>CM064582.1:47071899-47390314 GCA_032716605.1 Paralithodes platypus | reverse complement strand
TATTGTGCCATTGTACAAGGGGAAGGGAGATCGGCAGGAGTGTTCAAGTTATAGAGGTATTAGTTTATTGTCAGTGGTTGGAAAGCTGTATGGCAGGGTGTTGATAGAGAGGATAATAAAGTGTACGGAAGTTGCAATAGGAGAAGAACAGTGCAGTTTTAGGAGGGGAAGAGGGTGCGTGGATCAGATGTTTGCAGTAAGACAGTTATGCGAGAAGTATTTAGAGAAGCATAAGGAGATATTTTGGGCTTTTATGGACTTGGAAAAAGCGTATGATCGTGTGGACCGTGAAGCAATGTGGAAGGTGTTAAGGATTTATGAAATAGGAGGAAATTTGTTAGAAATAGTTAAGAGTTTTTATGAAGGGAGCAGAGCATGTGAGAGAGTAGGAAATGGTGAGTTGAGTGAATGGTTTGAGGTAAAGGTAGGTTTGCGACAGGGTTGTGTAATGTCACCATGGCTGTTTAATATGTTTATGGATGGTGTGGTGCGGGAGGTGAAAAGGAGAACTATGGGAAGAGGATTGGGTTTAGTAGGAAAGAATGGTAGAGATTGGGAGTTGAATCAGTTGCTGTTCGCTGATGACACAGCATTGGTGGCGGATTCTGATGAGAAACTGCAGCGGGTAGTCAAAGAGTTTGGTGTGGTTTGTGGAAGGAGGAAACTGAAGGTGAACGTCAATAAAAGTAAAGTAATGGTGTGTAATAGGGGAGAGCATAGGGTGAATCTAGATGTGAGGCTGGATGGGGAAATATTGGAACAAGTAGAGTGTTTTAAATATCTAGGAGGAACGATAAGCAGGAGTGGAGGTATGGAAGTGGAGGTAAAACAGAGAATGTGTGAAGGAAGGAAGATTTTTGGAGCAATGGGAAGTATGTGGAAGACGAGAAATCTCGGAGTGAAAGTAAAAAGTGCACTGTATCAGCAGAAACATTTGTCAGCCAGAGTGGACAGAAGGGTGCTGAGCTGGTATGGTCATGTTGAACGAATGGGAGATGAAAGGCTTACAAAGAGAATATGTGAGTCAGGTAGAAGGGGAGATAGAAGGGCAGGAAGACCCCCATTGAGATGGAGAGACTGTGTAAGAAAGGCTTTGGATGATAGAGGAATGACTATAGATCAGGCAGGGGAAGTGGTAGTGGACAGGAGTGAATGGAGAATGCTTGTGAATAGTTGAGTGAACACGTGGTCATTTGGAGTAAGGGGTTGGGCGCAAGTTGGACTAGATAATAGTCCATCAGGCGCCTGGCCCGGGGAGACGATTAATATGAAGGGTGTGCCTGGAAGTGTGGTGGGAGGGCTTGTGGCTTTGGCTCCGCTGCATGTCTGCCTGCCGAGATCGGAACCTCTCTGGGTGGTCGGGGGCTGGGGGAGTGCTGGAGCGACCTTGGTGACCCTGGTCTCTGGGTCTTCTCCAGGGTGACCTGGATGTGTGTGAGTTTGTGCTTTTTATCTGTGTTTATTTGTTGTCTTATGTTGTTTTTGTGTTTTCCCTGTTCTTGCTCTGTCTTGAGTTGGCTACCCCCAAAATGGGGATTGGGCCTGAGCATATAGATAGATAGATAGATAGAATAGATAGTTTGTTAAATTGGATATTGGGCCATTCCACACTCGTCCACACAGCCCTTCAATCAAGAACATTGGGACTTAATTTCGATGAAAAACAAGACTCAAGTCGTGAAGTGACAATCGCAGGGAATCGCGATCTTCTATTTCAATGTATTTTTACTTTAATAATTTTGCATTTTTAGTTTTAGCTTGGGGACCCGCAGAGGGCTGCACATGGGCAGCATGATATGCGGGGGTTGTGCGGGGAGTTATGGGACTAATGGGAAGGTTGAGGATGAGGATAAGGAGAGAACAAAATTGGCGATCCTAGCTTTAAAACTATGAAGAGTGGGACTGTTACCTATATGAGATGGAAGATGATTCCATTCTTGGATGCTGTGAGGAAAAAATGAATACCCAAATATGTCAGTGGTTGCCTGGTATGTGTGGTATTTTCGGTTGTGGCTGCCTCTTGTAGATCGTATATTTGTAGGTTGTAAATTATAGGTTCGAGTCCCGGAGGGAAGAAGGAAAACCTTATATTTAGTAGTGGCCCCGGAATAATTAACGATATGCCTTTAACAATAATGGCACTCTTTGAACCCCAAGGTCAGTTTTTCAAAACACCCGCCCCAGAGTGAAAGAGACCAAGCATTGTAAGCGTACGCTCATATTCACTTACGGAATCGTCCTTATGATCGGGAGCTCACTACGAAAAAATGTAATCAAAATTAATAAAAAGAAAAATATTAGAACTACTAATATGCTATGCTTCTCATCGTGTTGATGTTGATAGCGTGGGTTTGCCCGCAGACGCTGAAGTGCTATTCTTCCTTAACTGTCATATCAAGATAACTTAGAAACATCAGAAACGAATTGGAAGGGAGGGCTGGAATCGTCAATGATTCCGGAGCCACTACTAAATACTAGGTTTTCCTTCTTCCCTCCAGGACTCGAAATTATAATTTATTAGTGGCCCCTCCATCATTGACGATATGCCTGATATCTCAAGTCTGGAGGGGGACATTCGTGACAAATATCAAACCACTAACAAATCAACAATTGGATGAAACTAAACCCGAGATAGAGCTCTACCTTTTCTTTATTTTTGTATACAAAATACATAAAAAAGTATAAATGATTTACAAGTAGCGTACTTAAAGAAATACCTGTGTGCAACCAATTTCTTAAATTATAGGATAGGAATTGTAGAAATGTTGCATGATATAATTATAATCTATTGATTACATGTATAAAAACAGAGCACTTAAAAGTATACAACATTGTAACTGTTATAAATAAAATCTTTGTCTATGAATATATATTTTTATACTATATACAAACACATTCTTTAACTCATAACTATATTTCAAGTTCCTGAGTAATCTTATGATAATGCATATCACAAAAAAAAAAATTGGTGATGTATCCACAATACAAAAACAAAAGATATCACCCTTGACTGTACTTCCAGTCCTCAAGTAGACCTTTAAAATAAAGGACATCATGTACAGTGCATATGCGCACTCACAACCATGTCCGCCGGTGCTGAGGGTCTTAAGAAAAATTAGCTATCACAGGTCCCCCCCCCCTTCTTATAACTATAACAATTAATCATAAAAAACACCAGACCATCAGACCCATTGTCTCAATGCAACACAGGTCATACTTGGTTTATCCAGATTAATAGACAGGTAACGCGTTCGGAAGGTGTGATTGGACGCCCATAATTGCGTCTCTTGAATATCAGTGACTAAAAAATTCTTTAAGAACCTAAGTGAGACTACCCATTTATGTAAGTCATGAGCGTGTCCCACGGTTCTTGGGTTACTTTTCCTGATCACATCGACTAGGAAAGATGCTAAGTGCCGCTTCATAAGGCCTTTACCTGTTCTATTTACCCATAGAGCTCCCGGCTTGGTCGGCCGGCCCGGGACACTCCAATATAAGTCATTAAAGATTTCACCGGGCATAACTTATGGTGAGAATCTCCTCTCTTGAGCGCCGGAACCTCAAATTCTGTAAAAACGTGCTCATGGTGCTCGTTTTTTGCGATAAAGATTGGTGACGGCGCAATTTGCACACTGACATTGCGCCGGGTAAACCTGAGACAATTAGGTTCGTTGCTCATCGCCGCCAGCTCAGATACCCGGTTTCCTGTAGCCAAGGCCCTAAGGAACACAGCCTTTTTTAATATCAAATAAAAAAGCAGGTTTGTGACTATATTTCTGAGAATTTAGTAACGACAAAGCTTTGTCAAGTGACCAGGTAGGCATGAGCTGGAGTGGTGGTGGGCGAATCTTGAAACATGCACGCGTGAAACCCTTCTCCTCCACTTGTGGTACTGAGAGTCCAGTTAAATAAAAAAATAGCACTCTGATAGCGGTCATGTGATTCTTTAGTGTAATTACTAACAAGCCTTTATGTTCAAATAAATAATCAAGGTATTTGAAAATTAAAGACACAGATGCATCAGTCTGGTCAGTTTCCACAATCCAAATAGTAAATGCTTTCCAGTGTGATTGGTACTGACATTTGGTGGAAAGAGTCAATCAATTAATCAATTTATTAGTCACGCTTTCTCCATAGAGGGTTAACCAGTTGGCCCTTTGAATGTTCACAAGGCAAAAGTCAACAAGGTCTTTAGGTTGCCAATTGCCTCCAAGTGGAAGTACGAGATCGGGAGTGACACCGGGTTCTCGCACCAGGTCTTCAATTGGGAGTACCACACCTGAGCCGGCCACAGGGGCGTGATCACCAAGACTATGCCCCGATAATCCGGTAGTTTGTGAACTACTTGACACATGAGTGAAGCGTCTGGTGGTGGAAACAGATAGATAGAATTCCACCTGTACCAGTCCGTCAGCAATGCATCTGATCCTCCTGCCGGAGTTACCTCCCGGCGAGTGAGGAAGAGAGGGAGTCTGTGGTTCTCCTCTGACGCGAATAACTCCACTTGTGGACGGTACGGCTCTGCAATCATCTTCTGAAAGACAGTTTGCTTGAGCGCCCATTCTACTGTTGTGCTCTGTCGCCGTGACAGAGCATCTGCCCACACGTTGGCCATGCCTGGCAGATAAGATGCATGAAGATAAATGTTTAGCTTGTCCGCCAACATAAATATCCTTTCCGACAACTCTAGAAACACTCGAAACCTCGTTGACCCTTGCTTCTGAATGCACGTTACGGCATTCAGATTGTCCATTCGAAAGGCTATTGATTTCCCCACTAGAGTTGAACCGTGAGCCTGAAGGAAAAATAAGGGAACTAGTAACTCTTTTGAATTGATGTGAAACTCCTTGTATCGGGATCAAAGACCCTGACCTTGGAGACCGAGGTTTGAATGATAGCCCCAACCCAGTGTCCCTGACGCATCGGTATCTACCCAGACCGTAGACGGAGGAGAGGTCCACGTCATAATTGAATGCAATGTTTCTGGCCTTGCCCAGACCGCTAGTAAGTTGTGGATTAACTTCGGGATTTGCCACGACTTTTCCGCCGGCAGAAGAGGAAAATGTCTGTTTCCCTCCAAGATCAACCTCTTTACTTTCAACTGGCCCAATTGTACAGTAAGATGAATCCAGTTGAAAGAGCCGACGAGAGACTCCCACACGTACTTTCTTATGCAATTTCATATATCGGGAAGACACCGCGGCTTGGCAAGTACTCTGGCACAACCTCGCTACAACACCTATTGTGCTACACTCTAATTAGCTGCGGAGATGTAGAGACCAACCCAGGCCCGAGTTCAACGTTGAAGAAACCTCACCACCAATCAAGTAAGACAGACACCGACATTTCAACAGTCCCTAGCAGAAAAATTTGTTATAACAACTGGGCCAGCAGGTACCCCAGTCTCCCATCACGCTCCAACTCACAACCAAGACCGCAGGGCTACCGCCAGCACAGAGCAAACACTCTACCTACTCAACATTACCCACAACTGTATCATCATTACCACAGGTATCGGTGACCCAAGTAACACAAGATGAAACTAGAACACCCAAAAAAGCAGGAAGCACTAGCATACACATCGACAATGAAGTAACAGTAACGAACAAGAATGACAACAAGAGTAGCCTGCACCCACCCACGACAACACGGCGCCTCTGCTCAGCTGAACCTACATGAACAGCTGAACCCACAACACAACCCAACACTATCGGCGACCCAGGTAGCTCAACATGTAACCAGAACAGCTAAAAAAGAAGGTATCAGCCGCAACAACATCAACAATAAAGTAGTATCAACGGCCAAGAACAAGAACATCATCAAACAACAAATAGGCCTACAGGTAGGGGTGGGAGGGGGCGTAGAGGTAGACATAGCCACAGATGGTCCCAAACTCTCGCGTTCATACCCCACCCGCTCAGCTGATCACCACACCGCCAGACGTACGACGAACAGTAAAAGGAAGCTATGTACAGTATGCGTCATTGGATTCAACAAAAGGAGTACAACTTCACAATGTAGTATTTGTAATGAAACAGTACACGGTCGATGCACTTATGTTACTTGTAGAAAAGAAGTGGAATGCGATAAATGTAGGGAAATAGCTATTAAAGGTCCTAAAATCAGTTGTGAATTATGTGAATCACTCATAATACGAAACAAAGGATCCTAAACTGTGTTAAATGTAAAACTGTAGCTCACATGAAGTGCATCACTAAGAAGACCAACAGTGAAGAACGGGAAGTCTTATGCAATAAGTGTGCCTCACATTCATTACCGAATGTTATTGTAAATAAACCAAATATTAACAACTCAGAATCCAGCCAGGACACATTCAAAATCAAAGATGAATTCAGAGTGTTCACCAACAAAGGGCTCCATCTTATCCACATTAACGCCAGATCCATGTACCATAAATTGTCAGAAATAAACTTGTTAGCTAATAAGGCCAAAGCTTCAATAATTGCAATCACAGAAACCTAGCTGGACTCAAGTATAAACAATGGTGAAATAAACATTCAAGATTTCAACATGGTTAGGAATGATCGCAATAGGCATGGGGGAGGAGTATGTCTGTATGCAAAAAACAACCTCACACACACAACTAGGACCGACCTCCATGTAGAAAATCACGAAGCTCTGTGGATCGACTTACACCTGCCTAGGACAAAACCCATCACAATTGGGGTGTGCTATAGGCCACCAGACGACACACAATTCTTGACCAAATTTGAACGAACTTTGTCATCACTAGACCCCCGGAATGAATCCATTATACTAGGGGATTTTAACCTGTGTTACAAACAACGAAACAATAGGCTTGTACGAGAATATAGGCACATACTGACAATGCACAATCACAAACAACTCATCACAACCCCCACACGTATCTCTGAGAACACTGCTACAATATTAGACCACATAAATTGCAATAGAGAGGACAAAATATCCCAATTAGGAGTTATACAGACTGGCATAAGTGATCACTTCGTCACATATTGCACACGGAAAACCACAAAAATTACCCTAGAGAATCACAAGGTCATCAAAACAAGGTCACTCAGAAATTACAACAAAGAAACATTTCTGGACATTTTATGGAATACAGACTGGTCTCCAGTATTTGGAAATACAAACGTTAATGACGCATGGGTTGGCTTCAGAACCATCATCACAAACATCCTAGACGAAATAGCTCCTCTGAAAGACATACGAATTAAAGCAAGGTCAGACCCATGGATCAACAATGACATACTACACTATTTGGAACACAGAGACAATCTGTTAAAAAGGCTAGTGAAACATAGACAGGATCAAGGTCTGAAACATGAGTTCAACAGGGCCAGGAATAAACTAAGTAGGAAAATAAAATCAGCGAAATCTAATTATTTCCACAGTAAGGCAGAGGAATATCAGAATAACCCAAAGAAACTATGGAGGCACCTAAACACAACAGGCTACAGCAACAAGGCAAGGGATTCGTCTAACACTAATATTGCTCTCAACATTACTGATCAGGTTTGCCACGATAAATGAAAAATTTCAACCTACTTCAACTCCTTCTTCACCTCCATAGCAAACACACTTGCACAGAACCTACCGCAACCTCTCAATAAATACACGACAACAATGGCCACCTTTCGAAATTTCTACAGGGATAAAGGCATACACCCGAACACATTTGGATTGCAAAATGTTACACCAAAATACACTCTGGACGAGCTCTCTAACCTAAATGTACACAAATGCACAGGACCAAACAAAATTCCTGCCAAATTTCTACGAGATGGAGCCATTGGTATAGCAGGTCCCCTAACCCAGATCATCAACCTGTCAATTAACACCAACACTGTTCCCGCTGAGCTGAATGAAGCTATTGTAACCCCTCTATTCAAGAAAGGAAATAAACTAGATGTTGGCAACTACACACCAGTTAGCATATTATGTATTGTATCTAAAATCCTTGAAAGAGCTGTATACACCCAAATTGAACACTACCTCAAAGAAAATGATCTATTCTATAAGTTTCAATCAGGTTTCAGATGCATGTACTCGACAGACTCCTGTCTCATCCACTTAATTTAGCAGACCACATTCGTAAAGAAATGTCTAAAGGTAACTACACCGGTATGGTTCTTCTTGATCTACAAAAGCGTTTGATACAGTAGACCATGATATCCTATGTAATAAACTACAAGCAATGGGCATTGGATCAGTGAACTGGTTTAAATCTTATCTTATTGGTAGGACACAAAGAGTAAAAATTGATGATAATATATCTGATCCTATGCCAATTAACTGTGGGGTCCCGCAGGGAAGCATCCTTGGTCCCTTACTCTTTCTCTGTTATGTGAACGACATGGAACTGAGCGTCTCGTGTAAATTATTACTGTATGCTGATGACAGCGTGCTTCTGGTTTCAGGAAAAGACCCAATAAGTATTGCCGCTTCACTTTCCAAAGAACTAGAATCATGTAGTGATTGGTTAGTGGACAACAGACTATCTCTTCACCTGGGCAAGACGGAAGCCATCCTATGTGGAACAAAACGCAAACTGAAAGACATTGTGGGCTTCTCGGTCAACTGTAATGATATTCCTATAACAACAGTGTCACAAGTTATATATCTCGGACTAAAACTGGACTCGACTTTGTCAGGTGAAACAGTTTTGGAATCTATCTTGAGTAAGTGTAGAGCACGTATAAAATACCTGTACAGACAGGTGGGATGCTTGCCAGCGGCGACCAAAAAGACCCTTTGCCAAGCGCTTGTTCAATGTCATTTTGACTATTCTGTGTCATCCTGGTACTCTGCATCATCTAAATCAGCACAGCACAAACTTCAGGTCAATAAAAAAAAAATGGTTAGGTTCATGCTGAACCTAGGACCCAGATCGCATGTTGGCCAGGTACAACTTCAGTCACTAGGTATGCTGAATGTCTCTGACAGGGCCAAACAAATCAGGCTCACTAATGCCTTCAAGATATTCTATGACAGAGCTCCAGAGTATCTAAAAAGTGATTTTGTTAAGCAAATGAGAGGAGTGGAGATAATACAAGAAATAGGATGTTTAATTTTACGGTCCCGAGAATCCAAGGACAGGGTAAGCAAACATTCTTTTTCACTGCCATCAAAGACTGGAACGACCTACCCCAGTCAGTCCGTGAAAAGAGAACACTGTATTCCTTCAGACGTAGCCTGAAGGAGCACCTGAACCGGACAGCTGCAAGAAGGGAGCACCAAGCTTATGTCTACTAATAAATACGACATAAGAGATAGGCAAAACAAACTGAAATGATTACTCATTACGGATTACTGATGTATAATATAGGATGTAAGGTATCTTAAAATAACCCCCTAGAAATACTTTATCAAAAGTATCTATTTCTTTTTATCCTCCCCTTTTCCTCAGCTAACCTAATCCCACAAGGACCCCAATGGAAATACGCCTAACGGCCTTATTGGGCTATCCTTAGTTGGAATTATGCAAGGCTGGTACATGTAATTTTTGTAACATATTACAATGCCCCAGAATGAGAAGCCCACCACGGAAACCACGAGCGAGAACAACAAAGAAACGGGAACAGAAACACCCGAAGGAAAGGCCCACAGAACGAAAGGACCAGGTGACCAAGCCAACCAGTTCAGACAGGCCGAAGCCCGCAGGGCTAAGCAGCTCCAAACCACACCTACCTATCGCTTCTAACCACTGACCCTTCCCCCACCTCGCGTATCCACTACCCCTCATGTCCTACACCTCTTACCCGCCAGACTCTACCTACATGATGATGAACATGAATACACCTTAATTTAATACACCCATGCCCTGTCCCTAAGTTAAGATATCAATATCAACATACCCTAAAATACCTTGTCTTGCCAGACTAAGTTTCTGAAGACCAACCGCCCCCATAAATCTATGTATGTTCTTCAATCCGAGAAGTAATATGTTAATACCTTGTCTTGCCAGACTAAGTTTCTGAAGACCAACCGCCGCCATAAATCTATGTATGTTCTTCCATCCGAGAAGTAATATGTTAACCCCCATGTCATAATTGATAAGAAACTATGATACCCACGGGTACACCATTGTATATATAACCATTATTCCTGTAAGACCTAGACAGAGATAATGACTGAAGATGTTAGCAACCATGCAGTAACTCTAATTCTTACCCCAACCAGAGATTGTATAGATAACCCTCTTTTACCATTGTCTCGACGCATATCTACCACGAAACAATAACGAAGCTACCCCTACGAACTGCCGCTTTCTTTGGTATATATTTCATAGAAAATGCAGTTCCCAGGGACAACTAGATCAGCAAGAAATCGTGTCAACTAATAGTGTCCATAACCCCTCGTATTGACGAGTAATAATACACTATGTTTTTCTCTACTTTTATCCACAGTCAAGCACACACCTACAGCTAACCTCATCTTCCCCACAGTCCACATGATTCTATAATTTCCAGACTCATATACCACCACCTATTGCTCATCCCCCGGTAGCGTTTGATTAACCTACCTTCCCTGTCGGTAACCCCCAGTCTAAGAAACCAACTGTAGCCTAATGCCACCCCTACGCCCACAGACCTTAGGGTCAAACTTCCACGTAGCCCCCCTTAACCCTCTCCCTCTCGTTAACCCCCCACGCTCCTCAACTCCCTCCTGACCTAGCCTCTCCACCATACCCCCTGAATATCCTTAACTTTTCCGTTACTAACATTCTCAAACCTTTTGTATATATACTCCTATCCAGCCTACCTTCCCCCAGTAGGAAGGAACACCATTAGAACTTTACTAACCCTTTGCATGCCATCTATTCCCTCACAACCCATTCACAACCCTGTACCAAATGATCGTCAGTGCGAGGCTAGCCGCCTCGCCAGTGACTAACTTCCATTGCCATACTTCCAGATAAATGTGGCAGAGTTAGCAACCCAGTCTCCACCACATCCAACAAACCATGCAATTAACAACCCAACCAATTAAACCAGCTGATCAAGGCACCTTCGGTTTTGGTATTACGAACACCCACATCTGTCTCATAAACAGAGGGTTATTACAAACACTTGTAATATGGCAAGCCCCCAGCCACAGCCGCCCAGACGACCATCACAGAGAGAGGACGCGCACCTACCCCTTTCACTCACCCGAGGAGGGATACCCCTACCCCTGCGGAGGTATACCTGACCCCTGTTTTGACTTCCGGGTCATTGCCAGGTAGCGCAGGAATTCTTCCTATCAATGAACTAACCATGTATGACTTAACACCCTTACTAACCTCTATTAACCCACAATAACCCATTAACCTTTCTTGCATACTCCGATAACCAAATTAGCACCTCAGCTATACCATAGAATGAAGACTTAGCAATCTAAGAGAGACGCTCCTATCAAAGATGTCCCAAACCTCCTCGCAAAGTAGATCCAGTCTCTCTCCCCTAAATACTTCCAGTATAGCCAAAATAGTACCTCTTACTAAGGCTCAGTTATATCACATTATGAAGGCTCCATACAGCTATGTGCCACAACAGTAATCACCACCTTACCTAGTTCCCGTATCAATTGAGAGCTCAAATAAGTCCATCAAAACTCGAGATCCCTATTGCCTACAGGGTCCAAAACCGAACCTATAAACCAAGCTCCAGCCCGCAGTAAAATCAGTTGAAAGATAGACACCAACCAGTGGTTGGTCCCTTGAGTTGACCTCTAGCTCTATCATTGTTTGTTCCTGAGAATTGAGTTCCAGAGCCGGCAGACTCCGTGGCAGATTTAGATAGAAGGATCTGTCCACGTAAAAGAAATCTACGTGCACCTTATAACCTTCATACAGACCGGGAAGCTGAGCGATCGACGTGAGATGCGCTTGGCGTTAATTCCAATCCAGATTGACAGGAAGATCCTAATATCTGTGATTCAGGTCTAGAAACCAGAGGGTATATAAGAGTGTAACCAGCAACAATCGCCAAGAGATCCGTCTTGAGAACTTTCTACATATGGACCATCTGGACGGCCGCGGAACCAGTCGTTAGCCCCCAACATCACGGACACGAGATAACCAGGACCAGACCAATCAAATACTACCCAAGATTCACTCTATCAGTGCTACAGTGTTACAGTGCTATTTAGAGACTCACTTATTAATATTTCTATGAAGTGGCTATATCTTTGCCCCAGTATAATTCATATATAACCATTCCATTAGGAAGTGCTAAGCGTATCAGTGTTTATTAATTAACAGGCGATATTAACTCTCGTAATTACTCATATATCAAGATATTATTACATAGCAGTGAAACCATAGTGATATCTGATGTTCGCCCACTGATTTGCATTCAATGTGTTTCTGATACAAGAATATAAAACTTAGATCAGTACCCCCCTGAGGTTACTAGAATTCCCGTACTCTAAAATACGCGTGTCTAATCTAGTCTGTGAACTACTACTTGTGCACCAGAGCTACCAGTGATAAATCTAATAGTGAATATGAATCTATAAGTAACATTTATGGTCTCCAGTATATAAACTTGTGAATAAAGCCAGTGATCAGAAGATTAATACCTGAACGTTGGAAGTGGGAGGCTAGGTTCCATCCAGATCCACTTAATGCTAGTGCCATTCAATTCTATCATTTGTCTTGTACGAGTATTCATATCTTCTTATGCTTCATAATAATCATCATCAAGAAAACTACAGAAGTGTGTACATCAATAAAAGTGATCGTGTGTCTTGTTACCGTGTGCTTATTTGTGTTCTCTATTCCTCATACCTTGTATTGTGCATGCAGCCTTCTATACCCAGTCAGTTAGAACTCACATTACCCAAGTTAATCCTGTAGAAAAACAGGGCATAACATTGGTGGCAGCGGTGGTTCTTGATTCGGATAAAAGGTTGCATTACATTGCAAGTTTGGAACAGCCAGAACACGATAACATCATGGCGCACCGTTCTCACATCCCCATCCCACATTATGATGGGGAGACTTACGAGATCGAAACGTTCATTAACATAGTGAAACCCGTACTTGACCTAGTTTATACCACGGACGCAGAAAAGATAGCCGTGACATTAACGCACCTGGGAAAAGACGTTTCCCTGGTTGCCTAGCAAGTGCACCCTGCTCTCACATGGGACGAATTTCGCCCAATAGTGATAGAGGCCATTAAACCTTCATTGGGCGTTTTCGTGGCCCACACCCGTCTCCAAGACACTAAATTCGAAGGCGATCTAGATGCCACAGTGAATAAGATCGCCCAACATATCAAAGTGTCTTTCCCCACATTGACCAGAATCCAGCAAGAACAGCAGATTCTGGTCAACCTTGTATCAATATTGCCCTCAGCAGTAAAGGGTAATTTCTGTGTGCACGATTTCGTCGGATATCAAAAAGATCTCATCACGATCCGACGTATTTTGGCCGTGCACACAGAAACACCCACCCAAATCGCTGTAATCAAGAGGTTCCCCACACACCCGCAGCACCTCGACAACCAAAACCCCAAGGCTCAAACCTTCAACTCCAAGAATGCCTACCCATCCTCATCCTTCCACAACAAACCTACCTACCCTTCCGGCAAGCCCCAACCCAGTAGGCCCCGGTTCCAACCTACCCAGCCACGCAGAAACTTCAACCGGAACAAAACCTACAACACCTACCAAAGTAAGAACCCTACATTAGTGATTATCAACCCCTATGATTTCCCTGCCTGTAGTGCTAAGTGTGCCCTCCATCAAATTCGTGACTCTGCCAAACCTCGCCCCTTTACTCCTCGCATTTCTGTAAATGAAGAGGAGTGGGGACAAGAGGAAGAAATGGAGGAAATGCACACCAAAGACATAGCCCATATCATGACCTCAGACGATACCGAGGAAACCCTGGAGGAGGTAGATACCGACCCCCCAGGATTTTTAAAGTATCCCCCGCCCACGATGGCCTCGGCGAGGGACGCCATAACTGATCGCACTGCCCCCATTTACTACATGGCCAAAATCAAGGACATTCCTGTCCGCTTGTTAATCGACACAGGAGCTGCTAAGTCATGTTTGTTCAAGTCTTATTATGATCAACACCACCGACTATTTGGCCCCTTGTTACCTACCAAAGCAGAACTAATCTCAGCTGCTGATACCTACTTAAATCTCCTAGGAGACACTTTGCCCCTGTCAGTAACTACTCCTGCCCCCCATGCCCATTGTTATCACCCATTCACAGTATTTTCCTCCCACTGTAAACATTACGATGGTTTCCTTTGTTACGATCCAGGTTCTCAAAGACCCAGGGCTCTTCAACATTGGACTAGATAATGGCAAAATGCAACAACGGTAACACTAGATCCAACCCCTGCCTTAAACACTGGAAAACAAAACACCATTACCGCCCTGAGTCGTGCCTGGACAACGAGGTATCCTATGACTCGGTAACTGGTGCACACACACTAGGCTGACGCTCGATGAAACAGCCTATTCTCAAACAGTAAAAGATTACTCGATTAGGTTACACAAAGAAATGATAGTTAACGTGATTAATTAACGTTATGGTAGATACTCAAATAACTGGCACTCCTGTATTAAAGAAAGTGAAATGCTAGTCCTGCAACATCAACTGGAAACTTCTGAAATAAGTCTGATGCTGGGAAGATGTTCGTAAAGAATCTTGAACAATTATAATGCAGAATACGGGTCACAATAAATACTAGGACATATAGTAATATAGACCTTTCTAGAATTAATGGATGGGGACAAAAGAATCTAGTTTCCTTTAATGCACAGAAAACCAAGTACATTCAATTTTCTAACCGACAGAATCTCACTGACTCCCATATATTTTTTAATGATGTGAATATTCCCACTTCCCCTAGTATTGACATTCTCGGTGTAACATTAACTACTAACTTGAGCTGGACTCATTATGTTAGAAGCATTGCTAAGAATGCCTCTAAAAAACTGGGACTCCTGTACAGAGTTCGAGAATTCTTCACTGACGAGCAGTTGGCCGTGATATATAAAAGTCATGTGCGTTCTCAGATGGATTACTGTTCACCTCTGTGGGGTGGAAGTGGAGTGGTTGCATTGAGGCAGTTGGACAAAATTCAAAATAAAGCTATTAGATTAATCAATAACCCTGCAATCACACAGGACCTTCCTACATTATCCATACGAAGAAACGTTGCATCCCTTGCATTATTCTACAGATATTTTCACAGCAATTGTTCCGAGGAACTTGCTTCAATTGTGCCGCCTCTCCACATCTTTCCCCGTAGAACTAGGGCAGCTGAGAGCGCCCATGAATTTACACTTTCTCCTCCACAATGCAGAACTTCTGCTTATCAGAATTCATTTATCCCCAGAGCTACTACTCTTTGGAATTCACTTCCCTCGAATTGCTTTCCACAAACTTACAATCTACAAATGTTTAAATCCAGTTGTTACAAACATTTTATGAATGGAGGATGCCTTTAGGCACATCGACCTTTTTGTTTTATCTGTGTTTTTCCTTCCTCCGTTCATTGTCTCTTAAAAAAAAAAAAAATAAAAATAATAGGCAGGCAAATAATAAAGACTGCGCAAAGGTAGTAATGCTCGACAACTAAAGAAATGCTTCGTGACACAACGCAACAGCCTACTAGGGTTGTGCAACTCAACAACAACCTCGGCTCAAAAGTGCAGTGAATAATAATGTTGCATACATATAATAATGGGGGCTTATCTCTAACCAGTGTCTGCTCAGTTAATAAAGTCTAGCGGGGGTATCAAGGCAGGGCAACAATGGGTGAGCATGCGGCTCGTAGCCTAACGTTGTCCGAAGGTGGTATAATGAAGATTACGTTATATGACGGGGATGCTCTCTTGATAAATCTAGGTCTCTAGTACCTAGTTCTATCCTGGCGATCCCTCAGAAGTCAACACAAAGAGGCAGCACTATGTTGTGAGGGATAGGCTATGGCCCTCTCACACCACAGCGCTGTGCTCGCAAAGTAAACCCACCCGAAGACAACTTAGGCTCCCACAGTACCTGTCGATGTCGTGCAGGGCTTAGCTAACACTGCACACATCGGAGACAACGACACAGTAACCCTACCCCTAGTCTAGCTTTAGATAACCATTAACCAAGGAGAATCACTCAACACCTTGCCAGGGAGACATATACCGGTCTACAACCTTCCCGAGAGAGGACACATACGGAAAAGTCCGTCTCTCTAACCCTCAATAAAGCATAATACCTCCTTAATCTAATACATGGAAATATCTGAGAGCTTCGCGTACAATACGACTGGCCGACGGTGAACGTCTATGCTGAAACCAGAAGGGATGTTGAGTTTAATAAAGATTAGAGAATGAGAAAGGAGAAGTCGAGAGAGAGAAATAGTATGCAAAGGGGCGAGTATGGGGGACAGAATTGCAAAGGATGTAGGCGATACGCGTGTCAGGCAAGCTCTGAGCTGGTAAAGAACACGAGGTCGCGATGGGAAGGGACTAGTTGACCACCCGGCCGCCAACGCCGTCAGCGCCCAAGCGAGCCGTGTCATAGCTCACCCCGCTGCCAGGTGTACTCCCTCACCCTCTCTCGCTCGCCTCCCACACAAGCAACATTTATATTATAGCGAATATAAAATACAAGGCGCGGTCACAGACCAAAACAAAGACCATTTCTAGACTGTGTGTGGCAACACGACACTAATTAAATAAAGCAGATCATTCTAGGACAACTGTAGCCCATCCCCCCATCCTGGCGAGCGCTAGCGAGCTGCAATGCCCCACACAACCATTCTGCTAACGCCGGGAGGCGTCACACCCCCCCCAAGATATGGGACACTCAACCATTAGCCCATATCTGAACAGGCAGAATGTCGCTAGAATCTGCCACTCCTAACCACTCTGCCACTCATGGAATGCAAGCTCAGTCTCCTCAAAAAAAATGCAACAACATTTATATATAAAAAAAAATCTTATCACCCTTCCCAAACATAATACATTAATTCATAACATTGTGCTCCCAGAGCGAGCTTTAAGAAGCACAGCCTACTGAGGGAAAATCATCTGCACTCAGTACTCAGCTACAATATTATCTTAAAATTAATTATCTAAAAGAAAGAGTTTTTATTTAATTTTTCATATTTTATTTTAATGTTGTTTTTGGCGGCTACTATAGATGTAGCCTAACTTTCTTCTAATCAAAGCCAACAACTCCTGCCCTGCGACCCTACGCTGATGCTACACACGCGAGCCAACAAGCACCAGCGCAAAAATACACCGCGAGCCAAGACAGGAGGCTATACCAACATACTGTGGTAGCCTACCCCGGATCCTCCACCCGCGACAAACAGTCCGCAATCACATTCTCACAACCGGCAATATGGCGAATGTCTAAGTTGTACTCTTGCAACATGAGCGACCATCTGGTCAGCCTCATATTCCGGTTGTGGAATTAGAGGAATTTAAGCGGATGGTGGTCGGTATACACTACCACGACTGGCCCATAGGCAGGAACATAGACCTCAAAGTGTCTGAGCGCTAACACGATTGCCAGCAGTTCCTTTTCAACAACCGAATAGTTTTTCTGAGCTGAATTAAATTTCTTTGAAAAGAAACTGACTGGATGCTCAAGACCTTCCTCGTCTGTCTGCAAAAGTACGGCACCAGCCCCTACTCCGCTGGCATCAGTCGCCAACTGAAATGGTCGTTCAAAGTCCGGGGCCCTGAGGATAGGGTGAGTGCATAAAAGGTGTTTAACTACTCGAAACGCCTGCTCACACTCAGGTGCCCAGCAGAACTTTTTATCTTTAGCTAGTAGATCTGTCAAAGGAGCTAACACAGTAGAATAACCTCTTATAAAGCGGCGGTAATACCCAATCATGCCCAAAAATCTCATGATCTGCCGCTTGGTGGTCGGCCTGGGGAACAAGTCGATAGCCTGTATCTTCTGTTGGGGCGGGCTCACCTGCCCTAACCCAATCACAAACCCCAGATACTGCACTGTGGCTTGCACAAAGTCACACTTGCCCAGATTAACCACCAAGCCTGCTTTACTAAGTTGACTAAATAAGGCTTCTATGTGCTCACAGTGACTTTGGAAATCGTTGTCATAAATGATCACGTCATCAAGGTAGACAGTACAGTTTGGGATGTCTGCTACGATGTCGTTCATTAAGCTCTGGAAAGTGGCCGGTGCATTTTTCAGACCATATGGCATCACGTTGCAACGGTAAGTACTGCCATCCACCACAAACCCGCACACCTCTTTAGCCCGCTCAGACAGTGGTACTTGCCAGTAGCCTTTGACGAGGTCTACCTTGGTCAAGTACCTTGCTTTCCCGATCTTATCCACACTGTCATCCACCCAGGGAAGAGGGTATGCGTTGGTGGGGGTCAACCCGTTCAACCGCCTAAAGTTAATGCAGAACCGAACTTTTCCATCAGGTTTGGGCTGCAGAGTGACAGGAGAAGTCCACCGTACTGCCCCCTTCTCGATCAAGCCTCTCGCCAGCATATACTCCTGCTCATCCCTGAGCGCTGGGAGTTTAATGGGTGGCACCCGATAAGGTATCGACTTGAAGGGGGGGTGCTCTCCTACATCGACGTCATGCACCGCTTGAGTAGTGAGGCCTGGGTGCTCGGCAAATACAGTGGGGTATGAATCGAACAGGCGCTGCACTGCCACCTGCTGTTCCTCCGGCAGGTGCGCCAGAGCATCATGCGCACATTGGCTCGAATTCCCCGCCCACTGATCAGCCGAGACATGACAATCCCAGTTATCATCCACCTGGTCATTGCTGCCCCCCTCTCCTTCTCCACCATGACCGCAGCAGGTCAACACAGGGACAGCTAGTGACTCAGGTGGGCGCCCCACATACTCCTTCAACAAATTAATGTGGCATAGTTAGTTACGCTTCTTCCGGTCTGGAGTGGCAACGAGGTAATCCAGATCGGAGATCTTTGACACCACCCGATAAGGCCCAGCGTACTTGGCAGCCAGAGGATGACCTGCCAAAGGCAACAGGACCAACACCTCTTGACCTACCTGAAACTCCCGGAGTTTCGCCTTAGTATCGTACCTGTCCTTCATACGGGCCTGCGAACTCACCAAATTACGCCCGGTCAGCTCCAGACTTCTAAGCATTCTCTCTCTGCTCTCGAGGACGTATCTCAACATAGAACATGGCACAGCGGTACCCACCCAAATCTCCTTCACCATGTGGAGAGGGCCCCTCACCCGATGCCCGAAAACAAGCTCATTCGTACTGAAACCGAGACTCTCTCCAGGTACTTCTTTTGCCGCGAACAAAACATACGGCAGACCAAGGTCCCAATCCGTTCCGTTCTCTGCGCAATAACATCGAAGCATGCTTTTCAGCGTGGCGTGCCACCTCTCCAACACCCCTTGACTCTCCGGGTGATACGCAGAAGAGACGACAGTGCTGATGCCATGCTGAATCATAGTTTGTTTGAACAGATTAGATGTAAAATTAGAGCCTTGGTCCGATTGCACCTCTTGCGGGTAACCATACCGCGAGCAATACAAGAGCAGGTTCCGGACAACAGTTTTCGCTGTGCCATTTCTCATTGGATATGCATCAGGATAACGAGTGGCCACATCCATGATAGTTAATAGAAATTTATTACCGGCACTAGTAGGGGTCCGACCATATCAATGATGACCTTACTGAAGGGCGGTCCACTGACAGGAATGGGGTGCAACGGGGCTCTCGGAATTGTTTGGTTAGGTTTTCCAACCCTCTGGCACGTATGACACCTTGCTATCCAGGTTACCACCTGCCCCTTCAACCCCGGCCACCAAAACAATTTTTCTAAAGCCGCCACCGTTTTTCTCACCCCTAGATGTCCTGCCAGTGGTATGTCATGCGCCAACCTCAGTAGGCTATCCCTGCACTCCCGTGGCACCACCAACTGGTCCACTACTCCGGACCCCTCTTGCCAACTATGTTTAGGGTCTTGAAAACGCCTATAGAGGATGCCTTCTAAATAAAAAAAATCTCCTGGCTGTGCATCACCGTCCTCGTCGAGCTCTACAGCTCCATTAGCACACGTTTGGAGCTCAGGGTCCTCTAGTTGCAACCGACGTATATCTGAGGGTGCCAAGCGATCTAACTGCTCCCGGAGCAATGCATGACCTTCCCCGATACTGGGCTGCTCCCTCTGTCTCTCGATGTACATAACGTTGCTGTCGTGGAGACTTGTCATGCCCAGCCTCGTCACTCTCGATGACAGGCCCAGGGGCTACTCCAGAATTAAGTAATGGTGCTAATACTGAATCACCCAGGAGAGCCGCCGAGTCAAAACTCTTAAAACCAACTCCAGCTTTAGCCTCCTCCTGTTGATCGTTCCTCCGCTGGTCTGAAGACGGAGGACTAGGCTGTGACACTTTAGCTGCCCGAGCTCGGGTGACAACACACGCCATGGGTTGTGTCTGGCACCGCTCGACCCACTCTTGCTCTTCCCTACTCACGTCGGCCGGCCTCTCGGCAACGACTAAGGGTAGAACCTCAGAAGCGGGCATTGCAAAGTCGTTGCCGAGAAGAAGGTCGACGCCCTCCACTGGCAGTTTCTCCACAATCCCGACATCCAATTCACGTGCCACACCATCCACCTCCAACTCCAACCGCACCAGCGGGTATGACCGAGTTGCATTAATACCCTGCACCACCACCACCCGAGCCGCGTTTATAGGGTAGCCAGTCAAGTTTTTCATCAGAGTCTGGGAAGCACCTGTATCACACAAGACCTCTACTCCATGCTTGCGCCCCGCCCACATCACGCAACCCCGCCCTCTATGGTCGCAAAAAACATCCTGAGCAGGGTTCGAGCCTCCCAGGTGCTTCTGTATTGGCTGTGCCTCAGCCTCTGACGAACTGCCCCGGGCAAACTCAGATGACTTCGGAGACACACCAATGTTGCAGGCCAAAGACACAGCTGCTGTAGGTGGTTTGCTAGGACAGACTCTTGCAAAGTGCCCCTTTTTATGACAATGATAACACTCCAACTCCCCTTTGGGCTTCCCTTGGTACTGGGAAGGGCCCGGCCCCTTCTTAAATGGGACGGTGCTAGTCTTGTGGTCAGTCTTGGTATCATGGCTCTTGTACTTGTTTGCATAAGGTATATCACTAACTCGGGGGGGGTGGGGCGTCACGCCCCTTGTTACCTGCCTCACTACGCTGGGCAGACCCGCACCCACGAATTAGTGATAGCCGGAGGTCAGCCATCTCAGCTGCCTCCTGTAGAGTTTTTGGTTGCTTTTCTTTAAGGTTTAACGTCAGGTCGCCGCCCGTGCATTTGAAAAACTGCTCTAAAAGCACCAACTGTTTAATCTCGTCAAACGTAGTAGCTTTCTCCGACCTCAGCCAATTCCCAAAAGCATCGGACAGCTCCCGGGCATGCTCCAAAAAGGTGCTCTCCCGACCCTTGGTAACACCCCGGAACTTCAACCTGTACGTCTCTGGTTGTAGTTTGTATGCTCTCAGGACAGCCTCCTTGAGTTCCTGATAGATAATACAAGACTCTATAGGCAACGCATCATAGGCTTTAAGACCCTTGCCTATTAATCTAGAGGATACAAGTGCTGCCCATTTATTCTCTGGCCACTGGTGTTCCTGGCACTTATTCTCAAAGCGTGCGAAAAATTCTGTAACACCACTCTCATCAAACACCGGAACCAGTTTCAATAAGTGCGAGAGAGACTGCTCATGAACACGGTTACCAGCCCCAAGTCGCTGTCCCGTTGCCTCTACTCGCGACTTCTCTACATCCATGTCGGCACAGTACCTAGTCGACTCTAAATCAGCTTGGATTTTTGCTAGCTCTATGTGCTGGTGACTTTTTCTCTCTTCTATTTTGGCTAATTCTATTTGCTGCTGAAGCTGAAGCTGGCATTTTCTCTCTTCGATCTTAGCTAATTCGAGCTTAAACAATAATTCTGGAGATAACCCTTGAGGAGGTGAAGGTGCTACAATGTTTGAAATTACCGGTGGTCACCGTCCCCCCAGGGGCAACCCACCCTGCCAGTCACCACCCTACTGCGGAAGCGTACCCGGGGTCGGCAAACTACTGGGATGGCTGGGAGTCGAGTGTAGGGGAAGCATGGCCGAAGGGCTCTGAGCACTCAACCCATCTCGCTCACCAGTCACCCTGCCCAGTACACACGTTATCAAGTTATCCTTGGTCATGCTGCTAGTAACCGCATGACCGATAGCTGTGGCCAGGCATTGAAGACCGTACCGATCCATACCCTCCAACCGCTCGGCAGTAACAGGCCATTGCAAAAATATCCTAGCATCCTCCTCACAGTTCACCCAATTAACCCTTTCATCATGCTGCTGTTCCTCAGTTTCGACATTACGTACTGTGTCTCCATTCTCCTCTGACCCGGTATAAGACATGATGCTCACAAAAATTTCTCACCACAATATTCAGAAAAGAAGTACCCCAAACTCTTATGTAGCACTATTCACTTGCCAAAAATGTCTGAAGACTCTCAAGTGCTATACTACTTTGCCAAAAAAATTAACGTGCCCACTATATTCCTCAATAAAACAAATGACCACAACAATCCTGCAATTATCTCTTAGTTCACAAGATCCTGAGCTAGGTCGCCATTTGTTACGATCCAGGTTCTCAAAGACCCAGGGCTCTTCAACATTGGACTAGATAATGGCAAAATGCAACAACGGTAACACTAGATCCAACCCCTGCCTTAAACACTGGAAAACAAAACACCATTACCGCCCTGAGTCGTGCCTGGACAACGAGGTATCCTATGACTCGGTAACTGGTGCACACACACTAGGCTGACGCTCGATGAAACAGCCTATTCTCAAACAATAAAAGATTACTCGATTAGGTTACACAAAGAAAAGATAGTTAACGTGATTAACCCTTAATTAGCGGCTCACCACATAAGTCGTATTTAATAAAGCTGGACTATGTGGCGGCGCTCGACATAGGTCGAGTGGCAATTTCAGCACGTAATGTTGCTGAGAGAGAGAGACAAGTGGTGGCAGGAGAGTAGCGAGCGTATGACTGCTCCAGACCACCGCGGCGAACATACTGACACGAATCCCAGCTCCCTCCTCCCTCTCTCACTCGCTATATAAGGAATTGTATCGGGAAAGTGGCTAATTACATGCTTTTTGCACTCGCGTTGCACGGTTATTGCAAGAAAACTAGCCATCATAAAAGGATCGTTATGGTGTCATTCGAAATCTCTGTTTATGCCCTTTCAGGGATAGATACTTGTTTTACGTTCTGGGTCTTATTTAGGCATGAAAATGATCACGTAAACAGCCCTATTTTGGCTAAAAACACCCCGCTGGGCGGTACATATAAATAAACCGCATAGGCCGCTCTTAAGGTGTTAATTAACGTTACGGTAGATACTCAAATAACTGGCACTCCTGTATTAAAGAAAGTGCAATGCTAGTCCTGCAACATCAACTGGAAACTTCTGAAATAAGTCTGATGCTGGGAAGATGTTCGTAAAGAATCTTGAACAATTATAATGCAGAATACGGGTCACAATAAATACTAGGACATATAGTAATAATAGGCAGGCGAATAATAAAGACTGCGCAAAGGTAGTAATGCTCGACAACTAAAGAAATGCTTCGTGACACAACGCAACAGCCTACTAGGGTTGTGCAACTCAACAACAACCTCGGCTCAAAAGTGCAGTGAATAATAATGTTGCATACATATAATAATGGGGGCTTATCTCTAACCAGTGTCTGCTCAGTTAATAAAGTCTAGCTGGGGTATCAAGGCAGGGCAACAATGGGTGAGCATGCGGCTCGTAGCCTAACGTTGTCCGAAGGTGGTATAATGAAGATTACGTTATATGACGGGGATGCTCTCTTGATAAATCTAGGTCTCTAGTACCTAGTTCTATCCTGGAGATCCCTCAGAAGTCAACACAAAGAGGCAGCACTATGTTGTGAGGGATAGGCTATGGCCCTCTCACACCACAGCGCTGTGCTCGCAAAGTAAACCCACCCGAAGACAACTTAGGCTCCCACAGTACCTGTCGATGTCGTGCAGGGCTTAGCTAGCTTAGCTAGTTGTCGGAGACAACGACACAGTAACCCTACCCCTAGTCTAGCTTTAGATAACCAAGGAGAATCACTCAACACCTTGCCAGGGAGACATATACCGGTCTACAACCTTCCCGAGAGAGGACACATACGGAAAAGTCCGTCTCTCTAACCCTCAATAAAGCATAATACCTCCTTAATCTAATACATGGAAATATCTGAGAGCTTCGCGTACAATACGACTGGCCGACGGTGAACGTCTATGCTGAAACCAGAAGGGATGTTGAGTTTAATAAAGATTAGAGAATGAGAAAGGAGAAGTCGAGAGAGAGAAATAGTATGCAAAGGGGCGAGTATGGGGGACAGAATTGCAAAGGATGTAGGCGATACGCGTGTCAGGCAAGCTCTGAGCTGGTAAAGAACACGAGGCCGCGATGGGAAGGGACTAATTGACCACCCTGCCGCCAACGCCGTCAGCGCCCAAGCGAGCCGCGTCATAGCTCACCCCGCTGCCAGGTGTACTCCCTCACCCTCTCTCGCTCGCCTCCCACACAAGCAACATTTATATTATAGCGAATATAAAATACAAGGCGCGGTCACAGACCAAAACAAAGACCATTACTAGACTGTCTGTGGCAACACAACACTAATTAAATAAAGCAGATCATTCTAGGACAACTGTAGCCCATCCCCCCATCCTGGCGAGTGCTAGCGAGCTGCAATGCCCCACGCAACCATTCTGCTAACGCCGGGAGGCGTCACACATTGGACTTGACCTCCTTCAAAAACTCCAGGCCCAGGTTGACTGCGGCCAGAGGCTGATCTCATTCACAAAAAAAATCCAACCCAAAGCCTCTGACAAACCCATCACGCAGAAACCAGTTCACAAAAAGAAAAAACACCTCCACCCTCAACAAACTCTGAGTCAAGATTACCAAGTTGCAGCTAGCACTAAGGTAACTCCTAACCCCCCCCCCCCCCTTGCCCCGAGTTCTCTCAAAATATCACTCATTCTGTTGAAAAAATGCCTCAGCAAACGAAAGAAGACAAGTCCAAGCAACTCAATTATGTAAACCCCCCCATTTCTCCTAACTCTGTCCAGGATCAATCCTCCCATGTTTCCAGGACAGACTCTTATGTATGTAAAAACCATTCTACCAAATAGTTATGTACACATGTTTCCAGGGAAAATGCCGACCTATGTACCCAACAATGTTTTCCCCATGCCCCCAGAAATGCTCAGCTATTCCACAACCAACAAAATTTCCCTTGTGACAGCTTTCCGTCAGTAGCTCCCTTCCACCCCCACACAATTCACACCCCTAAAAAACTTCAAAACCCCACACTTGACTCACCCCCTCATGACAGACAAACCCACCAATCCCATATAACCTCTAAACAAACCGTCACTGCCACCGACAAAACTCCCCAAATTCGTCCTGTTAACAACCACAAATCAGTACATCAGTCCTCCACCAATAACCCATGTTCTATACCTAACTCTTCCCCCACCAACCCTCCGCAGTCCCACCAACAAATTCCGTTTTCTAAATCACTCACACCTCACCACTCTGATCCTCCCACACGCGCCGTTAATCCCCCCTCACGCATGACCCCCACCAAAGTGATTCCCCCCCCCCCCCCCTCATGCGTACCGAGCACCTGCTCACCAGTCGGTCCCCCACCATCATTAGCCCAGCTGTAGTTCAAGATAAATGTCAAATTCCCTCCCGCCATCAAAAATGGGTTAACCTTCGACCTATACCCCAAACTCACATGATATTTTCCCCCACTACCACGTCCACCAACCCCAATCGTTGCCTCCTACAACCCGCCATCATTTCCGCTCGCATAAACCACATTCTAGTGGCCAATATTTCTGAAGAATCCCTGACATTACCAAAAGGCCTCATCATAGGAGACCTCGAAACATTTGATGACCTCCCCATAGATTCCGATGAAACCCCTACCAGTCTCAAATTACCCCCTCTCCCTGACACATTATCCGACCACCAAAAACACAGCATGTACGAACTATTGCTAGAGTTTAGTGACGTATTTGCCCAACACCCCACTGAAATAGGACAGACCAATGTTGAACAACACATCATTAACACCACAGGCCCCCCCATAAGACAACCATCCCGTAGAAAAAATCCCATACAACGCCAGGAAGAGAAACGCCAAGTCCAAGAGATGTTAGAGGCCGGAATTGCTACCCCGTAGCATCAGCCCCTGGTCTTCCCCTGTTGTCCTAGTAAAAAAGAAAGATGGGACAACCCGTTTTTGCGTAGATTACAGGAGATTGAATGACGTAACCATTAAGGACGCTACGCCATTACCCAGGATAGACGATTCCCTTGACTCCCTATACGGATCCAGATGGTTCACTACCCTCGACTTGCAAGCAGGGTATTGGCAAGTGCCCATCAAGGCAGAGGACCAAGAAAAAACAGCATTCTCCACTAGTGGTGGCCACCACTACGAATTTAACGTCCTACCTTTTGGCCTCTGCAACGGACCCGCCACTTTCTCCCGTTTGATGGAAGCGGTATTACATGGCCTTACCTGGGAAACCTGCCTAGCGTATCTAGACGATATCATTGTGTACTCACAAACCTGGGAAGAACACCTCCTCAGGTTGAAACAAGTTCTTCAAAGAATCCGAGCCACCGGGCTGAAATTGAAACCCTCAAAATGCGAGATTGCACGAAATAAGGTAGATTTCCTCGGCCACGTAATATCTGAACATGGCATTGCACCAGACCCCAAGAAACTTCAAGCCATACAAAACCAACCCCCACCCACCACCGTTAAAGGAGTACGTTCTTTTCTAGGTTTAGACACATACTACAGACGTTTCGTCCCACACTTTGCCGCAATAGCCAGACCCCTCCACCAACTCACCCACAAGGACACCACATTCACCTGGACACCTGAAAGAGACCTCGCTTTTAACACTTTGAAACAAAAGCTGATCCAAGCCCCTATTGTCGCTTTCCCTGATTACCATAAACCTTTCCGTCTTTATACCGACGTATCTCTGTACGCCATTGGTGCAGTTTTAGCTCAAGTAAGAGACGGAGAGGAACATGTGATAGCGTATGCCAGCTCCACACTCAACCAAGCCCAACAGAATTATGCAGCCACCAAGAGAGAGTGCCTAGGGATCATTTGGGCACTCAACCACTTCAGGTCATTTGTGTTGGGCGCAAAACTAGATATAATTATTATGTTCCTTCCAACAACCAACCATACTCCTAAAATCGATTAATGAAATTTACAAACACATGTGGCAGTCCGTGGACTCGAACCCAGGATGCTCACACCGAAAATCAACACCTTATACATCGCACCACGAAGACAGTTAAAGGTTGGTGGACACTGCCTACGATTTATTATGCAACTTCGAATCCTGCATATCAATCTAAGCATGTCCACACATCCCAACTGCAACTCACGTAGGCTATGCATATGTGAATGGAAAGAGCAAATAATGGGGCCTTAACCACTTAGGGAAGTCCTCTCGATAAATTACTCCTGAACCAATATCAATTATTATGTTCCTTCCAACAACCAACCATACTCCTAAAATCGATTAATGAAATTTATAAACACATGTGGCAGTCCGTGGACTCGAACCCAGGATGCTCACACCGAAAATCAACACCTTATACATCGCACCACGAAGACAGTTAAAGGTTGGTGGACACTGCCTACGATTTATTATGCAACTTCGAATCCTGCATATCAATCTAAGCATGTACACACATCCCAACTGCAACTCACGTAGGCTATGCATATGTGAATGGAAAGAGCAATTAATGGGGCCTTAACCACTTAGGGAAGTCCTCTCGATAAATTACTCCTGAACCAATATCAATTATTATATTCCTTCCAACAACCAACCATACTCCTAAAATCCTAATAACCGACCATCAATCTTTGCAATGGTTGCGTAGGTGCGAAACCAACTCAGCCATCCCTTGGTACGCTGGAGAGAGACACTAGAGGACTACGATTTTACAATACAGTATCGTCCAGGTAAACTTCACACCAATGCAGACGCCCTGTCACGTTTGCCAGTACCGAAAGACCCCCCCACCAACCTAGCCGCCTTACAAAACACTGAGCTCTTACATACCCCCATCAACCAACATAATTCCCCCCCAGCCCCGTCACTAATTCAATCTTGGGAAACAAGGATCAGACCACCCTGGATACCGTTAAATATCTTCAAGAAACTGACTTGCTGGGGAGATCAACTTGCCACAGACTCCGGTCACATAGTCCTAGACCCCACCATTGCCCACTACTACATGATTGCCATCCACGAGGGAAACGGCATACACCTTGGACAAAAGAAAATGTTAAAAATCTTCGCGGATCAGTACTGGACCCCCAACCCCTCCAAGATTGCACAATGTGTGACAGAATCCTGCAAACCTTGTTTATTGGGGAAGGATAGATCACGCACCCCAGGCCCAGCTGGTACCATTTCTGCCAACAAACCGTTCCAAGTCCTATCCCTCGACATCATGGGCCCGTTTCCTTCTTACGCTGGCAACCGCTATATCGTCACATTTGTTGACGTATATTCAACATTTTTAATAGCCTGCCCAGTTAAAGACCACACAGCCACCACCGTCGCCGCACTGCTTGCCACAGAATTGTTCCCTATATTCGGCCTTTCCCTTTCTCTTTTATCCGACAATGCCCCCGAATTTAGTGGACACGTTTGGCACCAGTTCACCCAACAATGCGGTATTAAGATCAAACACTCATCCCCGTACTGGCCTCAAGGAAATGCTATATGCGAACGCAGCCATCGCACCATCAACAACCAGTTACGTACCAAAATGATTGCTCTTAACACCTCAGACTGGCCATCACAGATAAAAATGATACAATGGGGCATGAACACCTGTCCCCGAGAAGACGGTATTTCCCCTCATGAACGTGTTTACGGCGTACCCCCCCTGTTACTGCCGTTCCACTATCACGCTCACCTCCCCTCCAACACCTCCACAATTGACCCATTGCAACATCTGCAAAACACCCTCCATACCGCCCAAACCTGTCAAGACACCAAAAATGATAACCCCGATGATAAAAACCCTTTCGCCATCCATGACACCGTAATGGTAGCCAACCTCCCTGTTACCAACAAATTAGGCCCTCGCTATGCCGGACCCTACACCATCATCAAAGTCCCAAATGCCTATCAAGTCATCATTGATTATCACGGCGTGACTCGCACGTTCATAAATAGATTCGTCCGAGCATTTAAACCTCTAAAACCACAAGACATTACCCCACCCCACACATCCGACCCTGAATTGAACACCCCTACTACCCCTCCCACTCAGGCTATGAATGTTCCCCTACAAACCCCTAAAGGCCTAAACCCTCCAGCACAGAACCTGCCGATCATTCCTCAACATACCCCACAAACTAACCTCCACAAACCCCAAGCCCCCACTATCACACCTTCCTCCACCATGACCAATTCCTTCACTTCTGATAGTCAAGTACCTCCCCAAATTATAAAAGTACGAAAACCTCCACCCACAACCCCGACCACAACAGAAACCCTCCCGTCTAGCCCTGAAGTACCTCCACCAGGCACCACAGTAAGAAAACCACCACCCCCACCTAAAACCAAGTACACACCCAACCGCACCACACAATCTACCCCAGTCACCTCACGCTACAACTTACGCCCACGACTGAAATCCTTTAAACCCTCCAGAAAACACACCCTGATAACAGTTCCGTAGAGCTGCCAGACCACTATCCTCCTCCTCCTCTTCTTCTTCTTCGTCGAATTCTCCTCCACAAAGGGAAAGAAGACGAATAATCACAAGCAAACACCATCACCCCTCTAACTATATTCCAAAAATAACCACCCCCACCCTCCCACGAGAGCAAATACCTTCCCCTTCAACCTCATCCCCTCTCAACCCCCACCTCATCACCCCGAATGACCTTCTAGATCTGCCCCCCCACCAAACCACCTATTTCCACCACCATCAAATCACCAACCCCACCAAAGAACGCACCCAACACACTTTCCTAACCCCAAACCTCCAAATTAAACCTCCACTCACTACCCACTCGTCTAGCCCCCCCCCCATCCACCCCCTTCCCCTCCACTATCCCTGCGACCCCACCCACACATCAACCAACCTCATCATCTCATAAAACCCCCAACCAACCTCCCCCTAAAGACTACCCTATGCCAACGACCAACCCCTCCTCACCCACCACGTCTACCACACAAGTAACTCCCAACCAAAGCCCCTCCAAAATGACGTACCCGACCTCCACACCCCCACTTAAATCCCCCAACAAAGTCGCCCCTCCGAGAACCCCCATCAATACCCCCACCCAATCCTCTCCCATTCCTCCTACCACCCTCACTCGACAAAAACCTCCACACGCATCTACCTCTCAAATAACCCCTACATCACCCCCCCCTAAATGCCCTCCACCTGTAAAGCGTTCTTCCCCTCAATATAAAACATCGTCGAGCGACTCAAGTCCCACTACAAAAAACTACCTTCCCACCAGAACCTCCAAAGGTAGAATCATCAACAGACTCATCAGATTTGAAGACAGTCATGTAAAAACAAAACCCCTTTCTTCCACTAAAAGCCCAAGCCACACAACACACACACCCCCTCTTTCTCACACACCTCCATCACGCACCTTACCTAAACCAAAATTGAACAGTGCCTCCATATATTTTCCAAGCCTGCAACACCACCCAAGACAACCCCAAAAACCCCAGACTCATATCCCCCCTACACCCCCAGCTCCGCCTTCACGCGTTAGTCCCTCCCCTTCAGTTGTTAACCCCTTCACCACACTGAAGAGGCCTCCTGTCAGTCCCACACACCTCACTCAATACCTGACCTCCACCATGAACACATCCACACCATTCGTCGCTCCCGTCCCTACCCCCACTGAGGACGAATACACACCGTTCATAAGACATATTAAATTAAAAACGTCCACAGGACGCTTAGCCCGTCTACAACGGCCACATCAAGCCCGGGCAGCCGCCCTCCACAACACCTAAGACACATTCCTACAGGTCTACATAGACCTGCACAAGAAACCTGACCCTCGCTCTCTTGCCTGGTGGGACCTTCTACACACCCTCCAAATGACCCACCATGACTATACTTCTCTTTACTTCACCCTTGAGGCTCGAGGATGAGCCTCATGAGGATGAGGGAAGTAAAATGCCCCAGAACGAGAAGCCCACCACGGAAGCCACGAGCGAGAACAACAAAGAAACGGGAACAGAAACACCTGAAGGAAAGGCCCACAGAACGAAAGGACCAGGTGACCAAGCCAACTAGTTCAGACAGGCCGAAGCCCGCAGGGCTAAGCAGCTCCAAACCACACCTGCCTATCGCTTCTAACCACTGACCCTTCCCCCACCTCGCGTATCCACTACCCCTCGTGTCCTACACCTCTTACCCGCCAGACTCTACCTACATAATGATGAACATGAATACACCTTAATTTAATACACCCATGCCCTGTCCCTAAGTTAAAATATCAATATCAACATACCCTAAAATACCTTGTCTTGCCAGACTAAGTTTCTGAAGACCAACCGCCCCCATAAATCTATGTATGTTCTTCCATCCGAGAAGTAATATGTTAATACCTTGTCTTGCCAGACTAAGTTTCTGAAGACCAACCGCCCCCATAAACCTATGTATGTTCTTCCATCCGAGAAGTAATATGTTAACCCCCATGTCATAATTGATAAGAAACTATGATACCCACGGGTACACCATTGTATATATAACCATTATTCCTGTAAGACCTAGACAGAGATAATGACTGAAGATGTTAGCAACCATGCAGTAACTCTAATTCTTACCCCAACCAGAGATTGTATAGATAACCCTCTTTTACCATTGTCTCGACGCATATCTACCACGAAACAATAACGAAGCTACCCCTACGAACTGCCGCTTTCTTTGGTATATATTTCATAGAAAACGCAGTTCCCAGGGACAACTAGATCAGCAAGAAATCGTGTCAACTAATAGTGTCCATAACCCCTCGTATTGACGAGTAATAATACACTATGTTTTTCTCTACATTTATCCACAGTCAAGCACACACCTACAGCTAACCTCATCTTCCCCACAGTCCACATGATTCTATAATTTCCAGACTCATATACCACCACCTATTGCTCATCCCCCGGTAGCGTTTGATTAACCTACCTTCCCTGTCGGTAACCCCCAGTCTAAGAAACCAACTGTAGCCTAATGCCACCCCTACGCCCACAGACCTTAGGGTCAAACTTCCACGTAGCCCCCCTTAACCCTCTCCCTCTCGTTAACCCCCCACGCTCCTCAACTCCCTCCTAACCTAGCCTCTCCACCATACCCCCTGAATATCCTTAACTTTTCCGTTACTAACATTCTCAAACCTTTTGTATATATACTCCTATCCAGCCTACCTTCCCCCAGTAGGAAGGAACACCATTAGAACTTTACTAACCCTTTGCATGCCATCTATTCCCTCACAACCCATTCACAACCCTGTACCAAATGATCGTCAGTGCGAGGCTAGCCGCCTCGCCAGTGACTAACTTCCATTGCCATACTTCCAGATAAATGTGGCAGAGTTAGCAACCCAGTCTCCACCACATCCAACAAACCATGCAATTAACAACCCAACCAATTAAACCAGCTGATCAAGGCACCTTCGGTATTGGTATTACGAACACCCACATCTGTCTCATAAACAGAAGGTTATTACAAACACTTGTAATATGGCAAGCCCCCAGCCACAGCCGCCCAGACGACCATCACAGAGAGAGGACGCGCACCTACCCCTTTCACCCACCCGAGGAGGGAGACCCCTACCCCTGCGGAGGTATACCTGACCCCTGTTTTGACTTCCGGGTCATTGCCAGGTAGCACAGGAATTCTTCCTATCAATGAACTAACCATGTATGACTAACACCCTTACTAACCTCTATTAACCCACAATAACCCATTAACCTTTCTTGCATACTCCGATAACCAAATTAGCACCTCAGCTATACCATAGAATGAAGACTGAGCAATCTAAGAGAGACGCTCCTATCAAAGATGTCCCAAACCTCCTCGCAAAGTAGATCCAGTCTCTCTCCCCTAAATACTTCCAGTATAGCCAAAATAGTACCTCTTACTAAGGCTCAGATATATCACATTATGAAGGCTCCATACAGCCATGTGCCACAACAGTAATCACCACCTTACCTAGTTCCCGTATCAATTGAGAGCTCAAATAAGTCCATCAAAACTCGAGATCCCTATTGCCTACAGGGTCCAAAACCGAACCTATAAACCAAGATCCAGCCCCCAGTAAAATCAGTTGAAAGATAGACACCAACCAGTGGTTGGTCCCTTGAGTTGACCTCTAGCTCTATCATTGTTTGTTCCTGAGAATTGAGTTCCAGAGCCGGCAGACTCCGTGGCAGATTTAGATAGAAGGATCTGTCCACGTAAAAGAAATCTACGTGCACCTTATAACCTTCATACAGACCGGGAAGCTGAGCGATCGACGTGAGATGCGCTTGGCGTTAATTCCGATCCAGATTGACAGGAAGATCCTAATATCTGTGATTCAGGTCTTGAAACCAGAGGGTATATAAGAGTGTAACCAGCAACGATCGCCAAGAGATCCGTCTTGACAACTTTCTACATATGGACCATCTGGACGGCCGCGGAACCAGTCGTTAGCCCCCAACATCACGGACGCAAGATAACCAGGACCAGACCAATCAAATACTACCCAAGATTCACTCTATCAGTGCTACAGTGTTACAGTGCTATTTAGAGACTCACTTATTAATATTTCTATGAAGTGGCTATATCTTTGCCCCAATATAATTCATATATAACCATTCCATTAGGAAGTGCTAAGCGCATCAGTGTTTATTAATTAACAGGCGATATTAACTCTCGTAATTACTCATATATCCAGATATTATTACATAATAATAATAATAATAATAATAATAACATTTATTCAGTTAGCAATTTACAGAGTTGGTACCACATAGTTTGTTATAAATATGACATGTACCAGCCTTGCATAATTCCAACTAAGGATAGCCCAATAAGGCCGTTAGGCGTATTTCCATTGGGGTCCTTGTGGGATTAGGTTAGCTGGGGAAATGGGGAGGATAAAGAAATAGATACTTTAGAGAAAGTATTTCTAGGGGGTTATTTTAAGATACCTTACATCCTATAGTAAATATCAGTAATCCGTAATCAGAATCATTTCAGTTTGGTTTGTCTATCTCTTATGTCGCATTTAGTAGTAGACATAAGCTTGGTGCTCCCTTCTCGCAGCTGTCCGGTTCAGGTGTTCCTTCAGGCTACGTCTGAAGGAATACAGTGTTCTCTTTTCACGGACTGACTGGGGTAGGTCGTTCCAGTCTTTGATGGCAGTGAAGAAGAATGTTTGCTTACCCTGTCCTTGGATTCTCGGGACCTTAAAATTAAACATCATGTTTCTTGTATTATGTCCACTCCTCTCATTTGCTTTAACAAAATCATTCTTTAGATACTCTGGAGCTCTGTCATAGAAAATTTTGAAGGCATTAGTTATCCTGATTTGTTTGGCCCTGTCAGAGACATTGAGCATACCTAGTGACTGAAGTTGTTCCTGGCCAACATGTGATCTGGGTCCTAGGTTCAGCATTATCCTAACCATTTTATTTTGAGTGACCTGAAGTTTGTGCTGTGCTGATTTAGATGATGCAGAGTACCAGGATGACACAGAATAGTCAAAATGACATTGAACAAGCGCTTGGCAGAGGGTCTTTTTGGTCGCCGCGGGCAAGCATCCCACCTGTCTATACAGGTATTTTATACGTGCTCTACACTTACTCAAGATAGATTCCAAAATTGTTTCACCTGACAAACTCGCGTCCAGTTTCAGTCCGAGATATTTAACTTGTGACACTGTTGTTATAGGAATATCATTACAATTGACCGAGAAGCCCACAATGTCTTTCAGTTTGCGTTTTGTTCCACATAAGATGGCTTCCGTCTTGCCCAGGTGAAGAGATAGTCTATTGTCCACTAGCCATTCACTACATGATGCTAGTTCTTTGGAAAGTGAAGCGGCAATACTTATTGGGTCTTTTCCTGAAAACAGAAGCACGCTGTCGTCTGCATACAGTAATAATTTACATGAGACGCTCAGTTCCATGTCGTTCACATAACAGAGAAAGAGTAAGGGACCAAGGATGCTTCCCTGCGGGACCCCACAGTTAATTGGCATAGGATCAGATATATTATCATCAATTTTGACTCTTTGAGTTCTACCACTAAGATAAGATTTAAACCAGTTCACAGATCCTATGCCCATTGCTTGTAGTTGATTACATAGGATATCATGGTCTACTGTGTCAAACGCTTTTTGTAGATCAAGAAGAACCATACCAGTGTAGTTACCTTTAGACATTTCTTTACGAATGTGATCCGTTAAGTGGATGAGACAGGAGTCTGTCGAGTACATGCATCTGAAACCTGATTGAAACTTATAGAATAGATCATTTTGTTTGAGGTAGTGTTCAATTTGGGTGTATACCGCTCTTTCAAGGGTTTTAGATACAATACATAATATGCTAACTGGTCTGTAGTTGCCAACTTCTAGTTTATTTCCTTTCTTGAATAGAGGGGTTACAATAGCTTCCTTCAGTTCAGCAGGTGAAACCCTAGTGATATCTGATGTTCGCCCACTGATTTGCGTTCTATGTGTTTCTGATACAAGAATATAAAACTTAGATCAGTACCCCCCTGAGGTTACTAGAATTCCTGTGCTCTAAAATACGCGTGTCTAATCTAGTCTGTGAACTACTACTTGTGCACCAGAGCTACCAGTGATAAATCTAATAGTGAATATGAATCTATAAGTAACATTTATGGTCTCCAGTATATAAACTTGTGAATAAAGCCAGTGATCAGAAGATTAATACCTGAACGTTGGAAGTGGGAGACTAGGCTCCATCCAGATCCACTTAATGCTAGTGTTGTTCAATTCTATCATTTGTCTTGTATGAGTATTCATATCTTCTTATGCTTCATATTAATCATCATCAAGAAAACTGCAGAAGTGTGTACATCAATAAAAGTGATCGTGTGTCTTGTTACCGTGTGTTTATTTTGTGTTCTCTATTCCTCATACCTTGTTTTGTGCATGCAGCCTTCTATACCCAGTCAGTTAGAACTCACATTACCCAAGTTAATCCTGTAGAAAAACAGGGAATAACACATATTATGTGGTACCAACTCTGTAAAATGCTAACTGAATAAATATTATTATTATTATTATTATTATGGTAGTCAGACTGTGCAGAAAAAGAAACAGTTTTCTGCGGAACCTGTTCCGATTGTCCACACTCTGACTGTGTGTTGTGTCCCACAGCAACCCTACCCACTGAATTACCGTTGTCGGGACAAGGTATTGATATTGAACCCCAGGGATTTGACATGGTGTAGAATGGTGTTTACATAATTGAGGCATTGTATCTCGGATTCTGCTACCACCAGCCAGTCGTCTAGGTACCACAGCACTGTGATTCCTTGTTGTAATAGTGGTAACAGAGCCTGTCGGACTAATTTGGTGAAACTCTCGGTGCCAGGTTCAGGCCGAAAGGCATCCGTTGAAAGACATGTCTGATGCCTGATCCTCATGGCGAGGAATTTTTGGAACCTTTTGTTGACCGGGACATGCCAGTAGGCTTCTGTCAGGTCTAACGAACACATCCAGCCTTGCGGCGGAAGTGTTAACCTGATCTGATTCACAGTGAGCATCCTGAACGATGGGTTGGGAATATAGCGATTCAAGTGAGACAGGTCTATGACCAGCCTCATCTGAGCGCTGTCCCTTTTTGGCACAAGAAAAAGTCTGGACGTGTAAACTGGGCAAGTTGGATTGACCGGGACAATGATATGCTTGATTATCATTTCTTGGACTAGTGACTCCACCTCTAAAGAAACATTGTTGACTTCCAAAGGTTGACGTAAACGAGGCCGTCGGAGCCACCGCCAAGTGATGTCCTTGCGTACCACCGTCTGTGCCCAAGTCCGCCGGAGCCAAGCCCGGTAACACGTCCGGAATAATCCAGTCATGCAACTGGACTTGTCCGGCAGAACTACCCTCAAATCCAACTCGCCCGTCGGGGGCCCTGGGAGTGAGATAGTTTTGTGGATGACTAGTTTTTTTTATTGTGATGTGGTAGGTGTAGACGGGTGGCTGGAGGTAGGGGGCCGTGACTCCTGTCCTGACTTACCCTTGGGCTGGCCTTTATACCACTTACCCAAACCTTTACCCTGTGGTTTACTCTTGGTAGAACTACTGCTTCCCGGCGTGGAAGGGGCCTTAAAGGTCGGAAAAAACTTAGTCCCACTTGGGTGACTCTTCTGACTAAATTTGGGCTTATGAAATTTACTAGACTCCTTCCGCGGCGCAGAGGCAGTCGGTCGTGAAGAGTCTAAGAGACTAAAAACAGTCTTCCATGTATCATGACACATCAGGTTCGGAGTTAATACTGGGGAAAGGACTACTCTGCGCACAAAATCTTCCGGCAACTTCTTTACCAGATATACCCGCAAGTCCTGATGAGCATGGACTGCCTCCAAGAAGGCGACCCTGATGTCACCAAGTGATTGGATAGAGTTCTGGAGAATAAGCCGCCTGGTAAGAAATAGGGCCTTTTTAGCTTGTGTATCAGTAATCGCCTCAGTCTTCCTGACCATTGACTGGGCGATCTGGCGACTGAGGAGAAACTGTGACAGTAGCCTCAAAGCTTTGTACCTTAATTTCTAGTCTTTATCAAGCTAAGCTGCTGTTGGACTAGAAAATGGCTCATGAACTTCCCACAATGACAATTTAGGAGTAGTAAGGAAATCCAGTAAAGATTGAGGAATGCCCTCGGCGATAGCTACGGGCAGGGAAAACCAACTGTGTTGCTCTTGGGGGATTTGATGGGAAGACTTATTAGTTATTGTACAAGCAAAGTTCTGCGCCTCTGCCTCTCATTCGAGCCACAGCCCCGTGCCGACATCCCCAATCTGCAGCACTGCATTACCGGATTGGTCTCTAACTGGAATACTATCAAACTCAGGTGTTAGATTAGCAAGTGACTTTATATCAGTGAATCCGTCTAATTTGGAACAATCCGAATACAATTTTGCAGATGAGGCTGGTGGCAAAGCTGGGGAAGATGAATAGACAAAGTAATCATGGGCATACACATTAGGAATGGCCTTAATCATTACGTCTAAAATTTCTCCTGGCATACTTCGTGCACGTAATTTCTTGCTTTCATTTACCTGGATGCACTATTGCTCAGGTACTGGAAGCTCCCCCGACACCGTCGGCTGCGCGACCTGAGGGTTTAATGCAACAATGTCAAACCAAGACCTGTCCGGCCCATATTAAAGAGGCATAGGGCCTTTTCTGAGAGGGACTTTTTCAAGGGGTGGAGGAATCACGTCCGTGACGACACAGACATTTGAGGTCGTCAAAGGAGTGAGACTAGAGGTAACAGGGGAGGGAACATGAGTTGGCTTAGTTGACACCGGCAGAGTAGCCAGAGGTCGAGCAACCGGAGAAGGTGTGGGAGAATCCGACACCACTCTACTCACATTAAATTTATCCATCATTTGATAAAACAAAACAAAATGGAAATTCCCCCTGGTTATAACATCTCTAGAATTGTCCATGAAAACAACAGACTCAACATCAGAATGTCCTGCAGACGCTATTTTCTGTCCCGATTTCAATTGTTCTGAAGCATCATCAGGAATGGATTGGCGCTCCATAGACTCAACCGACCTCGCCTCCAGCGACCGGGCAGAGGGGAGTCGAACCGCTTCAAACCGGACGGCGTGTTCCAGTACGTCACATTCAAATTCTTCCCAACCTAAGTTCGGGATAGAAGAGGGTATCTGAGCCTCACCGGGTTGTCGCACATAGTCATTATCCAGGTCTTCCGAGATAGCAGACACTTGGCTTTGAGGTCTATCTTGGTACTCATTCGTGACATTAGGATAGCCTCGGTATTGTTCAGTCAAAACCCGAGCTGACACATGAGAACGCGGCGCACCGAAACCTTGAGGCACACTGGTTCTGAGAATCATATAACTTGGCCTTTAATTGAGATTGTGATACTTGTTCTATCTGTTGGCTTAAGTCACTAACATTTTCCCTGGGCGGTGTCTCTGCAATCTCAGACCGGCCATATTGGACCTTAGGCCTAGTCGAGACAGGTTTGGGGAGAGCAGGTGCCGGCGCGGGCATTTGCCTAGGCCGTGCACTCGACTTCGCCATCCGGGACGTTGAAACCCTTTTACTACCCGAAGTCTTCTCTTCCGGTGACACCTTTTCTGGCGTGACCTTTTTCTTCTTGGCAGCTGGCGGAGCTGGCTGACCCGAAGAGTGACGAGAGGATGATTGTCTTAAGGGTGACCATGATCTGGATCGGGTCCTGCCCTCAGAGTAAGACTAATCCGGCGTCGGTCGTTTTGCCTGCCGGGGGTGGGGGGGGGGGGGAGGGGGGTTAACACAATTAGATCTGTCATCATCAGTGGACTCTTCTTCATTACTAATTGTTTCTTTGGAAGTCACTTTAGACACACTCTCTTTTTAGACGTCGCAGAACGAAAAGTTTTGAAAGGTTTAACAACTGGAGATTTGATCACTAAATTATCCCACATAGCCTGATCATCGCATTTTCAGTGCTTTATGAGCTACCTCCTTTGTGCAGTTATTGAAATTACTCTTAATTTTCAAAAGAGCCACTTGACATGCAGCCTCCTTACGATTTAGCAAGCCGTCACAGAGTTTAGTGCACACACCACACTTCTTAGTTAACCACTGACCGCGGGAGCGATCAATACGTGACACACATTGAATGCACTGCTTGTGTCTAATTATAGGAATGTTCATGCAGAGTGGTGTATCACAAAGAGTTACGTATTCCATGATGAAAGACCCCCCCCCCCCCCCGCCGAGTATCGGCACCCAGTCTGGAGGTCGTTGTCGAGGAGAACGTGCGGGTTCTGGAAAAGAAATTTCCAAGAATCAATGCTCATAAGGATAACCCAAGACATTTACACACATCATTACCTCGAATACCAAAGACAAATAGAGATAGCGATCACCACTATTCTAAGTTTCCTTTGTACCCTTCTGGAAAAACCTCACCGTGGTTTCTTCCATTGAAGGTATTAGGATTACTTATCTATGATAATGCTTACCACCGGCCTATATTTAGTTACCATTCCGCCGAAATGGTTAAGTTAATTAAATGACCCTTCCGCCGCGATGACGGATTAAAAGTCTTCCCCGCCGCGTGAGGAATAAATTGGTATATAGGCGAGTCATTCCGGCTCTGCCGGAATCCCTTTGGAAGCCTTCCCCTTCCGCCAGGAATGCATTCTGGGACCAGACCACGAACGGGATACTTGGATCTGAGTTACACTAGACCGGCACTAGCGGGTATTCGACAGTGTAGCACTCAACTACTTTCCGCCGGAAAAGACAAATCATAACCTTTGCGTTTTCCAACTAGTAGCAACGGGTTGGCAAAACACACATGTAGACTACATATAAATAAGTCAGGACGTCTCCTGACACCTTCACTTCAGCAACAATATTCATCATGAATCAGAAGGTCATATCATATGGCTAAACTTATTATAATACAATAATAATAATAATCACATCCTAGCCACAGAATAAACCCCTAACAGAGGCTGGCCACGAGGCCTAGGGCAAGAAACACGACGAGTCAGCAACACTCTTACCTCCAATGTAAAGTCAGTGAAAATAGGTTAGCCTAAAACAGTAATCGGATGCGGAAATACCCTGAGCTGACCAGGCCAAGTGGGATATCTCTATTGGTCTAACTGGTAAGGTGTCTGCCTCACAACCCAAGGGTCGAGAGTTCGAGCACCCTCCAGGGCTTGATATTTTCGGGAGGCTATTTCCGCATCTAACGAAGTTTAGGTGTGCTGGTAAAATTGTTCAGATGGTTGAGAGTAAGATCGGAGCTCCATAAATCCTCTTTCGGGTATGGTGTGAAAACCAATTTCTACAGGACAAGGAAGGGGATAGGAGAGTAAAGGGAGTGTAGTGAGAACTCGCTTGGGATGGGTTGTGGAGTTGCCGGCCGCTCAAGCGAGTTGCCAACTGGGCCGTTAGTGTGTCTGTGTAGCACACGTTGCGTGTATGCACCGCTCAGTGAAGTTGACTCACCATTCTCATTCACCTCTCTGACGGACTCCAGCTCAGGCTTGTTCCTCTCTGTTCGGAGCCTTCGCTTCCCGGAAGGTGAAGTAGTGTAAAGTCAGTGAAAATAGGTTAACCTAAAACAGTAATTGGATGCGGAAATACCCTGAGTCGACCAGGCCAAGTGGGATATATATTGGTCTAACTCGTAAGGTGTCTGCCTCACAACCCAAGGGTCGAGAGTTCGAGCCCCCTCCAGGGCTTGATATTTTCGAGAGGCTATTCCCGCATCTAACAAAGTTTAGGTGTGTTGGTAAAATTGTTAAGATGGTTGAGTGTAAGATCGGAGCTCCATAAATCCTCTTTCGGGTATGGTGTAAAAACCAATTCCTACAGGGGAATAGCCTCCCGAAAATATCAAGCCCTGGAGGGGGCTCGAACTCTCGACCCTTGGGTTGTGAGGCAGACACCTTACCAGATAGACCAATAGAGATATCCCACTTGGCCTGGTCGGCTCAGGGCATTTCCGCATCCGATTACTGTTTTAGGCTAACCTATTTTCACTGACTTTACACCAGGAAGAACTGCCAGCCAGCTCCACCATCTCGACGACAGGCGCGAAGGAAAAAAAGACGACGCAGAATGTAATGCCCTCGAAAATATCCCACAACCCCAATAATGTACTACCCGAGTTGACGTCAGGTATAGTGTAAAATAGTCGTTGATGGGAAGTCCAATAAACTCATCACGTGAATCACCACGAGACTATCACCTGGTTCTTACAAATCGGACTAAGGTTACTATACTTTTGTACGTCCGTGGTAGTACAGTGGGTTAGCACGCGGGCCTGGTGGACCTATGATGGTCATGGTCACTAACCAGGGTTCGAACCCCACCCAAGGCATATCAAAACCTGTGGGTTTTTAGGAGGGTTAAACTCCCTCCAGAGGTTCGAGCCCCGCGCCAGGCACCAGGAAAGGTTGACCCTAAGTGGGCCTGGGGAGTTTTCAGGAGACCATGAATTCCCTTCACACCCAGCATTTCATGGTGGTTTAAAGGGTTGCGGTCGGGGGGTAGTGATAGGGGGGGGGTTAAAGGTGAAACGGGCAGGTCGAGTTGGGGTTGTTGTTGCGGATGAGGTTGGTGCTGGGGAGGGGTTGAATTGTGTAGAGAGTTGTGGTCGTGAGTGGGGTTGTGGGAAGGGTGAGTAAGGCTGAAGGTTGAGAGTTTACGATGATCGGGTGGTTTGGAGGGTTGGAGTGTGGGGATTTGATAGGGAGATGGTGGGGGGGGGGTCTGGGCAGGCAGGGTTGTGGTTTGAGAGGGGTTGAATTTGGACTGATTTTATTGTCGGGAGAGACGTGGATGGGATTTCGAGGAGAGGTTGAGAGGTTGATTATGTTGTTTGGGGCGAGAGAGAGGGTTAGTATTTTGGGGGTTAGTCAAGGTGGAAAAAGTTTTGTGGTTGGATTTGGATGGGCATGGTATTTTGTCGAGCGGGATCTTTGGGGGTGGAATTTGGGGCGGATGGGGTAACGGTGAAGAGGGGGGTAAGGTAGGAGGGGAAGAGGAGGTAGGGGTTATGCACAGCGGTGATTTTGAGTTCTGAATGGGGTCCACGAGTTTGAGGGGTTTGTTGCAGGTGATAACGGAGCTGGGTGGTGAGGATGGGAGAGGTGGGGTGGAGCAGGTACTTTCTGGCAAGGGTGGAACAGATTTGGTGGAGGAAGTCTGGTGGATAGGGTGGAGAGTGAGGTTAGGTGTGGAAGGTGAGGGAAAGGATAAAGGGAGGTGAGGTGACCTTTGGTTCGCAGGTGATTGAGGAATCAGGGCAGGGGTTCGATAGTGTGGCTTCAACATTTCCCTGATGGTATGGATGTCCTGTCGGAAGGTTGTCTGGCCGTGGATGAGGAAATGATTCCAGATGTACAAGGGAAGGATCTTGAATAATGCTTGGAGAATTTGTTGCTCTTGTCGTTCCTTTGTTTGGTCGTTATTCGCATTTCTTACACATCTATCTAGGTTGGTAAGAGTGGCGTCTAGGTTTCCGTTATACGGGATTTCGTCGAGATTTGCGGTTGGGGCGACGAGGGAACTCAAAGGTGGGGTGGCAGCATGGTGGGAAACAGGGTGGGGGTTGGGTGTAGATATGGCAGCAGAAGGAGGTTTGTGGTTATTCTTAAGTGATGGAGGATGCGAGGTGGGGGAGCGTTTATGATGAGGTGTTTTGCTGTGTAAAATGGTGGGGTTGTTGAGAGTGGACGGAGTTGGTGCTGGTTTCTTTTGATTTCGGTGGTTGGGATATGATGAATGGAATGGGCGGATTGAATGTATGTATTGGGGTGTGGAAATTTGAGATGCAGGGGAAGGAAAAATTTTAGAGGTTGAAGAGGGGTTGGATGAGGTAGAGAGATGGAAGCGTGTTCTTTTATGTGGGGGAAAATGTGAGGGGGGTGGTGTGGTGGCGTCGCGGAGTGACGTTATGTACAGTGGTGGAGGAGTACAAAGGAGTACAAAGGAAATCAAGCAACAACAGATCTAGTGACCCTTCTAGGTTGCTTGTCCTCCAAAACACTGAGGATCAAGTGTCCAAACAGTGGTTTAGAGTGGGTAAGGGAACATTGGAAAGGGAATTACTGCCCTGGAACTAATGTCCGTGGCAGGATTAGGAAGTTAGTAGGGGACAGATGGGTTAGTAACTGAGGGGGGGATAAAATAAAGTTATTCATTTACAAACGCAGTCAGTCGCGGGTTTGATGCGAGATATTTGTCTAGGCGGAGTTTAAATGAATCAACGGTGATGCAGTCTATAACGTTTCGGGGAAGCCCATTCCACAAGTTGACAACTCGATTGAAGAAAAAATTCTTAGATTCGTGTGAGTTAAAAGATTTACCAATAATTTTGCAACCGTTTCCCCGCGTGTAATTAGATTGGTCGATAGTGAAGTACTTACTAGAGTTCATATTGTCGATGCCTTTGATGATTTTGAACACTTGAATTAAGTCTTAATCTCTCTTAATCTGCGCTGGATTAAAGGAAATAGATTTAATTCTCTAAGACGCTCTTCGTATGGTTTGTTCTTTAGGCTAGGTATCATTTTGGTAACTCTACGTTGAACTCGTTCTAGCTTGTTTATATCTTTTTGGTAATAAGGGCACCAGGATTGAACGCAGTATTCCAGAAGAGGGCGGACTAAGGAATTGTAAAGGGTTAGGATAACTTCTTTGGATTTATGCTCAAATGACCTGCCTATAAAGCCAATTATTTTTTTTTTTTTGCCTTCTTAACAACTTCTGAACATTGTTGACTCGGTTTTAGGTTACTCGATATTGTTACTCCCAGATCGGTTTCTCTGTTTACATTCTTAAGCTGAGTGCCATTCATCGAATAGTTTGCTTTCTCATTTAGGTATCCGATATGTAGTACTTTACATTTATCCGCATTGAAACTCATTTGCCAAATTTGGGCCCAACATGACAATTTATCTAGATTTTGTTGCATATCGTCAACTTGTTCTTTTGAGAGTACGCTATTTGCAATTTTTGTATCGTCAGCAAATTTTGAGATTGTACAGGTGAGACCCTCATCTATGTCGTTGATGTATATTATAAAGAGAATTGGTCCTAGTACCGATCCCTGGGGTACCCCGCTACTTACATTGGTCCATTTAGATGCCTTACCGTTTATGACTACTCTTTGCTTTCTGTCGCTGAGCCAATTTTCTATCCATTTCAACACACCGTCTTGTATTCCATGCGCTTTTAGTTTTAGCAGTAAACGTTTGTGGGGAACTTTGTCAAAGGCCTTTTGAAAATCAAGGTATATAATATCTACAGCTTTACTCTCATCGTAGAGGTTGAGGATATCGTGGAAGAAGTCTAAGAGGTTTGTTAAACAGGAACGTTTTTTACGAAAGCCGTGTTGAGTATCTTTAAGTATGTTATTTTCCTCTAAGTGATTTATGAGTCGGTCTCGTATGACCGTTTCTAGCATTTTACATACAACTGAGGTTAAGCTAATTGGACGATAGTTACTGGGTAGGGATTTGCTGCCTTTTTTGAATATCGGTGTTACGTTGGCTAGCTTCCACTGATCGGGCATAGTTCCAGACTGCAAGGATTTATTGAATAGTAATGTCAGTGGTTTGGAGAGCTCATCCTTAGCTTCCTTTAGAACTTTAGGCGAGATTGTATCAGGTCCAGGTGTTTTATTTACCTTGAGTTTATCTAAACAATTCAATACTTCTCTCTCTGTAACGGTGATATTGCTTAGAACATCTGAATTATCAATCTGAATCGGCGATGGTGTAGGGATATCACTGAGGTCTTCTGTTGTAAAAACTGATGCAAAGAAGGTATTGAGGGCATTACTCATTTGTACATCGTCTTTGGTGTATTCTCCATTTTCATCGACTAACGGTCCAACAGTTGAAGTAACTACTTTTTTCTTTCTGATATAACTATAGAATTCTTTCGGGTTTGTTTTACTTTGATTCGCAATATGTAACTCTAAGGTCTTTTTACTTTGCTTAATTAACTTTTTGGCTTTGCGTCGTAGCTCTACAAATTTCAGCCGTTCTTCGTCATTTTGTGAGGATTTTAATCTATCATTAGCAAATTTTTTAGCAAGCAGGCAGTTTGAAATATCTTTATTCCACCATTTGGGCTTATTATTATGGCTTGGACGCCGTATTTTCGATGGTATGCAGTCTTGCACTGCTTTTAGGTAAGTGGCTTCGAATAACTTCCAAGATGTATTTATGTCGTTATTGTGAATTAAAAAGCTCCAGTCAGTTTCTTTAAACATAGCTCTAAGTTTATGGAAGTTTGCTTTCTTGAAATTAGGGACTTTTTCGATGCTACTATTTGGTTCGTTACTAGTAAACTTTAAAGTGAAAGTTATCGTACGATGGTCGCTGTTACTGAATTCATCACCAACATTCAAATTCTCTATTAATTCTTCTTTTGTTGCAATTACAATGTCAAGAACGTTATTACCACGGGTTGGCGTTCGAACAAATTGATAAAGCGAACTCTCTTGCAAGTTCGTATACAAGTCATGTCCGGAGTGTGAAGTAAGAGTATCGCCCCACTTGGTCACAGGTAAATTAAAGTCGCCAAAAATTACGGTATCTTGTGAGTTACTTACATCTGCAATTTGTTCGTAAATTTCTCGGTCAGTTTTCACTGATTGAGCTGGAGGTCTGTATATTAATGCAAGTATTATTTTTGTACCTTTATTATTCTTTATTAGCACAAAAGATGCGTCGACGTTCACAATTTGAGGTTTTGACAAGAGGGTAGGGTTAAGACTTTCTTTGATATAAAGTAAAACGCCACCTCCATTTCGATTTATTTGGCTTTTCTCAAACATTACATAACCGGGAAGTGAATACTCTGCTAAAAAGTCTCTATCTTCTGTATTGAGCCAAGATTCTGTTATGCCAATCACATCATAATTTTTTGTAAACACTAGCTCCTCTAAATCTGAACATTTATTGCGTATGCTATGAGCGTTTGCATAGAAAACCTTTAAATTTGTTATTTTAGAACTCACGGAACGCTCTTTAATAATATTTTTGGTTCTTGTCGGATCTACATTTATGTTCATGGCTGTCCTCGGTCCTCGCTGTCTTCGGTCCTTATCGCTGGTGGTCCTCGATTGCCTCTGTAGATGAGTGCCATCCTTGCGGAACAGAGTAGGCTGGTTGTAGAAGTTGTCCCAGAGGTTGATGAATTCAACTTCTTCCCTCAGACACAAATATTTTAGTCGGCTATTTGTGCTGAAGGCCTTGTCGTAGAATTTGAGGAGAGGGAGGTGAGGGAGGAGGAGCTTTATTCTGATTCTTTCTGGGTTGGCGTGAAAAACGTGCAGTTGATTTCTGAGGGGGGGAATTTTTGATGACAGCTAGGGTGTTGGTCTTGGGTTGGGCCGCTAATAACTTTCGTATGGTGATTAGATCTTTAGGGAAATCAACGGGGTCATGCACAGTGAAGTGTTGTAGGATGGAAAGGGGTAACACTTGCACGAGGTAGACAAAGAGTATTTTATTTTGTTGCTCCACGGGAAGAGCAGGGAATGCAGCTCTTACTTGCTGGCGAATGGAGGCAATTGTGGCGTCTAAATCGCCTTCGAACTTTATGTCTTTAATTTTTGCAAAGGCGATGAAAATACCTAGTGATGGCCTAATGGCATCGATTACAATGGGTCTAAATTGATCCCAGGTGAGTTCAGGGGTTACCTGTGGGGCAACGAGGGAAACGGCTTTTCCCAAGTGCGTTAAGAGGACGGCTATTTTTGCACGGTCCGTGTTATTCGCCAAATCTAGCACTGGTTTCACAATGTCCATGTACGTTTCTATGTCGTAGGTCTTCCCATCGTATTTCGGAATGGGAATGTGAAAATAGGCTGCCATTTTTCGATGTTACCATGCCTCTACTGCTTCAAAAAAATGCAATGCAATGAAATCTTCTATCCGAATCAAGAACCACCGCTGCCGCCAATGTTATGCCCTGATTTTATACAGGATTAACTTGGTATAGGTGAGTTCTGCAAGACTGGGTTATTGGATTTCTTGCAAAATACATAAAGAGAATCAACAGAGGACATAGATAATCTCGGATAAATGGTTTGTAATACAGCTTTATTCTCAATAACACTCAGGTAGAAGGTACGTAATAGAATTCCACAAACAATAGAGGTTGGAGCACTCAGGTAGGTTATTGGACTTATTACCATCTCCCAGCACTTATCGCGGATTTGGATAGACATACTTCCCACTTCCAACGTTCAGGCACTTTTCTTCTGATCACATTGCTTTATGATACGTAGGGTACATGAATCACACAGGTTAGGCATTTCGCTTTGTTAACTATCTATGGTAATATGACCCTTAATCAAGGATGAAAGTATAAGTAATGTGGTTATTGCCCAAGAATTTACGGAAAGGGATAACTGTAACTAGTTGCACTGGTCTAGGATGTTCACTTGTCTAGGTGATACTTCGGACCAAAAATATCAGTGAGGGCGAATCAGGTTAAACCTGATGGCAAGAATAATTACGGGAGTCAGTTCGCCTAAGCTAAATTTCACTGATATATATTAATGTGTACTAGCATAATCACTTGTTTCCTAATCATCAGAGAACGTTGAGACACAATCGAATACACTGGATGGTTGATAGTTAATAGCACCGTAACACTGGTACTCTGTGAAGTAACACTGTGATGGAGTTTTCCTGGTTATCTTGCGTTAGTGATGTTGGGGGTTAACAGTAGCTCTGGGGCCGTCCAAGCTGTCCGGTAGTGTAGAGGGTTGCAGATGGGCTTCTTGCGGGCGGTTGTGCACCTTTTTGGCAACAATTGCTGATGGGTTAAGACAGTCGATTGTTGCCAAGGAGTTATTCTTGCCGAGTCCTCACTCAAGAGTTTCTCGCATAATCCCTTCTAACATAAAAAGATCTTTCTGCCTTAGATCAGTTATGAGTTATGATCGTTCGTAGCTCAAGTAGCGAATGGTGCACTATCAGAAGTTAATGAAACAATCAATAATTTGTGAATTTGTTGTCTACCAATATAATATTACTGCCGGTAGTCCCGATCGCAATAAAACATTCGTAAAGGGTTAAATCACTTCCTCACAGAGTTGCACAGATTACGGAACGTCGAACTGTCGTGAATCTTGAGGGGGGAGGGGGTATTAGAAGCCACCGCAGTGTGGCCAGCCGTTGCTTTGGGCTCTAATATTCAACTGCCCGACTGTTGTCTCTGGGTCCTATTTATAGGCAGGTCAAGGAAGCTTCAAGAATGTTCTAGAAGTATTGGATGTCAATGCTATGAAGTAGTTAATTTATTCTGGTGAACTTAGGGGTTAGGGAGGGGGGTCTTTAATGTGGCGGTAAGTAACTTGTTATCTGATTTATGATCGTGGATATCTTAACTCTAGTATGAGGTACTAGTAGAGTTATTTAGGCGGATTTGGTGAAGATTTATAGGGACTACTTTACTGGCGCCCTACGTGAATAGGCTGGGAGGTATTAATCATCAATTCACCTAAATATCCTTCTCTGGTCTAGCTGACATGCTATTCGTAATCTAGGATGGGATAAGGAAGATTTTGGTTTTGGTTAAGGATGGGATAGGATGTTATTTGGATAGGTATTTAGAGGGTTAGTTCATCACCGGTTGGAAATTCACCTGGTGTCTGGCAAGAAGTTGTTGGCTACGTGTGGGTCATGGTGAACGTCCGCGGGGGTTAGGGGGGTCCCTTTGGGGTGGGGGCATGCCACTCCTTAAATATGTATATATAGGATTCTCTACGCTAATGGGGTTTTCTTATGATGTGGTGGTGTCAAGAGTGATACTCCTAGGGAGGGTTGATCCTGGGTTCTAGTTTTTACTTACTAGGATTACTCATGGGGCTCATAATAGTAGTTTTCGTGAAAATGAAAGTCAGGCGGAACCGTCGACTTCTTAGGGGTGAGAGGTTGGCTGTTGTAGCCTCGCGCCATCCGCCCTCCTGGTTCAGGTTGTGAGTTGGGTTAGTAAGTTAGAGGGTAGTAAATGGGGTTACAAGAATGAGTCTTTATCTGCTATTTATTGGGGTGAGGAAATGAACGGGATCGGCATGTTAGAACGTTCGTCTGGGCGTCTTTACAGGTGGGGGTTTGGATATTGGAAAGGGGGTGGTTTGAGGCTAGGCGCCGCGCCGCTCGTGACTTAGGGTCGTGACCCTTAATGCGCTGGACATAGGGGTGGCATTCCCCTACGATCGAACAGGTAGGGTGGCATGTGCAGCGGGGCGTGAAGGAGCAAAAGACAGGGTGACCCACAAAACAGGTGACCACTGAGCATGGGGTCACGAAGCAAAACAGAGTAATGTGGATTGTGGATTAGGAGGTGGTGATTGGGAGACGTGAAACAATTGTGGAAAAGTAAATGGAAGAGAGGAATAACATGGCGGATAGAAGATAATTACCCTAAGGACTGAAATACAGACGGTATTAGTTGTTGTCAACTTAAGGTGAATGGGACTTGGTTGGAATGCACGGAATACGATTCGACACAAGGACAGTGCCGCTATGTCGCATCAATACAGGTGGCATCTCTGGTTAATATTATATATACACTTAGTTACTAAAAAAACAAGGCAAGGGGGCAACTGAGCACGGGACACATATCTATATATATCTAGTTACTACAGAAGAAAAGGAACAGCTGAGCATGGGTTACATAATTAATTATAGGGGTGACATAATCATGATCGGGCTCGTTGTGGACTGGAAATCGAAGGTGTTTTGAGCTTGCCTTCGCACCTACACAAATGAAAGTACTATAACCCACAAGGTGGTTATCTCATGAAATACATACTTAGTTGGTACATCAGAAATGTCTAGGAGGAAAATCATGTGGTTTGTATTTTAGAAGACTGGGGTTTTAATAGGCATGTAACATGCAGAGTTAAGTGGAAAAGAGAAACATCGTGGATAACAGATAGTTACCCTAAGGAGTGAATACATGCATAAACGACAGCATTATAGACGTCGTCCTAATAAGATGATGAACCCGGGTTGGTATGCACGTGGCACAATACGACACAAGGACAGTGCCGCTATGTCGCATCAATACAGGTGGCATACTCCGGTTAATATTATATATACACTTAGTTACTAAAAGAACAAGGCAAGGGGGGCAACTGAGCACGGGGGCACTTATCTATACTTAGTTACTACAACAGAAAAAGGACAGCTGAGCATGGGTTTGGTATGTGAGTGTTGTGAATGTTAAAAAGGTTGGGAATATATATATTTAGTGGATAAAACAACGGGAGGTTAGAGACAGAATTGCTAGAATTGGGTGGGGACTATGATTGTTATATAACTAAATACAGGGCTGACGTAATCACGATCTGATTTGGTGTGAAATGGAAGCTAAGGTGTCTTTTAGATCGCCTCGAACCTACACAATGAAAGTATTATAGCCTGTATGGTGGTTACATAATTAAATACATACTTAGGTTGTCTGGAGAGACACTGTTACGCAATAGTCTCTCTCTCGCTCTTTCCCACGCTTGGTAACAGTGATGACAACGCCCTGCTACCAACTCGCTAATGTTAGCACGAATATAGACCACAGAATAAGGGAATAACAGGGAAAATAGGTGATAGCTGAAGGAGGGGAGGGAAGTGGGGAAGGAGGGGATGTGGAGGAGTGATATTTGGCATGGCCCCGGGGCAAAAAAAAAAAAAAAAAAAAAAAAAAAAAAAAAATGGGGGGTGTTTCAAATGGATTTTTTTAGGCCCAGGATCTTAACCCGGGAACTGCGGGGAGACTCTTAAGAGTTCCCCCGGCGGACTGCGGGAAGACTCTTAAGAGTCAGAGAAAAAAAAAATCAACTTTTGACATCGAAAAAAAAAAAAAAAAAATGTTTGGCCCCTGGGCCATGCAAAATCTCAATCCTCTACCTCCCCTCCTTCCCCACTTTCCTCCTCTCCTTCAGTTATCACCTATTTTCCCTGTTATTCCCTTATTCTGAGGTATATTTTCGTGCTACCATTAGCGAGTTGCAAGCAGGGCATTGTCATCAGTGTTAGCAAACGAGTGCAAGAGAGAGAGAGAATATCGATCGACTGTGTCTCAGTGGCCTTGGGGGAAATTGGCGGGAAAGCAGCTTGCCTCACCCATACATTATACAACTCGCGGGCTATATCTCCGATTTTGACCATCGAAACGCTGTTTTCACTCGTTTTATTGTTGTTTCAGGTTAATACCTTTATAATCAACCCATAATAGGCGCGTATGGATAAGTATTAATGCTATTAATGGTACAATGAATATTTTAGTGACGGAAACACCTCAAATACATGCGCACAGGGAGAGGTGTCTAATTACCCCCATGCGCACTTGTTAGGTTAAGAGTCTTCCCGCAGTCGCCCGGGGAAACTCTTAAGAGTCTTCCCGTACTTGCCGGGTTAACTAGCTGGGGCTCAGTGGGTTAAAAGTTCAAAATTTGATGTCTGCGTTGCACTTCCTTAGGTTCCTGCGCAGGAACCCCAGGGCTTTGTTGGTTTTTGCCCTGACATGTATGACATGTATGCTCCACGTCATGTCTGCTGAGAGGTGGACTCCCAAATACTTATGAGAATGGACGGTATCAAGGTTGGTATTATAGAGTTTATAGGCAAAGGGGACAGGTTTCTTGGAGCGGGTAAAACATATATGTACTAGCAGGCTTGGGTAGTTTGGGCATGTAGAGAGAGAACTAACTCTGGTGAAGAGATGTAGTCCCATGAATGTGGAGGGAGCTGCACCAAGGGGCAGACCAAGAAAGACCAAGTATTAGACCTTACTGTTTGATCTTGAACTAGAAAAGCTGATGAGTGAGACAGCTTTGAATAGGGCTGCCTGGAACGCCGCTATTAGGGCCTGTGACCGGAACCACACTTAGTGTGGAGCACTTGGCCTTTAAATTTATGTATGTATCTATAAAAGTGAGACTTTAGATGAAACTACTTTAAGTGAAGCAGTTAATTTTTGTCATTTGTAGAGCAATTTTTTACCACTATTATCTAATTCACAAGTTAATAATGAAGTATAGCAAGTTTAAGTGAATTTATTTGCTAATTAATGAACAGTGTAATAATAATACCTTTAACCCGTGGAGCCCCGGCTAGTTTTGTAATGTTTGCGCACCAGAACCCGGCCGGTTTTCAAAAAATGGTTTTATTCCAGAAACAATAGCGAATGGGTTAGGAATGAAGGAAAAACCACGAAAAACCGCTCAAAAAGCTTAAAAAATGGTCCTACAGAGCCCCCGAAAATGGATTTTACAAGAGTAAAAAATTGAAGGCAATTATCCCAAAAAACCAGGTTATTGCGCGCTCACGCGCACGCACGTGGACTTTGAGAGTTTTCAACCATCGGCACGGTTGCGTGGGATACGTACACAGTTCCCATACAAATCTGAGCCCTCTTGAGTGGCTACACCTGAGGTCACGGTCGGCGCAATTAGGGTGACGCGCCAGGCGCGTCTCTGGGGCTGTGCGTTACATACATCGCCGACGCGTCAGGCGCGTCGCTGGGGCTGTACGGGTTAAATGAGGCAACTTTATGTTAAGAATGCTTGTGCCATTTATCTCGATTAATAATAAGAGAGTGAAGCTAAAGTTTGTCAAAAGTAGGAATGAATTATTGCATTTTTTCTTTATTTATATATATATATATATATATATATATATATATATATATAATCTTTTTTTGCCAGTCATAGGGTGACCATGAACATTAGGCGTTTGCCACGAATCGGTTGTTACTACCCGGGTTTGACATCAACCAATAACATTTTGAAAGTGCGGTCTCGATCCGCCGACCCTTTGATCAGCAGCCGACGCTCTACTGACTATGCCATGGCTCACTATAGCCTTTATTTTAGGTAGGCCAGAAATCCTAACTCCTACCTTTTATAACTCAAAAGGCTTGCCATTGCTCACTAGTTAAAAATCAACACCTAAATGGCACGAAAGGTCTCAAAATTGACAAAGAATTTGGGTGAAAGGCCTTAGAATTGTCAGACTAATGGGGCTAAATATGAAGGAGAAGGGGGTCTGGAATTTGTTTTCCTTAAACTACACATAAAACACAATTCCCAAAAGCTCCATGTGTATAGTTATTGTTATTTATTTATATTTTAAATGTACTGTATAATTTATATTAATTTATATATTTTAATTTTTATTATTTATCTATTATTTTCATTTATTTTTATTCGTCCCAGTTTTGGTTTGTTTAGTTTGCAAGTTTTACATTTTAATTCATTGTAAATTTTAGTAGTTTTATATGTTGTCATTAGTTTATCTATCTATTGCCGGATGCCTTACTCAAAATCACTCCCCAGTCCCAGTGACGGCTGCCAGCCGTTAGTTGTTGTTGTTGTTGTTCCCCAAGCTGCCTGGCCAAACAGCCCCAAGGCCCCGAGCAAGGCCAAGGCCATAACCGAGAGCCCCCACAGAACCCTCCCTGCCGACCACAATAAAGCCTGGGTGACCGAAGCCACTCCATGGCGGGGAGCCGAGGAGGGTGCAGAAATGCCCGGGAAACCAAAGCCCCACCCAGGGCCCTGTGCCCCTCAGCAATTATGAAGAGAAAGATGAGTGGCAAAGGAAAAATGTGACGCTTTGGCTTCCAATCTTGGCAGATTGGGATGACCTCCCAATCTGCCAAGATTGGAAGCCAAAGCGTCACATCCACGGAAGAGACGCTGTCACTTGAGATCTAGAAAATATATAAGTAAAAGGAACAGTCAGAGTAAGCTATGGGTATGGCAGAGATCGCTCAGTTCTCACTCTGATAGACCAGCCCATCACCACATGACTAGAACCCAATCCTCTCAGCATCAGCTAGGAAAGGCCCTAGAAAGCCGCCTTTGGCGGGGGGATAGCTCCCCTATTTCAACCCTTTTCGGGGTTGGGCACCCGCCGGCCAGCCAGCCGTTAGTAATATACGATCCTTGTAACTGCCAGTATCAGGCAGTACCTGGTACCACAACATTTGAGCACTGCTCTAATACCTTGGCAACACTTCTCAGCTTATATCCAAGCCCCTGCAGGCTGGGAGAGGCAGTATTCCTCCATCTTTTGAGGTGGGAGGTTGTTATATCTTGCCTCTGAAGCCATTTTGGCCACATTGCTTGGGACTGGGGGGTACATTAATGCTAGTACCCTATGGTACAATAGGGGTTAATGAGGGTGGCCACACACAGAATGCCCCCAAGCGGACCTATTCCCTGTAAGAGGGACAATCCGAGCCAGTTTACTGATGGACTTACAGGATTGACCACTCAATTTAGGATCCGTCCGACTCCGAGGCCCTCTGTGTATCTTGTTAGCATATTTTTCTACAGTGGTGTTCGGCTAGTCCATCCATTAACCTTCCTTACCCTTAGGTAAGCAATACGGATTTGTATCAGGTTTACTCCCCATAGACAGGTTGCCGACCAATGCTGACGAGTCCCATCCACCCGGATTTTTATAAGGTTGTCTCCCCTAGATGGGTTGCCGACCAAGGCTAACTAGTCCCATCCACCCAGCATTTAATATTTTTATCATTTTATGTATTTTTATACATGTATGATGTTGTTTCAATAAACGATAAATATTACATGCTTATTTTTTCCCGACCTATTATTTTTGTCTATTTTTTTTTCTACGGGAGTAAGGGAGACAAAAGGCAAAACTGCTTGTGACGAGTGCCTCCCCCAGAGTTGAAAGAGTGACAGGGCCAAAATCAAGGGACGTTAGAGCTAAAAATGCCTGAACACAAAGTTTGAAGCAATTTAAGTCATGAGTGAAAGACTGATTCTGGTAGAGAGTTCCAGAGCTCAGCTGTTGAATAGAAGAAAGATTGAGAATATATTGTTTCACTCTTGGGTTGGAGAGTTGCACAGAGTAGGGGTGGGATTGTGTTGCAAGATGGGTGCTATGTGCTCTATCTACGAAGAGGGGTGGTATACACTGAGAGAGCTCAGAGGAACATTGATTATTGTAATACCGGTAAAATAGTGAGAGATGCTACATTGCGGCAAAGAGAGAGAGACTGCATAGAATATAAGTACTGTAGGCCAGAAATCATACACACTAACCTCTATAACTCAAAACCGACTGGAGTAATCAAACTAATACTTCTATTTGGGCAGAGTCAGCCAGGGATTAGGTGTGGATATTTTGCAGCCCATTTGCTCTAGCCCTTTTGAGTTACAGAAGTTATGTACAGTAACTGGTGTCGGATATTGAATGTAAAACTCACTTGACTGAAATAATTCAGAAAAGTGGGTTACCTCTATTGTCTCAATGGTTAACACGGCAGCTGCCGGGAGACTCTTAACCTAAGAAGTGCTGAGGTTATGAGGGTATGGGCCACCTCTCCCTGTGCGGAGGTATTTCGAGTGTTTCCTTCACTCAAATCGTCATCGTACCATAAATATCATTAATGCTTATCCATATGCGCCTATTTTACGTTGATTATAAAGATATTAACCTGTTACAGCAATAAAAACAAGTGGAAACAGCGTTTGGATGGTCAAAATCGGCAAATTAGATCGGGAGTTACATAACTTATGGCTGAGGCAGCCTTCCAGCCAGCCAGCCATCACGACGGCTGGAGCGAGACTGTCGTGCAGTTCCCTCTCTTTCTCTCTTTCACTCGCTATGTAGCACATACAAGCACATACAAGTACATACAAGCTTGCTTATGAATCGCTATTGATAGCACGAAAAAATATCGATGAAATATGGGAATAAGACAGAGAATAGGTGATAATTGAAGGGGGGGGGGGGCCGAAGGGGGGAAGGAGGGGATGTGGAGGAGTGATATTTGGCATGGCCAAGGGGGGCAATACAAAAAAAAAAAAAAAAAAAAAATGGGCTGGTTAAAATGTTTTTTTTTTAGGCCTGGGATTATATAAGGAGTTCCGCAGCGCACCGGCACACCTTATATAAGTATATCTGCACCTGCCGGGTTAAGAGGTTTTACTGGGAGACTGCGGGGGGAGATTTAAGATCCAAGGCCTTTAAAAAAAACATGTAAAACACCCCAGTGTCACTTTAAAAAAAAATGGTGCTTAAGTGAGATCATTCCCCTCCATACCTCGAATCATCCCCCCCCCCCCCCCAACCCCAACCCCCACTTCAATTATCAACTATTTTCCCTGTTATTCCCATATTCATTGGTATATTTTCGTGTCACCATCTCCAGGCCGGTTCCATGCTGTTGTCATGTGACTAGCGAGGGTGTTGCATAAGGGAGAGTGTGAGGGAGTAAGTCAGTAAGGCTTCAGCCCTCGAGAGGAGAGGGTGTACGGCCGGCTGGCTCACATTTGGTGAATGAACCGCTCGGTAATAATTCGCAATTTTGACCATCCAAACACTATACCCACTTGTTTTATCGTTGTTACATTTTACTATCTTCATATTAAACGTAAAATAGGCGCATATGGATAAGTATTAATTATATTTATGGTAAATTAATGATTTTAGTGAGGAATTAATCAGAATACCTACGCACAGGGGTATGGTGTATACTACAGGGGCTGCACACTTTACGAGTTAAGGGGAGATGGGTCGCTTGTTTAGATCCCCTTCTCCCTCATGCTTAGCCCCATTAGTGTCAGATTTTAAGATGCCCCATTAGTTTGTCGATTGTAAGACCTTCCGTCCCATTTCCTTGTCAATATTAAGACCTTTTGTGCCATTTAGGTGTCAATTTTTTTTCCTGGCGAACGAAAGTTAGCCTGTAATTTTGGAAGAACCGGCCGAGGACACCCTCGACAGTTTATGAGGTCAACATTTAAAATCGTTCAGTTACCTAAATTCATCTATCGTCAGTTTAGTTTCCGATATATACCAGTACATAATATTCCAGAAATGTTGCCAGAAAATTGTTGATCATCGAATGTTGACTATAGAAGCTGTCGTGTGATACAGCATGCTTTAGAGTGACTGTCCGTTCATTCTAGGTTGGGCAAAAAATCGTAACCCCTAACCTCTCATATCTCAAAAAGGACTAGAGTAATCGAGCTAATATTTCTACCAAATAGGAAGACTTGACTAGGGAATATGTGTATAAATTGACAGCTCATTAATTTTGCTCCAGCCCTTTTTGAGTTACAGAGGTTAGAGGTTACGATTTCTGCCCAACCTAGAATGAACAGACTATAGTAACTGGTTAGTCCTGAGTTCAATCCCAGAAGAGGGGCCGGGGACTTATGTAAGACGACTGGTTCAGTATCCAACCCAGTTTGGCTACTAAAAGTTAAAGTAAGATATCAGTCCTTAAATAACCCCCCTTACAGTTAGGGTTCACAATTTCTGGCCTATTTACCATGAATGGACTATCGATGCAAGAAAATATTGGTCAATGAAACTGTCAATATCGTCAAATTCAACGTCCGGCGAATAAAACTATACCCTGTTCCAAGAAAGTAGGCCAAAACTCTTGAACATTAGCCCCTATAACTCACAAATGACAAAAGTAATCCAACTAATATTTCTTACCATTTGGGAAGGGTCAGCCAGGGAATAGGTGTGGACATTTACAGCCCTTTTGTGCTAGCCCTTTTTGATTAACAGAGGTTAGGGTTCACAACTTCTGACCTACCTATTTGGAACAGGGTAAAGCAGTTTCCAATGTAACTCGTATTGCATGAATATTCCGATATTCTAAATATGCTATGGAGGTAGTTCCTAATGTGTAAACAGCTCAATAGGTGGCGTGAGAGAGAGAAAGGCGTCTAAGATTATGAGATGAAACAGTGGCAATGCAGCTTCGAGAAGTCAGAGTTGAAACGGACCATGAGGAGACAAACTAGGTGTCGTAGGTCCACGGAGGTAGGACTGGCTGCAACACTCATACTGTCTTAATATCTCACTTGCCATCTGGAATATCATGACCTCCTGACTTCACTGTGTTGAGCAGTTGTTGTTGTAGTTCCCCAGACTGCCTGGCCGAACAGTCCCAAGTCCAGTAGACCGAAGCCGCGCCAGATGCTCGGGACCCTGAAGGGGCCAGGGTGAGATGAAATCTGTCTCAGAGGTGGCAGCAGGGAAGGGGATCATCAGCCCACGGGCTTGTACCCCCAGGCCAATGCCCCCTCCGTTCACAGCCCCCCTTGTAGTGCCACCCAATCGGGCGATCTCGCCAGCACCTTGAAGGAATAGTAGTACAGTAAAAGAGACTGACATGAAAGGTTAACGTTGGTTATAAGATGCCAAACCTCATTCTGGATAGGACCAGCCATCACGCATGTGTTTGAGCAGTTGAATCTACAGGCTGTACGTCTATGTCTGGAGGTAGAGTTGGGATGTAGACAAAAATATATTATCTTTTTTTCACCATATATTAGCTGTATGGATAAATTTATCTGGAATAATCAGTATCTACAATTTTATGTACCAACTTAGAATAAAGTAAAAAGTGGAAAACACAGAGTAAACGACACACACAGTAAAAAATAAAAAAAAACAAAAACAAAACACAAACAATAAATACACACACACACACAGTATGTAGTGTAGGCTGAGAAGCAAGTGCGGCCTCCACCTGGTGTCTTCCAAATCAAATGACATGAACCTATTAGAAGGCCACTTCAGATGTAGCTTACCTAACGTAACCTAGATCTAGTACGTTTTATACAAGACTAACCCTTACCTACCAGCTAGTAATAATAATAATAATAATAATAATAGTTCTTAAAGCTAGCACATGCTAAGCTAGCTAAGGATAGCTCAATAAGGCCGATTAGGCGTATTTCCATTGGGGTCCTGTACTACTACCCCATCCCTTTGCTCATGAGGGATGGTAACGACTCAGTGCTTGTGAAAAATCTTTAATGCGCCGAGCGTGGGCGCGAACCCTGGCCTTCTGGGTGGAAGTCCGAGACGCTAGTCACTACACCAAGCGAGCCGCTAGTACGTATCCCTAGTACCTATAGTAAGTGGGACACAAGACTAACCCTTACCTACCAGCTAGTACGTATCCCTAGTACCTATAATAAGTGGGGCACAAGACTAACCATCATTGGTAAGGGTTGTGTTAGCGGGCGTATTGTCGCTTTGTTTCCATTAGTCGTACGCTTGCAAATATGGTCTAATTTAACGGGATAGGCACTCTATGGCCTTGACACGTGAGTTTTGGAGTGATTGCATGCTGGGTTGTTGTGAAAAACTAGTTGAATAGTGTAAGGTAGAGTCATTAGCATATGAGTGGATAGGATTAGAGGTACAGCTGAGGAGATCATTAATGAATATAAGAAAGAGAACTGGAGACATGACAGAACCCTGAGGAACATTGGAGTTGATAGGTTGAGGAAGTGAGCAATGGCCGTCTACAACTTCAGGTATGGAAAGGTTAGAAAGGAAATTAGAGACAAAGGCACAGATGAAGGGATATAAACCAAAGGAGGGTAGTTTGGAAATTAGAGATTAGTGCCAGAATGTATCTAAGGCCTTCGGTGTGTCTAGCTCAATAGAAAAAGTCTCGCTGAAGTCCCGAAAGGAAGATGACCAAGAGTTTGTAAGATAAGCACCATCAAGAGGCCACCCAGACCCAGGAAGATAGAGTGCTTGCTTCAGGTTTCAACCTAAATGTAACTGCTGCTCATCTCAAGACATACCTGACTGACAACCTGCAACTAAATATGGAAGGAGAACATCTAACCACCGTCTCCCTATCATGTGCCTCCTGTGAGTGTACAGACCCAATCATCTTCATTAATTCAGATCTCTGGCCAGAAGACACTTATGTCAACTGGTAAAGAGAATTGAGACAACAACTCACAAAGAACACAGCGGGGGATTCTGGGACTGGGAGGACAAGCGCACCGCGGCCTGGTAGCTTAGTGGTAGCGCGCTCGACTCACAATCGAGAGGTCCGGGGTTCAAATTTTCGGCTGGGTGGAGATAATTTGGGAATAGGTACCAGAGAATAGGTCTATCTATCTATCTATTGCCTGACGCCATGATCCCTGAAGGGGTGGCCACGAACGAACCGCCCCCATGCACCTATGTCCCCAGTCAGTCGACACCCCTCCTCCCAACCAGCACTGCCTTCATCCATATACTTCCTCACTCCATCCTTCCACCTCTCCTTCGGTGCACCTCTCCCTCTCTGTCCTTCCACCTCGCTCTCGTACACCCTCTAAGTCATTCTCTCGCTTTTCATACGTTCCATATGGCCGAACCATCTCAAGTTGTTCCTTTTCACACTTTCCAGCACATCTATCTCACACCACACCTCCTTCTTACTTCCTCATTCGTCTGTCTATCCCTCCATGTAACTCCGCACGCACTTCTCAAGTAACTCATTTCCACCGCTCTCACTCTTGGTCTGAGTCTCTTCCCGAACGTCCATGCTTCGCTTCCGTAAGTTAGTGTCGGGATTACCACACTGTCATGCAAGGACTTCTTCACTTCCATACTGACCACCCTATTTCTTGTTACTGCTTTCAACGTTCCTACAACCCTCTTCCCCTGTTGCACCCTCTCCCGCACTTCTTCATCCATAGTCCCATCTTTACTCAACACACTGCCCAGATACTTAGAATAGGTACCAGACATAATTCGAGGAGTTGTGAACTTGCTGCCCGGGTGTGTGTGGTGTGTGAAAAAGGTCTCGGCCTTATCCATAGATTGGACAATATAATAATAGCTCTAAGCTCTCTTCCGGAAGGGTAATAGCTGGCCAGATATACTCAAGATCGTAAGTGAATACTAACCACCTATTCACTTGCAGTAATGGAGGAAGTACCAACAGCTTCATCTAATTTTAGTCTGAATTGTGTTTTTAAAGATCTCCGACAAGCTCCGTAGGATGGCTAATATAGGATTTGTTTTTTACACCATGCTCGATAGGAAGCTTATGGAGCTCCGATCTTACTTTCAACCATCTTGACAATTTTACCAACACACCTAAACTTTGTTAGATGCTGAAACAGCCTCTTGAAAATCTGCACCCAGGGCAGGAATCGAATCCGGGACTCTTGGGTTACGAGGCAGACACGTTATCACGAGACTAATAAAGGTACCTCACTTAGCCTGGTAGTCTAAATGTATTTCCACTTCTTGTTCAGTTTAGGCTAACCTATTTTCACTGACATTACACGAAGGATAGGTGCGGCGCCCGTAGATTTTTTTCTGTTTCTGTTAACCCGGGAAAGGCGAGCGTCATCATAAGAGGCTTGGGGGTGGAAGATGAAGGGCCTCATAAGATCCAAGGCCTAAATAAACCTTTTAAAACACCCAAGTGTCACTCAAAACAAAGCAATATGTGATTAGGTGAGATTATTCCCCTCCATTACTAGCTACCATTCCTACATATGTCCCAATCCCCCCCCCCCCTTCCCTTCTTTTCCCCCCTCCTTAATTATCACCTATTTTTCCTCTTATTACCCCTTTTATCGGGTAATTTTTGGCGCGAATGTCCTTCACGTGGTCTCCATAGCATGAGCTAGGCATCTAGAGATCCTTGCAACAGAGAAACTTCTACTTAGAGCCGTCAGTGTCGCTTGAGAGCTCGGGAGGAGAGGATATATGCCGCCGCCGCTCTCCCCTCATAAATGGACCGGTCGGCAATAATACGTCTTTTTCATCCCTTAACCCTTAAAAAGCGGCTCACCACATAAGTCGAGTTGAAAAAACTGGCAAAAAACGGGTGAAAAAAGGGTTGAAATCGAGTGAAAATGGGTGGGATAGTAATGATCCATACGTCCGACATCTATGGCCTCCTGGCCCACACTAACTCCAGTTCCCCCACCGCGCGGGAGGATGACAGTGTAACCAATAGTTCGCTAAAAGTGAGCAAGGTAGCAAAATCAGCTAAACTTCCATCTTCGAGGTAACACTGTCAGTGCTCCACGAGTGCTACGTAGCTGTATGTGGCATCATTGTGTAGCGATTTCCACCTAGTTTTTGGCGCAATACAGTTCCTTTCATACTGATGGTTGATATAGCAGTCAGAATGGCCTGAAAAGGCCCAAAACGGCCACAGAGGACCCGCTAGACTAGGGTTAAATACTGTTCTGACTTGTTTTATTGCTCTTAAATGTTAATATCTCCATATTAAACGTAAAATAAGCACATATGAATAAGTAATAATGATATCTATGGTAAAATGACAATTTTCGTTGGGAAAGAACCTAAATTACTTTCGCATGGCGGAACGTTTCAAATACCATAGACTAGTCATTGCCGAGTTAATACTCTATAAGCCATATCATGCACTTCCGATGGTAGTGACATATATATATAGCAATGCATTGTTATACCACAGACCCCACAATTTTTATGATAGGCTTTAGCAATTGCACATCAAAATCAGGCATTCCGAGCTTTTACCTGATCTATCTATCTATCTATCTATATGCTCAGGCCCAATCCCCATTTTGGGGGTAGCCGACTCAAGACAGAGCAAGAACAGGGAAAACACAAAAACAACATAAAACAAAAAATAAACACAGATAAAAAAACACAAACTCTCACACATCCAGGTCACCCAGGAGAAGACCCAGAGACCAGGGTTACCAAGGTCGCTCCAGCACTCCCCCGGCCCCTGACCACCCGGAGAGGTTCCGATCTCGGCAGGCAGACATGCAGCGGAGCCAAAGCCACAAGCCCTCCGACCACACTTCCAGGCACACCCTTCATATTAATCGTCTCCCCGGGCCAGGCGCCTGATGGACTATTATCTAGTCCAACTTGCGCCCGACCCCTTACTCCAAATGACCACATGTTCACTCAACTATTCACAAGCATTCTCCATTCACTCCTGTCCACCACCACTTCCCCTGTCTGATCTATATTCATTCCTCTATCATCCAAAGCCTTTCTTACACAGTCTCTCCATCTCAATGGGGGTCTTCCTACCCTTCTATCTCCCCTTGTACCTGACTCACATATTCTCTTTGTAAGCCTTTCATCTCCCATTCGTTCAACATGACCATACCAGCTCAGCACCCTTCTGTCTACTCTGGCTGACAAATGTTCCTGCTGCCCCACTCTCCTACGTATCCCTTCATTCCTCAATCTGTCTCTACGAGTAACTCCACACATACTCCTCAAGCAGCTCATCTCCATCACATCCAGCCCTCTTTTCTCCTTTTTCTTCAGAGCCCATACATCACTGTTGGCACAACAATTCCTTGATACAGTGCACTTTCTACTTTCACTCCGAGATTTCTCGTCTTCCACATACTTCCCATTGCTCCGAAAACCTTCCTTCCTTCACACACTCTCTGTTTTACCTCCACTTCCATACCTCCACTCCTGCTTATCGTTCCTCCTAGATATTTAAAACACTCTACTTGTTCCAATATTTCCCCATCCAGCCTCACATCTAGATTCACCCTATGCTCTCCCCTATTACACACCATTACTTTACTTTTATTGACGTTCACCTTCAGTTTCCTCCTTCCACAAACCACACCAAACTCTTTGACTACCCGCTGCAGTTTCTCATCAGAATCCGCCACCAATGCTGTGTCATCAGCGAACAGCAACTGATTCAACTCCCAATCTCTACCATTCTTTCCTACTAAACCCAATCCTCTTCCCATAGTTCTCCTTTTCACGTCCCTCACCACACCATCCATAAACATATTAAACAGCCATGGTGACATTACACAACCCTGTCGCAAACCTACCTTTACCTCAAACCATTCACTCAACTCACCATTTCCTACTCTCACACAACCATGCTCTGCTCCCTTCATAAAAACTCTTAACTGCTTCTAACAAATTTCCTCCTATTTCATAAATCCTTAACACCTTCCACATTGCTTCACGGTCCACACGATCATAAGCTTTTTCCAAGTCCATAAAAGCCCAAAATATCTCCTTATGCTTCTCTAAATACTTCTCGCATAACTGTCTTACTGCAAACATCTGATCCACGCACCCTCTTCCCCTCCTAAAACCGCACTGTTCTTCTCCTATTGCAACTTCCGTACACTTTATTATCCTCTCTATCAACACCCTGCCATACAGCTTTCCAACCACTGACAATAAACTAATACCTCTATAACTTGAACACTCCTGCCGATCTCCCTTCCCCTTGTACAACGGCACAATACATGCACTCTTCCAGTCTATTGGTACCATTGACACAGCAAAGCACACATTGAAAAGTCTCACCAACCAATCTATTATCACATCTCCACCCTTCTTTATACACTCCACAGCAATACCATCCAAACCTTCTGCTTTTCCCGCTCTCATTTGTTTCACTGCTTCTTTCACCTCATTTTCCGCAATCCTTTCATTCATTCCCTGCCACCTGGGTGGCCTGGGTAACCTATCTCCATCCACCTCTGCTTCAATCACTGCTTCTCTTCCATCTCTTGTATTTAACAAAGATTCAAAATACTCGGCATATCTTTTCCTCACTTCAACTGGTTCCACTAGTAATTCTCCATTTTCATCTTTCACTGACTCTTCCCTCTTTTGTCCTCCTTTCCTTACTTTATTTACCTCCTTCCAGAACATCTTCTTTCGTTCTTCAAAATTCTCACTCAGCCTTTGGCCCCACCTTTCGTTTGCATCTTTTTTCGCTTCTCTAATTTTCCGTTTTGCCTCTCTCCTTTTCTCCTTGTACCTCTCCCATACCTCAACACTACCATCCTGTAAAACCCTCTCAAAACACTGTCTCTTCTCCTCAACTGCCTTTCTCACCGTATCATTCCACCACTCGCTTCCCTTCCTGATACCTCTGCCTCCTACTTTCCTTTTGCCGCATACTACCTCTGCACTTGCTTTCACTCCTTCCTTAAACTGTTGCCATTCAACCTCTACTTCTCTCTCTTCCACCTCTCTCACTTCCAACCACTTTTCATTTAGTCTTTCCTTGTACTCCCTCTCTTTTTCACTCTTCTCTAACTCACTAACTTTTATTACCTCTCTTACTTCACGCTTGTCTCTTATTCTCCTGTAACTCTTAACTCTTAGCTTTCCCTCCACCAGGTAATGATCTGACATACCCTCCGCCTCACCTCTCATCACATTCACATCCAGCAGTCTACACAATCTTTCCCTTGTCACCAGCACATAATCCATCAATGCCCTCTCTACAATCTCCCTCACAAGTCTATGCCAGGTGTACTTGTGTATACGCCTTTTTTTGAAGAACGTATTACCTACACTCAATCTACACTCTTCACATACATTTTTCAGTCTTTCTCCACTCTCGTTTACACCATCCACACCAAAACTACCGATGACTCCCTCAACAGGCTCATTTCCTACCCTAGCATTTAGGTCCCCTAAAACTATAACATTTTCATTTTCATCAAACCCTTGTAGACAATCTCTCAAATCCTCCCAGAAACCCTCTACCTCGTCTAACTCTCTTTCACTTCCTGGTCCATACGCACTTACAAAAACCCACCTTTCACCCTTAAACCGCAAATTTACCTGATAATAGGACAAATTGTTGAATCAGTGGGGTGAAATGTCCAACCGACTCTTCAACAAAGACCTACGTCACAGGTTTTGGTAACCAGTGACACTTGGTCATGTTTTGTTATCAGCGGCTAACTGGTGTAGTGACTAGCATCTTGGACTTCAACCCAGAAGGTCCCAGGTTCGCACCCACGCTCGGCGCATCAAAGATTTTCCACAAGCACTGAGTCGTTACCATCCCTCATGAGCAATTAACCTCTAAGTGCGCATGGGGGTAATTAGACACCTCTGCCTGTGCGCATGTATTTGAGCTGTTTCCATCACTAAAATATTTATTTTACCATAAATAGCATTAATACTTATCCATATGCGCCTATTATAGGTTGATTATGAAGGTATTAACCTGTTACAACAATAAAACAAGTGAAAACAGCGTTTGGATGGTCAAAATCGGCGCTACAGGCCGCGAGTTACATAATGTATGGTGCTTTCCCGCCAATTTCCCCCAAGGCCACTGAGACACTGTCGATCGATACTCTCTCTCTCTCTCTTGCACTCGCTTGCTAACAGTGATGACAATGCCCTGCTTGCAACTCGCTAATGTTAGCACGAAAATATACCTCAGAATAAGGGAATAACAGGGAAAATAGGTGATAACTGAAGGAGGTGAGGAAAGTGGGGAAGGAGGGGAGGTAGAGGACTGATATTTTGCATGGCCCAAGGGCAAAACAAAATATTGTTTTTTCGAGGTTTAAAATTGACTTTTTTTTCTCCGACTCTTAACCCGTCCAGCCCCGGCGACGCGTCTGGCGCGTCGGCGATGTATGTAACGCACAGCCCCAGCGACGCGTCTGACGAGTCACCGTAATTGCTCCGACCGTAACCTCAGGTGTAGCCGCTCGAGAGGGCTCAGATTTGTATGGGAACTGTGTACGTATCCCACGCAACCGTGCCGATGGTTGAAAACTCTCAAAGTCCACGTGCGTGCGCGTGAGCGCGCAATAACCTGTTTTTTTGGGGTAATTGCCTTCAATTTTTTACTCTTGTAAAATACGTTTTCGGGGGCTCTGTAGGACCATTCTTTAAGCTTTTTGAGCGTTTTTTCGTGGTTTTTCCTTCATTCCTAGCCCATTCGCTATTGTTTCTGGAATAAAACTAAAATGCCCCAGAACGAGAAGCCCACCACAGAAGCCACGAACGAACACCACACAGAAACACCCAAAGGAAAGGTCCACAGAACGCCAGCCAATTCAGACAGGCCCAAGCCCGCAGGGCTAAGCAGCTCCAGGCCGCACCAAGATACCCCTTCTAAACTGACCATTTTTCCACCTCATGTACACTACCCCCTCATGTCCTACACTCCTAACTACAAAGATGATGAACAGGAATATACATTCATATTAAAAACACCCATGCCCTGTCCCGACGTTGAGCCAATGCCAACACATCAGACAGCCATAATTATATCTATGTATGTTCTTACATCCGAGAAGTAGATGTTATATATCTTAGAAGTTAAAACACCCACGCTTGTCCCTAGACCTCGTATATCATTTCCCATGACGAGTATAGATATATGTAACCCGTGCTCAGTCGCCCCTTGCATTGTTCCTCTAGTAACTAAGTGTCTCTAATATTAACTGCCACCAGTATTGATACAACATAGCGGCACTGTCCTTGTGTCGTATTGTGCCAAGTACAGATCAACCAGGTTTCATCACCTTATTAGGACGACGACTATAATGTCATCGTTCATCGATGTATGCAATCCTTAGTTTAAGTATTAATATTAACATTCCCTAACATCTTGTCTTGCCAGACTAAGCTTCTGAAGACCCATCGCCCCATAAATCTATGTATTCAATCCTTAGGTTAAGTATTTTTATCCGCCATTGTGTTCACCTTTTTCCATTTACTTTTCCACAATTGTCATACGTCTTCCCCTTGCCTCCTTCGTATCCACAGTCCACACTACGCCAATTTACTTCGTGTCATACACCTCTTACCCCAACCAGAGATTGTATAAGATAACCTGGTTACCAGTATCTGTCATAAGTACCCCGAAACAATAACTAAGTACCCCTACGAACTGCCGCTGTTGTTGGTATATTTATATTTCATAGAAAACGCAGTTCCCAGGGCCAACTAATAGTATCCATAACCCCTCGGACTGATCACATAACTCTATCTTTTCCAGACTCATATACCACCCCATAGTTGCATTCCCCGGTAGCATTTGGCTAACGTATTCTACTGCCTTTTCAAACTTCCATATCAACTGCAGCCTAATGCCACCCTCACGCCCAGTGACCTTAGGGTCAAATTCCCCTATAGCCCCCCTGCACTCCCCCCCTCTCATTATAAGACCCCGCACTTCTCTACTCTTGTCCGACCTAGCCTCTCTCTCATACCTCTTGAAGATCCTTGAATTGTCCGTTGCTAATGCTCTCCAACCTTTTATATATATACTCCTATCCAGCCTACCTTCACTTAGTAGGCCAGAACAACATTAGAACTTTACTAGCCCCTTGCATGCCATCTATTCTCTTACAACCCATTCACAACCCTGCACCCAATGGTCGTCGGTGCGAGGCTAGCCGCCTCGCCAGTAACTAACTTCTATTGTCATACTTCCAGATAAATGTGGCAGAGTTAGCAACCCAGTCTCCACCACATCCAGCAAACCCTACAATTAACATCCAGCCGAGTAAAACCAGCTAGCTAAGGCACCTTCGGTTTTGGTATTAAGGACACTCACATCTGTCTCATACACAGAGGGTTATTACGAACACTGGTGATATGGCAAGCCCCTAGCCACAGCCGCCGGACGACTATCACAGAGAGAGGGCACCCAGCTCCCCCTTTTTGCCCACCCGAGGAGGGAGACCCCCACCCCCGCGGAGGTATACCTGGCCCCTGTTTTGACTTCCGAGTCATTGCCAGGTAGAACAGGAATTCTTCCTATCAATGAACTAACCATGCATGACTAACACCTTTACTAACCTCTATTAACTCACAATAAACCATTTACCTTTCTTGCATGCTCTGATCACTAAATTAGCACCTCAGCTATACCATAGAATGAAGATTGAACAATCTAAGAGAGACGCTCCTATCACAGCTGTCCCCATCCTCCTCGCAAAGTAGATCCAGTCTCTCTCCCCTAAATACTTCCAGTATAGCCAAAATAGTACCTCTTACTAAGGCTCAGTTATATGAAAATATAAAGGTTTTCCTATAGCCATGTGCCACAACAGTAAATACCATCTTACCTAGTCTCCATATCTATTGAGAGCTCAAATAAGTCCATAAGACTCGAGATCCCTACTGTCTACAGGGTCCAGAACCGAGCCTATAAATCTAGCTCCCGCCCCCAGTCAAATCAGTTGAAAGCTAGACACCAACCAGGGGTCACTACCCTGCAGTTAACTTCTAGCTCTGCCCTTGTGTTGTTCCGGAGTGAGATTCCAGAGCCGGCAGACTCCGTGGCAGATTTGGATAGAAGGACCTGCCCACGTGTTTGAGAACTTCACACATATGGGCCCCCTGGACGGCCGCGGAACCAGTCGTTAGCCCCCAACATCATGGACGCAAGATAACCAGGACCAGACCCATCAGATACTACCCAAGATTCCCTTTAGCAGTACTACAAATTACTGTGCTGTTTAGAGATTCACTAATTAATATTTCTACGAAGTGGCTATCTCTTTGCCCAGTATAATTCATATAACCATTCAATTAGGAAGTGCTAAACGTATCAGTGTTCATTATTTAACAGGCGATACTAACTCTCGTAATCAACCATATGCTCAGATATTATTACCTAGAAGGAAACCCTAGTGATATCTGAAGGTTCGCCCACTGATTTGCGTTCTATGTATTTCTGAGACAAGAATATAAAACTTAGATCAGTACCCCCTGAGGTTACTAGAATTCCCGTGCTCTAAAATACGCGTGTCTAATCTAGTCTGTGAACTACTACTTGTGCACCAGAGCTACCAGTAATAAATCTAACAGTGAATATGATTCTATAAGTAACATTGATGGTCTTCGGTATATAAACCTGTTGAATTAAAGCCAGTGATCAGAAGATTAATACCTGAACGTTGGAAGTGGGAGACTAGGCTCCATCCAGATCCACTTATGCTAGTGTTGTTCAATTCTATTATATTGTCTTACACAAGTATTCTGCAGTGGTATATCAATAAACGTGATCGTGTAACTTGCTACCATGTGTTTCTTTGTGTTCTCTATTCCTCATATCTTGTATTGTGCATGCAGCCTTATATACCCAGTCAATTAGAACTCACATTACCCAAGTTAAACCTGTAGAAAAACAGGGCATAACATTGTCGGCAGCGGTGGTTCTTGATTCGGATAAAAGGTTGCATTACACTGCAAGTTTGGAACAGTAGAAGCATGGCAACATCGCGAAATTGGCAGCCACTCACACACATTCCAAAGTATTATGTAAACACGTATGAGATTGCCACTTACTTAGACATAATAAAACCAGTGTTAGATGTGGCACTTCAAAATGACCGCGAAAAAATCGCCGTTGCATTATTGCACATTAGGCAGTTGGGAAAAGCCGTTTCCCAAATTGCTAAACAGGTAACGCCAGAGAGTACCTGGAACCAGTTTCGATCCCTCGTGATCCGGACCCTAGGGCCACTTTTGGGTTCCCCCATCTCCCCCAAAATAATACAAATCGACGAGATCAAGTATGAAGGGGATATAAATGTGACCCTCACACAATTCTACAGATACGTGAGGACCACGTATAGCTATGAAGATTACGACCAACAAATTAACTCTTATTCACCGCATTGTTAAACATCCTCATCGACGAGATCAAGTATGAAGGGGATATATATGCGACCCTCATACAACTCTACAGCTACGTGAGGCCCACATATAGCTATGAAGATTACGACCAACAAAATGAACTCTTATTCACCGCATTGTTAAACATCCTCCCACCCCGCATCACCGCCCATTTCGACCCGTATGGCTTATTAGAAGAACATATGCTCTCCATCAGAGAAGAATGCCTACTCAGTTCGATGAATCCCCTATCCAACCCTTCAGCCCCTATCCAAGACTCCGTGCACCCTTCCAAAATGACTTCCGGTGAAAGTCCAACCCCAGTGCACTCTTCCTTACCTCTATCCTCTCTGACCATCCCTAAATTTCCCCTGCCCCATCCACCAACGATCATCTTCCATCAATTGTGTTACCCCATAAACCCCATCGTTTTTCTATGCATGTCAAACAAACCCACCAACCCAGATAACCTCTAACCAGACCGTGACTGCCACCAAGAAGATTCCCAAAATTCGTCCTGTTAACAACCCCAAATCAATACATCAGGCCTCTACAATAACCCCTGTTCTACACCTAACTCTTCCCCCACCAACCCTCCGCAGCCCCCCCAACAAGCCCCATATTCTAGCTATGCCTACCTATGTAGGCCTACCACAACATATTTTCCCCATGACCCCAGAAAACAAACCCACCAACCCCAGATAACCTCTAACCAGACCGTGACTGCCACCAAGAAGATTCCCCAAATTCGTCCTGTTAACAACCCCAAATCAATACATCAGTCCTCTACCAATCACCCCTGTTCTACACCTAACTCTTCCCCCACCAACCCGCCGCAGTCCCCCCAACAAATCCCGTTTCCTAACTCGCTCACCTCTCACCACCCTAACCCTCCCACACGCGCCGTTAATCCTCCCCTCACGCGTGACGACCTAGGGACCCAACCATGTTCCCCCCCTTCCCCCAGAAATGCTCAGCTATTTCCCCACCAACAAAATTTCCCTTGTGACAGTTTTCCGTCAGTAGCTCCCTTCCACCCCCCACAATTCACACCCCTAATAAACTTCAAAACCCCACACTTGACTCACCCCCTCATGACAGACAAACCCACCAATCCCATATAACCTCTAAACAAACCGTCACTGCCACCGACACACCCCACCACTCTGATCCTCCCACACGCGCCGTTAATCCTCCCCTCACGCGTGACGACCTAGGGACCCAACCATGTTCCCCCCCTTCCCCCAGAAATGCTCAGCTATTCCCCCACCAACAAAATTTCCCTTGTGACAGTTTTCCGTCAGTAGCTCCCTTCCACCCCCCCACAATTCACACCCCTAATAAACTTCAAAACCCCACACTTGACTCACCCCCTCATGACAGACAAACCCACCAACCCCAGATAACCTCTAAACAAACCGTCACTGCCACCGACACACCCCACCACTCTGATCCTCCCACACGCGCCGTTAATCCCCCCCTCACGCGTGACCCCCACCAAAGTGATTTCCCCCCCTCATGCGTACCGAACACCTGCTCACCAGTCGGTCCCCCACCATCATGAGCCCAGCTAAACTTTCAACCTCCACCAATTCCCACCCTGCCAGCCTAACCTCTCACGACCACATTCCGAACGAACAATCACCCCCGTACATAACCCCTACCTCCTTTTTCCCCCCTATCTTACCCCCTCTTCACCGTTACCCCACCCGTCCCAAATTCCACCCCCAAAGATCCCGCTCGACAAAATACCACTCTCATCCCAATCCAACCACAAAACTTTTTCCACCTTGGCTAAACCCCAAAATACTCTCTCTCTCGCCCCAAACAACATAATCAACCTCTCAACTTCAATCACTTCTCGAAATCCCATCCATGTCTCTCCCGAAAATAAAATCAGTCCAAATTCAACCCCTCTCAAACCACAACCCTGCCTGCCCAGACCCCCCCCACCATCTCCCTATCAAATCCCCACACCCCAAACCTCCAAACCACCCGATCATAGTAAACTCTCAACCTTCAGCCTTACTCACCCTTCCCCAAACCCCACTCACGACCACAACTCTCTACACAATTCAACCACTCCCCAGCACCAACCTCTTCCGCAACAACAACCCCGACTCGACCTGCCCATTTCATCTTTAAAACCCCCCTATCACTACCCCCGACCGAAACCACTTAGACCCCCCTCCAAAACTGGCCCCGGGCCAGCTCGCCCCCAGACCCACAATTCCTAACGACAGAACTAACGGTATATCCACCCCGCCCTTCCAAAGTGAAAGTGAAACCCCAAGGTCAAAGCCACAACCACCACCACCCCCTATTACCAGACCGTCACCCAGACTAACGGCGACCCTAAATAACCCCCCCCCTGATGATGATGAGGATATTATTGTACTAAATGTTTTTGATTGTTTTCAATTCCTAAGCGATTGGGCATGATTCTATAAATTTACATGTTTTCCATATACTGTATATATTATATTTTTTCCCTTAGTCATACTACTTTTCTTGTTAACCTACACTTTTCTGACTATCTTTTAAATTTGCTTTATACATTGTTATACACTTTACCTCTTCTTAATTTCCTGTGTTATTCATTATCTGTTCTTTCTTAAATTTACATGTTTTCCATATACTGTATATATTATATATTTTTCCCTTAGTCATACTACTTTTCCTGTTAACCTACACTTTTCTGACTATCTTTTAACCCTTAATTAGCGGCGAGCAACATAAGTCGAGTTAAATAAAGCTGGACTATGTGGCGGCGCTCGACATAGGTCGAGTGGCAATTTCAGCACGTAATGTTGCTGAGAGAGAGAGACAAGTGGTGGCAGGAGAGTAGCGAGCGTATGACTGCTCTAGACCACCGCGGCGAACATACTGACACGAATCCCAGCTCCCTCCTCCCTCTCTCACTCGCTATATAAGGAATTGTATCGGGAAAGTGGCTAATTACATGCTTTTTGCACTCGCGTTGCACGGTTATTGCAAGAAAACTAGCCATCATAAAAGGATCGTTATGGTGTCATTCGAAAGCTCTGTTTATGCCCTTTCAGGGATAGATACTTGTTTTACGTTCTGGGTCTTATTTAGGCATGAAAATGATCACGTAAACAGCCCTATTTTGGCTAAAAACACCCCGCTGGGCGGTACATATAAATAAACCGCATAGGCCGCTCTTAAGGTGTTAAATTTGCTTTATACATTGTTAAACACTTTACCTCTTCTTAATTTCCTGTGTTCTTAATTATCTGTTCTTTCTTAAATTTACATGTTTTCCATATACTGTATATTATATATTTTTTCCCTTAGTCATACTACTTTTCTTGTTAACCTACACTTTTCTGACTATGCTTCTTTTTACTTCACCCTTGAGGCTCGAGGACGAGCCTATAATGAAGGAGAGGGAAGTAAAATGCCCCAGAATGAGAAGCCCACCACAGAAGCCACGAACGAACACCACATAGAAACACCCAAAGGAAAGGTCCACAGAACGAAAGGACCAGCTGACCGAGCCAGTCAATTCAGACAGGCCCAAGCCTGCAGGGCTAAGCAGCTCCAGGTCGCACCCAGATACCCCTTCTAAACTGACCATTTTTCCACCTCATGTACACTACCCCCTCGTGTCCTACACTCCTAACTACAAAGCTGATGAACAGGAATATACATTCATATTAAAAACACCCATGCCCTGTCCCGACGTTGAGCCAATGCCAACACATCAGACAGCCATAATTATATCTATGTATGTTCTTACATCCGAGAAGTAGATGTTATATATCTTAGAAGTTAAAACACCCACGCTTGTCCCTAGACCTCGTATATCATTTCCCATGACGAGTATAGATATATGTAACCCGTGCTCAGTCGCCCCCTTGCATTGTTCCTCTAGTAACTAAGTGTCTCTAATATTAACTGCCACCAGTATTGATACGACATAGCGGCACTGTCCTTGTGTCGTATTGTGCCAAGTACAGATCAACCAGGTTTCATCACCTTATTAGGACGATGACTATAATGTCATCGTTCATCGATGTATGCAATCCTTAGGTTAAGTATTTTTATCCGCCATTGTGTTCACCTTTTTCCATTTACTTTTCCACAATTGTCATACGTCTTCCCCTTGCCTCCTTCGTATCCACAGTCCAAACTACGCCAATTTACTTTGTGTCATACACCTCTTACCCCAACCAGAGATTGTATAAGATAACCTGGTTACCAGTATCTGTCATAAGTACCCCGAAACAATAACTAAGTACCCCTACGAACTGCCGCTGTTGTTGGTATATTCATATTTCATAGAAAACGCAGTTCCCAGGGCCAACTAATAGTATCCATAACCCCTCGGACTGATCACATAACTCTATCTTTTCCAGACTCATATACCACCCCATAGTTGCATTCCCCGGTAGCATTTGGCTAACGTATTCTACTGCCTTTTCAAACTTCCATATCAACTGCAGCCTAATGCCACCCCCACACCCAGAGACCTTAGGGTCAAATTCCCCTATAGCCCCCCTGCACTCCCCCCCTCTCATTATAAGACCCCGCACTTCTCTACTCTTGTCCGACCTAGCCTCTCTCTCATACCTCTTGAAGATCCTTGAATTGTCCGTTGCTAATTCTCTCCAACCCTTTATATATATACTCCTATCCAGCCTACCTTCACTTAGTAGGCCAGAACAACATTAGAACTTTACTAGCCCCTTGCATGCCATCTATTCTCTTACAACCCATTCACAACCCTGCACCCAATGGTCGTCGGTGCGAGGCTAGCCGCCTCGCCAGTAACTAACTTCTATTGCCATACTTCCAGATAAATGTGGCAGAGTTAGCAACCCAGTCTCCACCACATCCAGCAAACCCTACAATTAACAACCAGCCGAGTAAAACCAGCTAGCTAAGGCACCTTCGGTTTTGGTATTAAGGACGCCCACATCTGTCTCATACACGGAGGGTTATTACAAACACTGGTGATATGGCAAGCTCCTAGCCACAGCCGCCGGACGACTATCACAGAGAGAGGGCGCCCAGCTCCCCCTTTTTGCCCACCCGAGGAGGGAGACCCCCACCCCCGCGGAGGTATACCTGGCCCCTGTTTTGACTTCCGAGTCATTGCCAGGTAGCACAGGAATTCTTCCTATCAATGAACTAACCATGCATGACTAACACCTTTACTAACCTCTATTAACTCACAATAAACCGTTTACCTTTCTTGCATGCTCTGATCACTAAATTAGCACCTCAGCTATACCATAGAATGAAGATTGAACAATCTAAGAGAGACGCTCCTATCACAGCTGTCCCCATCCTCCTCGCAAAGTAGATCCAGTCTCTCTCACCTAAATACTTCCAGTATAGCCAAAATAGTACCTCTTACTAAGGCTCAGTTATATGAAAATATAAAGGCTTCCTATAGCCATGTGCCACAACAGTAAATACCATCTTACCTAGTCCCCATATCTATTGAGAGCTAAAATAAGTCCATAAGACTCGAGATCCCTACTGTCTACAGGGTCCAGAACCGAGCCTATAAATCTAGCTCCCGCCCCCAGTCAAATCAGTTGAAAGCTAGACACCAACCAGGGGTCACTACCCTGCAGTTAACTTCTAGCTCTGCCCTTGTGTTGTTCCGGAGTGAGATTCCAGATCCGGCAGACTCCGTGGCAGATTAGGATAGAAGGACCTGCCCACGTATTTGAGAACTTCACACATATGGACCCCCTGGACGGCCGTGGAACCAGTCGTTAGCCCCCAACATCATGGACGCAAGATAACCAGGACCAGACCCATCAGATACTACCCAAGATTCCCTTTTGCAGTACTACATATTACTGTGCTGTTTAGAGATTCACTAATTAATATTTCTACGAAGTGGCAATCTCTTTGCCCCAGTATAATTCATATAACCATTCAATTAGGAAGTGCTAAGCGTATCAGTGTTCAATAATTAACAGGCGATACTAACTCTCGTAATCAACCATATATCCAGATATTATTACCTAGAAGGAAACCCTAGTGATATCTGAATGTTCGCCCACTGATTTGCGTTCTATGTATTTCTGAGACAAGAATATAAAACTTAGATCAGTACCCCCTGAGGTTACTAGAATTCCCGTGCTCTAAAATACGCGTGTCTAATCTAGTCTGTGAACTACTACTTGTGCACCAGAGCTACCAGTAATAAATCTAACAGTGAATATGATTCTATAAGTAACATTGATGGTCTTCGGTATATAAACCTGTTGAATTAAAGCCAGTGATCAGAAGATTAATACCTGAACGTTGGAAGTGGGAGACTAGGCTCCATCCAGATCCACTTATGCTAGTGTTGTTCGATTCTATTATATTGTCTTACACGAGTATTCTGCAGTGGTATAAATAAACGTGATCGTGTAACTTCCTACCATGTGTTTCTTTGTGTTCTCTATTCCTCATATCTTGTATTGTGCATGCAGCCTTATATACCCAGTCAATTAGAACTCACTTTACCCAAGTTAAACCTGTAGAAAAACAGGGCATAACATTGGCGGCAGCGGTGGTTCTTGATTCGGATAAAAGGTTGCATTACACTGCAAGTTTGGAACAGTAGAAGCATGGCAACATCGCAAAATTTTCAGCCACTCGCACACATTCCCAAGTATGATGTAAACACGTATGATATCACCACTTACTTAGACATAATAAAGCCAGTGTACGATGTGGTACTTCATAATGACCGCAAAAAAATCGCCGTTGCAATTTCGCATATTATACAGTTGGGAGAAGCCGTTTCCCAACTTGTTGATCGGCCTACCTTTAAAGAATTTATTCGCCAAACTGTGACACAGTGTACGCCAGAGTTTACCTGGAACCAGTTTCGATCCTTCGTGATCCGGACCTTAGATCCACTTTTGGGTTCCCCCGTCGCCCCCAAAATAATAAAAGTCGACGAGATCAAGTATGAAGGGGATATAAATGTGACCCTCATACAACTCTACAGATACGTGAGGACCACGTATAGCTATGAAGATTACGACCAACAAAATGAACTCTTATTCACCGCATTGTTAAACATCCTCCCACCCCCCATCACCGCCCATCTCGACCCGTATGGCTTATTCGAAGAACATATGCTCTCCATCAGAGAAGAATGCCTACTCAGTTCGATGAATCCCCTATGCAACCCTTCAGCCCCTATCCAAGACTCTGTGCACCCTTCCAAAATGACTTCCGGTGAAAGTCCAACCCCAGTGCACTCTTCCTTACCTCTATCCTCTCTGACCATCCCTAAATTTTCCCCTGCCCAGCCATCCACCAACGATCATCTTCCATCAATTGTGTTACCCCATAAACCCCATCCTTTTTCTATGCATGTCAAACAAACCCACCAACCCCAGATAACCTCTAACCAGACCGTGACTGCCACCAAGAAGATTCCCAAAATTCGTCCTGTTAACAACCCCAAATCAATAAATCAGTCCTTTACCAATAACCCCTGTTCTACACCTAACTCTTCCCCCACCAACCCTCCGCAGCCCCCCAACAAGCCCCGTATTCTAGCTATGCCCACCTATGTAGGCCTACCACAACATATTTTCCCCATGACCCCAGAAAACAAACCCACCAACCCCAGATAACCTCTAACCAGACCGTGACTGCCACCAAGAAGATTCCCAAAATTCGTCCTGTTAACAACCCCAAATCAATACATCAGTCCTCTACCAATAACCCCTGTTCTACACCTAACTCTTCCCCCACCATCCCTCCGCAGCCCCCCCAACAAGCCCCGTATTCTAGCTATGCCTACCTATGTAGGCCTATCACAACATATTTTCCCCATGACCCCAGAAATGTTCAGCTATTCCCCCACCAACAAAATTTCCCTTGTGACAGTTTTCCGTCGGTAGCTTGTGACAGTTTTCAATCAGTAGCTCCCTTCCACCCCCACACAATTCACACCCCTAGAAAACTTCGAAACCCCACACTTGACTCGCCCTCTCATGTCAAACAAACTCACCAGTCCCAGATAACCTCTAACCAGACCGAGACTGCCACCAAGAAAATTCCCCAAACTCGTCCTGTTAACAACCCCAAATCAGTACATCACTCCTCCCTCAATAACCCATGTCCTATGCCTAACTCTGCCCCCACTAATCCTCCCCAGTCCCACATAACCTTTAACCAGACCGAGACTGACACCAAGAAAATTCCCCAAATTCGTCCTGTTAACAACCCCAAATCAATACATCAGTCCTCTACCAATAACCCCTGTTCTACACCTAACTCTTCCCCCACCAACCCGCCGCAGTCCCCCCAACAAATCCTGTTTCCTAACTCGCTCACCTCTCACCACTCTGATCCTCCCACACGCGCCGTTAATCCTCCCCTCACGTGTGACGACCTAGGGACCCAACCATGTTCCCCCCCTTCCCCCAGAAATGCTCAGCTATTTCCCCACCAACAAAATTTCCCTTGTGACAGTTTTCCGTCAGTAGCTCCCTTCCACCCCCCACAATTCACACCCCTAATAAACTTCAAAACCCCACACTTGACTCACCCCCTCATGACAGACAAACCCACCAATCCCATATAACCTCTAAACAAACCGTCACTGCCACCGACACACCCCACCACTCTGATCCTCCCACACGCGCCGTTAATCCTCCCCTCACGCGTGACGACCTAGGGACCCAACCATGTTCCCCCCCTTCCCCCAGAAATGCTCAGCTATCCCCCCACCAACAAAATTTCCCTTGTGACAGTTTTCCGTCAGTAGCTCCCTTCCACCCCCCCACAATTCACACCCCTAATAAACTTCAAAACCCCACACTTGACTCACCCCCTCATGACAGACAAACCCACCAACCCCAGATAACCTCTAAACAAACCGTCACTGCCACCGACACACCCCACCACTCTGATCCTCCCAGATCCTCTTTTTCCAGACTCATATACCACCCCATAGTTGCATTCCCCGGTAGCATTTGGCTAACGTATTCTACTGCCTTTTCAAACTTCCATATCAACTGCAGCCTAATCCACCCCCACGCCCAGAGACCTTAGGGTCAAATTCCCCTATAGCCCCCCTGCACTCCCCCCCTCTCATTATAAGACCCCGCACTTCTCTACTCTTGTCCGACCTAGCCTCTCTCTCATACCTCTTTAAGATCCTTGAATTGTCCATTGCTAATGCTCTCCAACCTTTTATATATATACTCCTATCCAGCCTACCTTCACTTAGTAGGCCAGAACAACATTAGAACTTTACTTGCATGCCATCTATTCTCTTACAACCCATTCACAACCCTGCACCCAATGGTCGTCGGTGCGAGGCTAGCCGCCTCGCCAGTAACTAACTTCTATTGCCATACTTCCAGATAAATGTGGCAGAGTTAGCAACCCAGTCTCCACCACATCCAGCAAACCCTACAATTAACAACCAGCCGAGTAAAACCAGCTAGCTAAAGCACCTTCGGTTTTGGTATTAAGGACACTCACATCTGTCTCATACACAGAGGGTTATTACGAACACTGGTGATATGGCAAGCCCCTAGCCACAGCCGCCGGACGACTATCACAGAGAGAGGGCACCCAGCTCCCCTTTTTGCCCACCCGAGGAGGGAGACCCACCCCCGCGGAGGTATACCTGGCCCCTGTTTTGACTTCCGAGTCATTGCCAGGTAGCACAGGAATTCTTCCTATCAATGAACTAACCATGCATGACTAACACCTTTACTAACCTCTATTAACTCACAATAAACCATTTACCTTTCTTGCATGCTCTGATCACTAAATTAGCACCTCAGCTATACCATAGAATGAAGATTGAACAATCTAAGAGAGACGCTTCTATCACAGCTGTCCCCATCCTCCTCACAAAGTAGATCCAGTCTCTCTCCCCTAAATACTTCCAGTATAGCCAAAATAGTACCTCTTACTAAGGCTCAGTTATATGAAAATAAAGGTTTTCCTATAGCCATGTGCCACAACAGTAAATACACAAAAAACACCCACATTTCATAATTTCACCACCATCAGACAAGACCGGGCTGTCGGCGGGGGCGGTGGACTCATCACCCTGGTACACAAAGAAATATCATACATAGTAACCAGTGTACAAACCAAATCACTCCTCCCCCCAAATGATAACACAACAGAAATACAGTCAATTAAAATACGCACTGGTAACAACTCCAACATAACCATCATAAACACATACATCCCTCCCCAAACATCCCCTACAGTACCAAATGAATACAGACCACACTTACAACACATCACAAACACCCCACACACCCCACACATCATCCTGGGTGGTGACTTCAACGCCAAGACGTCGGCCTGGTTTGTCGACAACCCCGACACAGACAGAGGGCTGGTACTACAAAACCAAACCGATAACCTCATCATCCTTAACGACATCCATCAACATACCCATATTCCTCACCAAGCCCTCTATAACCCATCATCTCCAGACATCACCTTTTGCTCCCCAGAACTCGCCCCCACAACATCCTGGAGGGTGGTCAGAACCTTAGGCTCTGACCACCTCCCGATCATTATCACCACCAAAACCAGACTCACCCCAGCTAGCCACAACACACATACACCAATTATAAAAGAGCTAACTGGGAAGCATTCACAAATGAGACAGAACAACACTTCACAACTCTAAACAGTACACCCATCACTAACATCAACAATGCTGTACACATACTCAATAAAACTATCCAAAACGCTGACAAGAAACACATTCCAAGAGGTAACAGAAAAAGACACAACCCCAACTTCACACCAGAAATTCAAAACCTCATCAGACAACGCGACATACTGAAACACTCCCCAGCACCCACACACAAGACATCACACAACAAATTCAAGCACTCAACACCCAGACTAACAACAAATACAAGAACAACAAAAACTAAATTGGAATAACTTCCTACAAACACTTGATCACAAAACAAACCCCAAAAAACTATACAAAACACTAAACAGCATCACACTTTCCAACAGCAACACAACACAATCACATGCTGCAATCACAACAACAGACTCTACTCCTTCATGTAAACAACAAGCAAACACTCTCATCAATCACTTCTCACATGTCAGCCACCTAAAACCTCACAAAGACGACCGACGTGTCATCCGACGTAAGAGACAATTCCCCACAGACCCTGACTATACACCCTTCACCAATCACCAGACAAAGCATATCATCAACAATCTCAAGCACTCACCCGCCTGTGGCCTAGACAACATAAGCAACATACACCTCAGACACCTGGGACCACAAGGCATACAAGCACTCACTAACATATCAAACTACAGCTATTCACACAACACAATACCAGACATTTGGAAGCATGGTATCATCATCACATTCCCCAAACCCAACAAAGACCCCACGCTACCCTCCTCGCACCGCCCCATCACACTCCTTTGCTCCCCCTCCAAAGTCATGGAACGCCTAGTATTACAACTAATTACACCTGACCTACCCCTAGCTCCAACACAACATGGCTTTAGGCCACTGCACTCCACAAACACTCTTCTCACAGACCTTACACAAAGAGCTTTCGACGGCATCAATTCAGCTAGACCACCACACAGATCACTATTAGCCACACTCGACATTAGTAAAGCCTTCGATGCCATCCCCCGCCACAACCTAACAAACAAAATCTACAACACAAACATGCACAACAACACAAAACGGTGGCTGGCCAACTTCCTAGCAGGCAGATGTGCACACGTATCTTTTGCCGGTCAGTCCTCTAAAATCAGAAACTTTCCAAACGGAGTCCCACAAGGATCCGTCCTATCGCCCGCACTCTTCAATCTGTACATGCACGATATAACTACACCCAATACGCCCCAAATAAACTTAGCCTCCTATGCAGATGACATAACACTCACATGCACACACCATGACCCAAAAAGAGCAACAGATCTCCTTCAACCCTATCTCAACACACTACATGGCTGGTGCACTACAGACTTAATCTAGCCCCAGCCAAATCCACCGCAACCCTGCTCACAAGTTGGACAGGAGAACACGAATACATCCCTCAACTCACCATAAACAACACACCCCTAACACATACACACACCCAAAATCCTAGGAGTAACATATGATACTCATATGACATTCAAACAGCACACCACAAACATTAAAAAGAAACTGACACCCAGACTTAACGCCCTCAGGTCACTTGCTCACACAAAATTTGGACACAACAAAGAAACTACCACCACAGTATATAAACAATACATAAGATCAGTGATGTAATACGCAAGCCCAGCCTGGGCTTCTAACCTAGCTGACCATCATAAGACCTTACAGACTATTCAAAACAAAGCCCTGAAGATCATTACAGGCTGCACAGCTACTGCACCCACAGATCACCTACATCAAGAAACCAAAATCCTCAAAGTCAAAGACCATCTGGACATGAGAGGCACTCAATTCCTGGCAGCAGCCTCCACGAACCAAGACCACCCACTAAACTACATGGCAACACACCCACAGACACCAAGAAATGTCAAAACAACACCCAGCACACGGTATCACACACAATTATTGTCCTCTCTCCCTCCCTGCCCACCCCGAACCAACTTCCAGAAGCACATCCATACTCATATCTCTCACCGATCCATCCACTCACTCACAGACAACACGCAGCTGCTGCATGCACGACCTCCCGAAATCCATCCTTCCGAATCCTCCCTTCCTCGCGAGGACAGAGTCCACCTGGCCAGGCTGAGATGCGGACACCATCCAGCTCTCCTGAGCTATCAGAAGAGACTGGATGACTCCGTTGTCGACACCTGCCCGGGATGTAACACAGCACCCCATACCATTAAACACATCATAGAAGACTGCATTTCACACAACCACTTACGCCAACAACACAATCTACACTCAATGAGAGCTCTGTGGGAAAGCCCGATCGTGGCCATGGCCTTTCTCAGGGACTCGGGGCTGTTCGGCCAGGCAGCTTAGGGAACAACAACAACAACAACAACAGTAAATACCATCTTACCTAGTCTCCATATCTATTGAGAGCTCAAATAAGTCTATAAGACTCGAGATCCCTACTGTCTACAGGGTCCAGAACCGAGCCTATAAATCTAGCTCCCGCCCCCAGTCAAATCAGTTGAAAGCTAGACACCAACCAGGGGTCACTACCCTGCAGTTAACTTCTAGCTCTGCCCTTGTGTTGTTCCGGAGTGAGATTCCAGAGCCGGCAGACTCCGTGGCAGATTTGGATAGAAGGACCTGCCCACGTATTTGAGAACTTCACACATATGGGCCCCCTGGACGGCCGCGGAACCAGTCGTTAGCCCCCAACATCATGGACGCAAGATAACCAGGACCAGACCCATCAGATACTACCCAAGATTCCCTTTAGCAGTACTACAAATTACTGTGCTGTTTAGAGATTCACTAATTAATATTTCTACGAAGTGGCTATCTCTTTGCCCAGTATAATTCATATAACCATTCAATTAGGAAGTGCTAAGCGTATCAGTGTTCATTATTTAACAGGCGATACTAACTCTCGTAATCAACCATATGGCCAGATATTATTACCTAGAAGGAAACCCTAGTGATATCTGAAGGTCCGCCCACTGATTTGCGTTCTATGTATTTCTGAGACAAGAATATAAAACTTAGATCAGTACCCCCTGAGGTTACTAGAATTCCCGTGCTCTAAAATACGCGTGTCTAATCTAGTCTGTGAACTACTACTTGTGCACCAGAGCTACCAGTAATAAATCTAACAGTGAATATGATTCTATAAGTAACATTGATGGTCTTCGGTATATAAACCTGTTGAATTAAAGCCAGTGATCAGAAGATTAATACCTGAACGTTGGAAGTGGGAGACTAGGCTCCATCCAGATCCACTTATGCTAGTGTTGTTCAATTCTATTATATTGTCTTACACAAGTATTCTGCAGTGGTATATCAATAAACGTGATCGTGTAACTTGCTACCATGTGTTTCTTTGTGTTCTCTATTCCTCATATCTTGTATTGTGCATGCAGCCTTATATACCCAGTCAATTAGAACTCACATTACCCAAGTTAAACCTGTAGAAAAACAGGGCATAACAAAAAAAAAAAATTGAAAACCGGCCGGGTTCTGGTGAACAAACAATACAAAACTAGCCGGGGCTCCATGGGTTAAGTCTTCCCGCAGTCCGCCGGGGGAACTCCTAAGAGTCTTCCGCAGTTCCCGGGTTAAGGGGATGGGGTAATAGTACAGAACCCCCATGGAAATATGCCTAATCGGCCTTATTGGGCTATCCTTAGCTGGTTTAGCATGCACTAGATTTAAGAACTATTAACCCGGGAACTACGGGGAGACTCTTAACTCCTTCAGACATATTATGTTCCAATAAGTCCGAGGAGGCGGGAGCCCCGGGATCATTGCCACTGCCTCCCACTACACTCACAACAACACTGCGGCCGTTAGAATTATTGGAGGAGGCTGAGGTTGCCACCAACGGTTTTATCATAAGCTAACTTATCGGACTTACTGAGATCATATGACGCAAAATCGCGTCATAAACTTATTGGAGAGGCATGGAGATAAGTCCATATGACGCGATCGCGTCATATGAGTTTTTGGTTATAAGTTCCATATGACGCGATCGCGTCATATATGTCGCAAGGAGTTAAGAGTTCCCCCGGCGGACTGCGGGAAGACTCTTAGGAGTAAGGGAAAACAAAAAAATGCATTTACAACACCCAAAACAAATTTTTTTTTTTTTTGCCCCTGGGCCATGCCAAATATCACTCCTCCACCTCCCCTCCTTCAGTTATCACCTATTTTCCCTGTTATTCCCTTATTCTGTGGTCTATTTTCGTGCTAACATTAGCGAGTTGGTAGCAGGGCATTGTCATCACTGTTACCAAGCGTGGGAAAGAGCGAGAGAGAGACTATTGCGTAACAGTGTCTCTCCAGACAAGGGGAGGGGAGGAGGGGAGGAGGGTTGCCTCAGCCATACATTATGTAACTCCCGGCCTGTATCGCCGATTTTGACCATCCAAACGCTGTTTCCACTTGTTTTATTGATGTAACAGGTTAATACCTTTATAATCAACCTATAATAGGCGCATATGGATAAATATTAATGCTATTTATGGTAAAATAATGATGTTAGTGATGGGAACAGCTCAAATACGTCAGCACAGGAGTGTGGTGTCTCATACCCCCGATGCGCACTTCTTAGGTTAAGACACCATCACAACAGCATAAAATTGATGATTCGACAGCAGAGACATCTGGCGTCGAAATGCTTACCTAGTGATAGTTAAAGAAGCATAGGAGTCAGTGCTCATAAAGGGTGCCTCTTTGTATCAGTCTCATACCGGTTGTATTTGTTTATGAAGGTGTTGACACTGGTTCATGATTAGGCTATATTTTATTCCATCCATTAACAATTCTCGAATTAAAGACATAATTCCTTTTGGTAGTTCTATGCCTGAGTTTGGTTTACTTCAGGTTATGTCTGCTGGTTGAAAGTTGAAGAATGGGACAAATCGTCTAGGCTTAGTGTGAACTTCGTTAATTTACCTATTGAATTGGTAAGTGTCAAATTTTCAACAAAATGGCCGCCACCTATATGAAAAGGCGCATTTTCGATTGATTTTAACTTAAAGGTCAACCTCGCGCTGATCACATCAACACATTGAACATTCTTTCTTCCTCTGAAGAACTTCATGGCTGTCGACTCCCTATAAATCCTGCCACGGATGAGAAAGCAAAGTCATACATGATCGATTCATAGGCCCGCAGTACCAAACATTCCCTTCCCTCGAAGGTATCCTTCCTTTCAAAAATTCGTAGTATAGCCTAAAAACATTTTTGGGGATTTGTTTGGCTGAGCGAATGCTTTCGTAATCGGTCGCCGCGACCGTTTACGTCCAATATTATTGGAATCTGAAGAGGACCTTCGACCCTTCTCTTCGATGGTCGTCGGATCCCTTCGTTTGCTAATTGAATTTTATTATTTGTATTATAGTTTCAATTCGTAAATTAAAGGTTACAGAAGACATTCTTTAATGCAAATCAATTGCATAATGTACGAAACTATTAATATATATTAATATGGGTTACAATTAGCACATTTCCAAAGACTTTCGATATATCTTCAATGACGATGTTGAACTTGACAGGAGCCGTTGTACAGGCACCTTCACCTGAGGCCAATGTCGGCCAGCCTTGACAACTTGTAGATCGCTTCATCAGATTTTATTCGCCCAATTACTACCCAGGTAAGGAAATTCACGACATTCCATTATACTTGCTTGTATTTTTGGCTTGGAATCCTCATTTGGTGACCATTATTATCTATCTATTTGAGGCATAGGCCTATTTCCTGAAATAAGTCTTGCAATTGACGAGGATGGGTGTGAATGGGATATGCCGTGTGTGGGCCAGTCAGCTCTGCAGACTCGTTATCTTATGTTCATTTATGGAAGTATTTCAAGTAGGCCTAGCTCAATCAGGGATTGGGCGAATAAAATCTGATGAAGCGGTCTTAACCCGGGAACTGCAGGGAGACTCTTAAGAGTTCCCCCGGCGGACTGCGGGAAGACTCTTAAGAGTAAGGGAAAGAAAAAAATCCATTTAAAATACCCCCAAAAAACAGATTTTTTTTATTTTTTTATTTTTTTTATTTATTTTTTATTTTTGTTTGCCCCTGGGCCATGCCAAATATCACTCCTCCACCTCCCCTCCTTCCCCACTTTCCTCCCCTCCTTCAGTTATCACCTATTTTCCCTGTTATTCCCTTATTCTGTGGTCTATTTTTGTGCTAACATTAGCGAGTTGGTAGCAGGGCATTGTCATCACTGTTACCAAGCGTGGGAAAGAGCGAGAGAGAGACTATTGCGTAACAGTGTCTCTCCAGACAAGGGGAGGGGAGGAGGGGAGGAGGGTTGCCTCAGCCATACATTATGTAACTCCCGGCCTGTATCGCCGATTTTGACCATCCAAACGCTGTTTCCACTTGTTTTATTGATGTAACAGGTTAATACCTTTATAATCAACCTATAATAGGCGCATATGGATAAGTATTAATGCTATTTATGGTAAAATAACGATGTTAGTGATGGAAACAGCTCAAATACGTCAGCACAGGAGTGTGGTGTCTCATACCCCCCATGCGCACTTCTTAGGTTAAGGACCTATCCATATGGAAGCATACAACAGGAGTTGTGATTAGATGATACAATATTATATAACGGGTACCTATGTATGTAAGAATTGCAATAAATTATGTGAAATATATTGTTCATTCTTTATGTGGTACCTATAATTGTCCAAGCATCATATATTTAGTCATTTATAAAAGTAAACCTGCCTACTAGACTTTCTGTTTTTGGTTTTACTTGGAAAAACAGGAGTCAGTTTAAGACCTTCTGTACCCGATGCCGAGTTGGCTGCCAACTTTGTGTCATTTTTTGCTGGCAAGATAACTCGCATAAGACAGGAACTGGATGATGCTTCTGTTGGTGAAGAACTTTCAGTTGTACTCCAACCCCGACACATTCCTAATAATGTCCTCTCATCCTTTCACCCAGTAAAGGTGGACATGATCTCGTCCTACATAAGAAACCTCAATAAAACATTTTGCCCGTTGGATCCCATAAATGTTTCCAAGCTACCAAGAGTCTATGATCACACAGTTGAGTTTATTTCCAAAATAATTAATAAGTGCTTCTCTGAAGGTAGCTTCCCCACATTCTGAAAAGCATGCACTACTCTGACCTAGTCTAAAGAAACCTGGACTTGATGTTGAGAACATGTTGAACTATCGTCCTGTCTCCAACCTGTCCTTCATATCAAAGATATTAGAGTGTGCAATACTTGACCAATTACAACCACTACTTCAGCAGAATGAAACTATCCCAATTTTTCAGTCTGCTTACCGACAGCATCATTCAACTGAAACTGCATTGATTAGAGTACATAATGATCTAGTTGAGAACATTTGCAATGGTGTGGCCTCACTATTGGTCTTGCTTGATCTCTCTGCGGCCTTTGACACAGTGGATCACGAGTTGTTATTGAGTGATCTTTAGGATTGTGGTGTGCGTGACTCCGCTCTCTTGCTTCTTGGGTCGTACTTGTCAGGTAGATCCCAGAGTGTGATGGTAAATCAAATGGTCTCGGACTCGACACCCCTGCAGTATGGTGTTCTGCAGGGATCAGTTTTAGGTCCTATCCTATTTATAATTTATATCAGCAGTTTGTCTCTTCTGCTTCGTGCACATAATGTCACCTTTCACTTTTATGCAGATGACACCCAGATTTATGTGAGAATCACAAATATAGTTGATATACAGAGTAAGATGGAATTGTTGATGTCTGATATCAAGAAGTGGATGAGAACGAGAAAACTTAAACTAAATGATGGTAAAACTGATATTCTCATCATCCGAGGAAATAGAAGAGCTGATGATATAGTAGGTGCCCTCTCCATCAATGTGAGTGGATCTCAGCTGCGACCGGCCAACTCTGTTCGAAATCTGGGTGTATATGTGAACTACCGATTAGATTTCAAAAAGCATGTAAACCAGATAGTTAAAAGTTGTTACTTGCACATCAGAAATCTCTATTTGGTGAAGCCGTTTATAACCAGACGTTGCCTCCTGACGTTGGTTCACTCATTGGTCTTCTCTCGTGTTGATTATTGCAATGCCCTGTTGGTGGGTCTTCCAAATTATATTTTAAAGAAAGTTCAGTCTGTTCTTAACAGGGCCGCAAGACTCATTTTTGGTGTTCCACCTAGAACTCCTACTACATCTCTTCACATAGAACTGCACTGGCTGCCAGTAAGAGCAAGAATAGAATTTAAGTTGTGTTTGGTGACTTTTAAGGTTCTCAAATTTGGTGAGCCTAGGTACCTTGCGGAGCTGCTCAGGCACCCAGCAGCACACCATGGTGTAGTTGTGTGTCATGACAATGACCCTTTTCGTCTTGATGAACCAAGGGCTTTCCAGCAGTCTTCTTTCTTTGAGAGGTCATTCTCCTACATGGCTCCGAGGTTGTATAACAGGTTGCCGCTGTCCATGAGACAACTGAGTTCTGTTGAATGCTTCAAGAGACAACTTAAGACTTTTCTCTTTGAGAGAAGCTATGATCTTGAGAGAGGTGTCATGACAGATGGCTATAGAGTTTAGGCTATTTTGCCACTGCTAGTGATTGTTAAATGTGTGTTGTATATAAGCCTTCTTTTGATGCATTGATTTTGTTCTTTTTTCTTTCTCTTTCCGAGTGCTAGTGAATTCTTCTGAAAAATTGGCGCTGATGAGAAATAAGTAACATGCTTATTATTATTATTATTACCGTATAGTACTGTAGACAGGGCAGGTGTCAATTTGATGCAGAATAAGTATTGAAAATAAATGGTTTTCTATATTAGCCTAGTCAAAGGGGGTGATCACATTACTATTAACTTGAAACCCGAAACTTTATGATATTGCTGCACTGAATGGTACTGGATTAAAACCTGGCACTTTTCATGTAGCAGAACTAACTGTACAGTATAAAACTTGGGGCAAATTGGTGCAGCTGTGGTAAATAACCCCATAAAGTATACAGTACCCGGTACCTACTAAGTGATCTGTATAGGATTCACTATTCTGGACTTATACATACAGGTATTTGTTTTTGAGGGAATACATAAGAGTTGAGACAGGCGAAGCCAGGGTCAAATTGGTGACCAGGCTACGGTAAGATTAGGAGTAGTGGGCGTACCACTACCGACATACAGCATAAATCATCTATAAAACATTAACCTAACCTAACCTAACTTAGTACTACATGAATACTAGGTTAGGTTAGGTTAGGTTGTTTGGTTAGGCTAATGTTTTATAGAGGAGTTATGCTGTATGTTGGTAGTGGTACGCCCACTACTCCTAATCTTACCCAGGCTACTGAACTGGAGCCACAGACCTAGGCCTCTTCCAGAAAAAACATCTGTGAGTATTAGGCTATGGTAATATTCAGTTGAGAAACTCTGTCTCATAAAGCTAAACTAACTCAACCCAATCCCACAATTGGATTGCTACAATACTATACTGTACTGTGCCTAACTTACCTAATGTAACTAACCTTACAGACCCCATGCTGGCAATATATAAGATGACAATTAATTCATGGGGTGGCTTAGGGAGGAAAAGTCCCCCTTCAACCTATTATTGTATTCCACGGCAGTCAAAATATAAAGGAGCGTGCGAGTAGTGTAAACAAGGAAGGCGATACGTTTGAATACTACCGTACATCCTTCCCCCAACTTTTAGAAGCCGATTTGCTTTGGCTGGCTTCTGAAATTTACGGGATAGTCCTATACTCAAAAGTAAGGAGTATCGTTAGGCTACACTACTTCAAGAAACCTATCATAGCCTAGGCCTATTCTAAATTTGTAGGTTAGGTTAACTCAGAAATCGCTTTCCCTATTAGCTAACCTAACCTTGGCTATATTAATTTGTCAACAATTTTGCATTGTTTAAAGAGTAGGCTACATGTTGATTAAATATGCAAGTCCCATGGAGATTAAAAAATAATATTTAGCCATGAAATCTTTTTCTATAATTAGGCTAGGATAGGTGACTATCCCTAGATGTCTAAAGCCGATGAGAACAATTGTGTGATCCAAACACTTTCCCTGCTAAATTTTTGGAAAAACTCGGAGAGTCAGAGGTTACTTCGCTTGGATAGCTAGAATAGATTAGTTTTATTAGGTTACCATGGTTATTATAAACTAAATAATCCACTAGCCTCTCATGCCTAACCATCGTCCAAAATCCAACCCTGGTAACCTCTTGAGGTTAGGCTAGGCCTACCCTGTTTTCAGTAGTTTTAATAGGCTATATCAAGATAATTACTCAACAATAGGCTATAGGCCTAAGCTAAATTCTCATCAAAATTGCTCATATGTCCAATTTAATCATCTCTTACTATGAAATGGAGGACTCAAAGCTTTACCTTTCCCATTTGGGAAGGGTCAGCCAGGGGATAGATAGCCTATGGCAATTTACAGCCCACTATCCTAGCTCTGGCCCCTTTTGAGTTAGAGATAGGCTAGGTTAGATTTCACGATTTATGGCCATAGATCTACTTGGAACAGGTGAACAGGGCTAGGCTTGAATATAACAGAAAAGCTTGCCTGATATTATAACCAAGCCACTTTTCCAGAGAGCCAAACACAACCCAATTATTCAGTGAAAATCCATACCACAACCCCATGGCTATTCCTAAACTCAAACATTTATTGGTGGTTGAAGGGAAATTAGGCTAGAGAAATTCAATGGTCCTCTGGGGAATCACTAGGCCCTAGGCTACCTTATTTTCGTCAATTGAGAATTTCCTAAATACAGAATAATAAGATTAATGCAATACACTGGGTAAATAATACACCAGGGACCATCACTTTATTACGATTCGATTCCGTCTGTACTCCCGTGAGGCTGCCCGAGGCAGTAATTTGTAAACAAAACGTTCCTCAGGTATACCAACCGTAAGAAATGCACCGCGGCGAGTTTGACAGGCTTACCAACCCTACGTCCGACGGTATCGCACGAGAGATTCGCACAAGGAAGCAACTGGCGGTATCACCTTCACGTGCGAATCCGACGTGAGAGTCCTTCGTCGAAGGGATCTCACGATTATCTGGTACTGCGGGCCATAGTCCCAAGAAGAACCAACTAAACAACAAGGGACACATGAAGTTATACAAAGAACAGAACAAGAATAAATGTTAGGAAGTATATATTTTGCAACACGGTTATATATAATTGGAGTAGTCTCTGTCTCAGTTGTGAGCTCCGAGTCTGTTAATTAAGAAGTTTGAGAAAAGATAATTGGATAGAGCATGGAGAAAACAAGAATAACAATTTTAAAACAAAAATAGTCTACGGAACTGCTTCAATCACCAAAACGACCAATCAACCGTTAGCAATAGTGGTGAGAGCAATTTAGACTTAGAGCGGGCGTCACAGGCAGTTTAGCCTCTTCCAGGATCTTCTGTGAGTATTTTTTTTCCATGTGGATGAGGAAGACAAAAGGCATAACTGCCTGTGATGAGTGCCTCCCCCAGAGTTGAGAGTGACAGGGCCAAAATCAAGTAGGCCTAACCGATTCAAAATGCCTGGACACACAGAGTTTACAGAAATTTAAGTCATGGATGAGTCCATAGTGTCTAGTGGAGTACCCCAGGGGTCAGTGTTAGAACCACTCCTCTTGCTGGCAATGATGAGCGATATAGACACAAATTTTGCTCTATCCCACCTCTCATCATTTGCTGATGACACAAACATCAGCCATCAAAGCAAAACAGAAGACAATGTGGATCTCCTACAAGAACTAAATAAAATCTACACCTGGGCCAAACTAAACAACATGACCTTCTATGAGGACAAATTTCAAATCCTCAGATACGGAAAAAATAACAACATCAAGAACTCGACTGAGCTACTCACCAGTGAAGCCCAAGTCATCACTGCAAGTTCAAATGTGAAAAGTCTAGGGGTTCACCTGAGTGATGATGCCACATTTAGAAAATACATAGAAGAGGTCACAAGTAAGGCGAGAAGAATGGCTGGATGGATCCTACGCACCTTCAAATCCAGAGACACCAACTGTATGCTGAAATTATGGAAGATGCTAGTCCAACCCATTCTGGACTACTGCAGTCAGTTATGGTTACCACACATCATTGCTGACATAGTCTCTGGAATCGATCCAACGAGCCTTCACAAGAAATATTGCTGAAGTCCAGAACGACAACTACTGGGAGAGGTTGAAAAAACTTGGCCTATATTCTCAACAGAGGAGAAGGGAGAGGTACACTGCTATCTATATCTGGAAGATCCTAGAAAAGATGGTACTGAACCCTTCTGATTCAAGTTAACAATCGACCTCGAACATGAGAATGGGGCGTAAATGCAGCCAAAGACCATCCCCTCACAAGCGCCAAGGAGCATCAAGACTTTAGAATCGTCCAGCTTCTCTAACAAGGGCCCCAGGATATTCAACAGTCTACCAAAACCCTTGCGAGACATCTCCAACTGTCCTACAAGTAAGTTTAAGTGGAGACTAGACAAGTTCCTGGAGACGTTGCCTGATGAACCTCCGGTGCAGGGCTAAACGGTGCAGAGTAGAGGGGCATAAAACTCCATACCTGACCAGGTGAATCTCCAGAGGAAGGACGCAGGATGCGGGAGCAGGGGTGAACCACCACGACTGTGAGGCAACAGCTTCTAAACTACAATAAGGTGCAAGGTTCAAATATGGATTCAGGGAGAGTTCCAATTAAAGCTCAGCTGTTGAATAAAAGAAATATATATTGTTTCAATCTTAGGCTGGGGAGTTCCACAGAGTAAAGTTGGGATTGTGTTGCAAGACGGGTACTACGTACCCTACATAGAGGAGGTGGTATACACCGAGATTATAGGTTTGATTCCCGAAGGGAAGTAGAGAAAACCTAATATTTAGTAGGGCCACGTAATCATTGACGACTTCGCCTATTAATAATAATAGTCTCCATTCAACATTCTGCGCCAGAATTTTGAATAGCCCGCGCGGAAGTATCATGGAGTACTCGTCATAAGTGCACGCTTAATTCCCTTATGGGATCGTCATTTTGATCGGGTACCCTACAGAAAAGAAAAAATAACTTAACCTGTACAGCCCCAGCGACGCGCCTGACCCGTTGGCGATGTATGTAACGCACAGCCCCAGAGACGCGCCTGGCGCGTCACCCTAATTGCGCCGACCGTAACCTCAGGTGTAGCCACTCAAGAGGGCTCAGATTTGTATGGGAACTGTGTACGTATCCCACGCAACCGTGCCGATGGTTGAAAACTCTCAAAGTCCACGTGCGTGCGCGTGAGCGCGCAATAACCTGTTTTTTTTGGGTAATTGCCTTCAATTTTTTACTCTTGTAAGATACGTTTTCGGGGGCTCTGTAGGACCATTCTTTAAGCTTTTTGAGCGGTTTTTCGTGGTTTTTCCTTCATTCCTAACCCATTCGCTATTGTTTCTGGAATAAAACCATTTTTTGAAAACCGGCCGGGTTCTGGTGAACAAACATTACAAAACTAGCCGGGGCTGGACGGGTTAATTATCTGTTATCATATGACTTGCCATATGCGTGGATTTCTCATGTTTTGCTTCCCCAACACCTGGAGGTGGATTCACTAACGGTCGTACGATCCGAAAACTCCCTTACCGTTCCCTTACGACTCAACGCTGGTATTCACGAGGCGTCGTAGCGGCCATATTTATCGTAGGAAGCCCCTTTCGCAAAGGGTGGTCCGGACCACCCTTACATGAATTTGACCCGGATATAGGTACACAAATATCGATAACACAACCCGCGACCATAACAAATTCGTCTGCAGTATAGCTCTTTATGACACACTAAGTCATTATTGAGGCAATAATAGCGCAATATGATTGTTAACTTGTGTTTACAACACCATTAAGGCATTTAATACAAAGTATGAATATATTTGTATCCTTAATGTCTTATGACAGGCTGAATTAAGCTATGAATAGGCTACATATGCCAGCCTAGACCTAGTCAAGGTTAATTTATGCACAAATTCATGTGCTGCAACAACACGTAGACTACCATTAGTAGATTTTAACCATCATTTATTGCGGAAATGTTTTATTCCAACTCCCCACCACCTCTGGGTTAGATTAGGGTAGCCTATTCCTCAACAAATTTGAAAGTATCACAGGAACAAAATGATGAAAAGAATTACCCTAGGCCTATCTTAAAAAATAAATAAATAATAAATGGTGTGAATAATTTTGTTTAGTTCAGGCTATAACCTAGGTTTATTTTGAAAAAGTTAGGGCTATTTAGGCTAGAAAAGTTAGGCCTATGTATGGTATTTTGGTTAGGCTAGCAATGCCTAGCTGGGTTAGATTAGGGTAGCCTATTTCCTCAAATTTGAAAGTATCACAGGCAAAACATTATGAAAATAATTACCCTAGGCCTAGCCTAAAAAAAATAATAATAATAGGCTAGCCTACATGGTGTTGTGAATATTTTTGTTTAGCCTAGCCTAGGCTACAACCTAGGTTTATTTTGAAAAAGTTAGGGGTATTTAGGCTAGAAAAGTTAGGCCTATGTATGGTATTATGGTTAGGCTAGCAATGCCTAGCTTGGTGTAGCCTAAGCATAGTAAAGTAGAAGCCTAGAAGGTAAAGATGATGTTTGCAGGCGTACCGTCCTCCTTGTTAACTAGCCTAGCTGTTATTAGTTCCATGCTGGTAATATATTTGATGGCATTATGTCATGGGAGGTGAGAGGGATAAAGCCCCCTCAACCTATCATTATATCCCATGGCCAACTGTTGGGTAATAGGTTGAGGGGGGCTTTACCCCCCTCATCCCCCATGACATATTGTCATCACCATATATATTTCCAGCAGTGGGGGCAAATAACAGCTGGCCGTGGGATAATTTTGTTATTAAATGCAGTCAAATTAGACGCGAATATAACCGAGCCTGCAACTTCATCTAAACAAGGACAGTATGCGGGATGGATGGAGTTTTCGGGCGTACGGTCGTCATGTTGTGCGCTCGCAGTTACGTTCCCGTCTATTTCGATTTTTATATCCAAAGGCAGTCAAAATAGACGGGAACACGATGGGAAAGGTCCGACGCCACTACGCGTAGTGTAAACAAGGCTGGCGGTACGCCCGCACTTAACATTCTTGCCCAGTACACCCGCTAACACCACCCTTACCAAGGTAAGAGTTGTGTTAGCGCGTGTACCGTCCGCTTTGTTTACATAGTCGCACACTCTGTTATATTCGCATCTAATTTGACTGCTCTTATTTGCCCCTGCTGGTAAATATATGATGATGACAATGTCATGAGGGGTAGGGGGGGTCTAAGCCCTCCTCACCCCATTATTGTATCCCATGGCCAGATGTTGGGTAAATCGTTATGCTACCAACCGTGGGATACACTAATATATATATATATATAGGCCTATGCTAGGCCTATTTTGAAAAGGTAGATAGGCCTTGCGGTGTTGTGAATACAAAAATATTACCCTAGGACTATTTTGAAAAATTAGGCCTAGGCTATGTCTGGCATTTTGGCTTGGCTAGAACTGCCTGTGTAGGCAGACATAGTAAAGGCTGGCATTTTGGTTTGGCTAGCCTGTCTAGGTGTAGACATGGTAAAGTAGAACAATTATACAATATACTGTGGTTAAGGTATAAATAATACACTAATCTCCCAACTATATAGCCTAACAGATGATTATTAATGATCAATCCATCAGAAATCCTTTAACTTTGGCCACTAACAGGCTTCCCTGTAGCCTAGATAGGCTAATTTCTTATCATCAATTCACAAGTTACTCTATTCTTCTTCCTGTTGGCTGTGGTGGATCGAATTAGCCATGCTAAACAATGAAAAGCTCATAAATTAAATTATATTAGGTTCTTCTTGGCGCTTCGGTCATGTGGGTGAGTGTTGTTTATTTACAAAATGACTCGAGCTCAGTGAGTGGCCAAGCGCCTGATTGGTCAAGAGAAGCCTTGGTGAAAATAACCGAAAGGGAGCCGTAAGGGAGCTCAACGATGCGTTCGTGAATTCACCTTCCGCACTCCCTTAGGAACGATCGTAGGTTGCTGTACGACGTCGCACGCTACGACCGTTGGCGAATCCCGCTCCAGGCCCTCTAGCGGCCATCTTCGTCCTTCACTGATATACCAAGAATAAACTATGGAAATCAACGAATGGGAAGTGGGATGGTCGGGAGGGACAGTGTCGTCAATGATTACGGGGCCCTACTAAATATTAGGTTTTCTCTACTTCCCTTCAGGAATCAAACCTATAATTTAATAGGGCCCCTTCATCATTGACGACTTCGCCTGATTAGCAAGACTGGAGGCGGGACATTCGTAAAATATCCTAACCTTAGGGAAGAAGAATCCAAAAAAAAAAATTTAAGTTTTATTGTATGCAATACAACATATAAAAAAGTATAAAAGATATGCAAGCAGTGTGTGGCATTAAGAAACTGCTTGCTCATGGTCAGATCTTTGCATTAGATCGTATGCATGAAAAAATGTGACACGCTTGTGTTCCCGAGAACTATAGCTCTGCAGTAGTTATTCGTTCCATTCTTAAAATTATTTGTACAGTAAATATATTTGTACACTTTGGTAAAACATACATAGTTGCAACTATGCGAGATATCTTCAAGAATTAAAATAAAAAATAATGCTGGCCTGTAGAACCCGTCCTATCACAGCTCGTGATTCATCACAATCTCCAGGGGCACAGAGGGGATATGGACTATTCCGCACCCCCCCCCCCCTTTTTAACAACACAACTTATACATAATAGAACATTACCTACTGTACCCGTTGACGTAAAGCTACACAGGTACGCTTTGGTTTATCTAGAGCAACAGACAGGTAGCGTGTTAGGAACGTATGATTGGAAGCCCATAATTGAGTACTGACAATGTCTTCTACTGAAATTTTTTGCAGAAATCTGAGAGAGACTGCTCATTTCCTGATATCGTGAGCCCTGCCTATCGCGCCGGGATTGCTTTCCCTAATAACGTCGACAGCAAGGAAGCTAACTTCCGTTTCGTAACACGCTTACCTGCCTGGTTTACCCATAAAGCACCTGGTTGGCGAGGCTGCACAGCCCTCATAAACTTTGTGAGTGCTTGCACAGGACATAAGAGGTGATGAGTGAGGCCTCTCTTTAAAGCCGGAACGGAAAATTCAGAAAATACATGGCCAGAATGTTCGTTCTTAGCAATAAATGTGGGAGACGGCGCGATTTGTACATGATCGTGCAGCCTCCCAAACTTAAGGCAATTAGGTTCGTTGCTCATCGCCGCCAGCTCAGACACCCGGTTTCCGGTGGCTAGAGCCATGAGGAATACAGCCTTTTTTAACAGTGAGTCAAAATCCGGCGCACTATAATATTTGCGCGATTGAAGTACCGATAAGGCTTTATCAAGTGACCAGGAGGGCATGAGCTGACGGGGTGGTGGACGTAGCTTGAAACACGCCCTCATAAACCCTTTCTTCTCCTCCTGCGGTATGGAAAGGCCAGTGAGATCAAAGAAGGGGGTTCTAATGGCAGACAAATTATTTTTTAATGTGACAACTGAAAATTGTTTCTGCTCGAATAGATAGTCTAAATATTTGAAAATTAAAGCTCCCGAGGCAGTCGTTTGCCCTGACTCAACAATCCAGGTTGTAAAGGTTTTCCAATGGGATTGATATTGTCTCCTGGTAGACACTGAGTGTACTGGTTCATTAATTTATTAGTGACACTTTCCCCAAATTGAGCTAACCATTTGGCATAGTAAATGTCCATAAGGCAAAACTGAGTGAGGTCCGAAGGTTGCCAATCGTTTCCAAGTGGAAAGCGGAGACCGGGAGGGACACCAGGGTCCTGCACCACTGTTGCAATTGGTGGGACCATACCTGGGCCGGCCATAGCGACGCAATCATCGCGACTCGGCCCCGGTAATCCCTCAGCTTGTGAATGACTTTGCACATTAGCACAGAATCTGGTGGAGGAAACAGATAGATTGAGGTCCACCTGTTCCAATCTACCAACAATGCATCGGGTCCCCCCGCCGGGGTTACCTCCTGACGAGTGAGGAAGAGTCTGTGGTTCTCTGTGGACGCAAACAAGTCCACTTGTGGACGGGACGGCTTTGCAATCATCTTGTCGAATATAGCCTGTTTGATTGTCCATTCTACTAGAGTGCTCCGCCGGTGAGAGAGAGCGTCTGCCCAGACGTTCGCCACGCCGGGGAGATATGTTGCATGCAGGGAAATTCCTAGTGATTCGGCTAGGTCAAAAATCTGTTCGGAAACCTTCAGCAATTCTCGTGACTTCACTGAGCCTTGTTTCTGAATAAAAAAAAATGCAGTTTGGTTGTCCATTCGGAACGCTATTGATTTGTTTTTCAAAGTCATGCCGTGAGCTTGGAGTAAAAAGAGTGGGACTAAAAGCTCTTGCTTGTTGATATGTGACTGGCTGTCGTCTAACCTGATGCCTTGACCTTGATGGCCCAGGCTGGACTGATAGCCCCACCCTAGTGCCCCCGAGGCGTTTGTGTCTACCCATACTGTAGGGGAGGGGAGAAACCCATGTCATGATAGAGTAGAGGACTTTTTGCTTGGCCCAGACTGAGAGTAAGCTGTGGATTAATGGAGGAATTGGCCATAATTTCTTCTCCGGCGAGAGAGGGAACACTTTGTTGCCTTCTAGGATTCATCGCTTGACTTTCAACCGGCCCAACTTTACAGTTAATTGTATCCAGTTGAGAGAGCCGATCAGGGAATCCCACGTTTTCCTGGTCGTATCCAGACTGGAGAAACCGGAACAGTTTCTTGCGAAATCTGTTGCGGTTGTCCACACTCTGAGTAAGAGTCAGATTGGCGGTGTCCCAGACCAGCCCTATCCACTGAATATTCCTTGTTGGGACAATGCGAAAGTTCGCCAAGTTCACCTTGAACCCGAGGGTTTGTACATGAGCTAACACTTGGTTTACATGATCTTGACATAATTCCAGAGTTTGCTACTACTAGCCAATCATCCAGATACCAAAACACCTGTATGCCTTGGACTAACAGGGGTAAAAGAGCTTGCCGGACGAGTTTTGTGAACACTCTCGGTGCCAGGTTCAAACCGAACAGCATCCTTTGAAAGACATAAGTCTCATGCCTTACCCTCAGAGCGAGGAATTTTTGGAACCGGTTGTTTATAGGAACATGCCAATAGGCATCTTTGAGATCGATCGAACACATCCAACCTTGCGGCGGAAGTGCGAGTCTGAGTTGCTGAACAGTCAACATCCTGAAGGGTGAATTCTCTATAAAGGTGTTCAGGTGCGAGAGATCTAGAACTGGTCGCATCTGCACACTGTCCCTTTTTGGCACTAAGAAGAGTCTTGACGTGAATACTGGATGATTGGCATTGACCGGAATAAGGACCTGTTTGGTAATCATTTCCTGAAGTAGGGCCTCCTCCTCCTGAGACACATTGGTGTATTTCCGCGGCTGACGCAGTCGAGGCCGCCGGCGCCACCGCCAGGTGATTCCTTTGCTCACTACCTTCCTGGCCTAGGTTTTCTTGGGCCAGGCTGAGCGGAATGAACGGAACGAACCCAGGTGCAACCGGGGCCCGTCCTTCAAGGCAACTCTCAAATCCTGTGTCTTTAAGCACGGCACCGGGATGTTGAGAGTATGAGTGGCTAGTTTTTTGGAGGGGGAGGTGGGTTGGCATCTGACGCTTGGCTAGCTTTGGCTGATGATTGGCCTGATTACCCTTCTGAGTGGCCTTACCTTTATACCCAGAATGTTTACCTTGTTTGGGCTTGTGCAGATTACCTCCCTGCTGAGGACAGTGTGCCAAAATTCGCCCATTTTCTTCGTGATCCCGAACCTAACATCTGAACAAATATTGATACTGAAATTGGCTAAGAGCCTGTGACTCCCAGGGCGGCCGGGAGCCCCGCTAAACCTGCCATTCTATTTCTACATTACACTCATCAAACGATAGTTGCTTTGCTCTACACTGTACTCTACATTGGCTATGATCTTAGAACTATTATATATCACCTGTATTGAAGTCCAAATGCAGCTACTAATGTAAATATAGACGGATAAATCCAGAGCTCGAGTCATGAAAGCTATTTGTTTACACTGTGAAAACACAACTTGTTCGGTTCGGATGAGGTGACTGACTTTAGCACCAATATAACAAATATATATTACAATAAGGAAACAGCCATCGTTCATAGAACGAACTCCTGGATGGGAGAGTCCGCTAAAACAAACAAACAAACAAACAACCAATGTACCCCTACTGTTTACCTACACTCCGATATTATATTGCGCCGAAGGCTGAGTCAAGACGAACACAACTACCGTAATTTTATTGGCACTCGAATGCTCAATAATATGTAGATTAAAGGATAATAATAGGTATTTATCTAAAACTATGTATATATTAACTAAACTACTCCATGTGTTTAATATATTGACTGAATTTCACTGAAATTAATAATGTAAAATATTAATTTAAGTTTGAATGTTAGTTTTCTGATCTGATCTGATCCCAGTTAAACTCCCGCAAAATACACGATATTTTTTCGTATGTGTTAATTTTATGGGGTCTCTAATTTCTTAAAAATAGTGAATGAATATAAATTTTATGTGTTTGACAAAGAGCGCAAGACCTTGAGGCATAAGGTAAGCTATAAATTAGTACGATTTTATGATGAATTATTGGTTTTTCAGGGGTATATATGTGGTTGGATCAATGGAAAACAACGAACTAATATCAGCTATGTTTTCCATTGTGGTGTTTCCGAGAATAATCCAATGATGACGTCAAATTAGCTTGCCGCCAATCAACTGTGTAACACTTGGAAATGTGTTAGCTGTTATTTACCGATATATTTGTGGAAAAATAGAGTGAATTAAGGGGCTCGAATATAACATTGACTTCATGTGAAGTGCGAGTGCCCTACACATTCTAAAATTGTGCATATTAACCATGGGGAACTCATTATATATAAGGTATAAGTTCAAGGTGATACTTTGGATAAACCTGACTTCTAGCAAGCACCAAACAGCGATTTTGTAAGTAGCCAAGCATATTATTTTTTCAGATAAGCCTAGGCCTACTTGTATTAGCCTAGGCCTATGATGATAATGATGATTTGAAGCAGAAATTAGTAGCCTAGGCTGAGGCTAGGCGTATTAGGCTTAGGATAACCCATTATCCAACAATCTTAGGACTGCCCCCACTAGTGGGGCTATGTATAATGTATTGATAGGCTAATGAAGATCAAGGAATATTTGAGGTTAAAGACAGTAAAAAATAAGGTTAGCTGGGAATCTGGTTCTGGTAGACTAAGACTCAGAGCCCACTCTTAACCCGGGAACGGCAAAGGTCCTCAATTATGGTAATTATTTAGAAGATGACCTTTTTTTCTAGTTATTAAAAACTTCTCTATGGTGTATTATATGATATATAGAAGCAATAGAACTGTTAAAATGACCTGGGAAGTGTATATTAAACTTAGCCTAGACCAACATTCCTGTTTTGTTTTTTGTTTTTTTTGTAAGGCTAGGCTAGGCTAACCTAGCCTAGGCTACTCTTGAGTTTTGGAACACAGTAGGCCTAAGCCTAGGCCTATTTTAGATGTCTAACTTTTAAAATAATAATATAAAAATACGTAGGCTAGGCCTAGGCTAGGATTAATTTTGTTTTATCATTATACAGAAAGCTAATTTGTGTTATCACTCAAAAAAACAGCGTCATTCGACACCCTGGCTAAGCTATAGCCTATGACAATAACAGTTTGCCGTCATGCCGTGGGATTATAGGGGTAGACCTGTCACTGAAGAATACTTTCGCAGTCTTACCGTTTGTTTTTGTTTTCAAGGTATAGGCTATAGGCAGAATAGGCTACAGTAGTATCTTATCTACTGGTATCTTATTTTATTGTAGTTTATATTATGAGTGGAAGATTTGCAATAACTTACCCTAACCAAAGTCCAAACTTAGTGTCCAAAGTGGGATCTGCACCCTGCCTCTATGTTCTCATTTTGTATACCGGTAACTTTTTAGCCAGATTACCGGTAGGCTACAATTTAATAAGTGTGCAGCCAGCAGCTAGGCCTACCGCCTACAGTGCATTTATAGATTTCCCGGAATCCCGGCCATGACTTGGGTACCGGTATCACTAAAGAATCTTTCCGCAGCCTTATGTACAATTGTTTGTTTTTATTTCTTCAAGGAATATAGTACAGTAGTTTATTGTTCAATTGTTTATCATGTTATGAGTAGATAATTTGCATTACCTTACCCTAACCTAACTTTACTTAGTCTTAGTGTCCAAAGTGGGGGCTGCCACTATCCCCACAGTCCACACACTCGCTAACTAACATATATTATTGGTATGTCTTGTCATTGGGGCCGTGGTGGTCAAGTGGTGAGCACACTCGCGTGTGAATCTGAAAGACCCGGGATCGAATCCCTGCCACGGCGGACATTTAGTGGGTGCGGTAGTACGTCCTAGCATGTTTCACATGCTTGCACCCAGTCAGGGGACATCCTAACGACGTATACAGACAAAACACACATAACAAAGCCACTCCAACACCTTCCTCTCTCTCCAACACCCCTTCTCCCCTCTCAACACTCTTCTCTGAGCTATTGCCGATAAAAATGGCATGTTCAGTCCTGTACAGAATCGTAAAATTCAGTCGTAAAGATTCCAGGACGAGCTCATCAGCGGCGGATCCCCAGATCGACCGTGGTGATTGTCACCTAAACATCTACAAAACATTACTATAACCTGACTTCATGGGGGTAACGGAGACTTGATTGAATATTTTCGGAATTAGCCTCGCAGAATCTTGAGTCTTTTAAAGTTGTGAAAATTAAAGTAAGTTTCTACATTCCTACTGATTGTACTTAACCCGAGATGGGAATAGCCTACCCAGGTATTTTTTACTCGGCCCAGGGAAAATAATAGATAAACAAATGTTCTAATCAAAGTTTATTCTTGAAACTTGGTACCGGTATGTATTTTAACCAGTACTCTATAGTAACTCATGTATCATATGAAAGGATATAAATTAAGTATGTAATAGTTCTTGGAATGCAACAACAAATATACATGAAATCTTTATTGGACAAAAGTTACAAAACTAAAACAGGGACTGCTAAGAATAATTTAAAAACCTGTTTTCAATGCCTATATTAGTGGACCTGAAGTGAATCTCTTTGAGACTGAAGTACAGGCAGCCAGCTCCCCTAGTATCCTGATTAAACACCAGTAAAGATACATAACATCCCTTTTACTTACAATATTATTCATTCCTTTTAATAAATTTTGAGCATGTATTGTGCGTATATTTACCTTCACATCTCAAAATTTCTCCGGCGGCGGGGGGGCGTAGCCCCCCGGACCCCCTGTTATGTAGCGGGGGGCGCAGCCCCCCGCACCCCCTGCAGACGCCGCGCAAAGTTGATCCTTGTAAGCTTAGAAAAATGATCCAGAACTGGATAATTTCTGTTTTGGCACCCTAGCTGAGGAGGGGGTCTGGGATCTCGTGGTAATTGTTTAGCTTGGGGCTGGTATGGCTTGTTACCGCCCTTTGATTTATGAAAGGGCTTCTTAGCAGGGTCCTTCCTAGCTTGGGAGGTAACCTGCTTCCAACCGATCACCATATTAAACACTAGACTCCAGGTTTCTGAGTTAAGTAGGGTGGCAGTAAGTACCGGAGAGAGAGTTACCCGGCGACCTATGTCCGCCGGCAACTTCCTAACCAGATGGACTCTCAGATCTTGGCGGGCTCGAACCGCTTCCATGATCGCAATTCTAATGTCTCCTAAAGACTGAATTGAATTTTGAAGCAAGAGTCTCCTAGACAGTTCAGTAGCTTTCCTAATTTGGGGGTCAGCTATGGCTGAAATAGTACGTGAAAGGGAGGCGGCTATCCCGGTGACTCACCAAGTACTGAGAGAACATCCGGTAGGCCTTATTTCGTAACTTAAAGTCCCTATCCAGGTGAGCAGCCGGGGGAGGAGAAAATGGTTCATCAAGGGAGTGCAAGGACACTTTGGACGCCGCAAGAAAGGTAAGTAAATCTGAGGACACTTCTTCTGCTTTGGCTACTGGCAAAGAAAAGTAAGCATGATTTTTTTGTGGAATTTGATGTGAAGACTTAGAAGTAATTGTAGCAGCAAAAACCTGAGCTACTATCTCCCAATCTACCCAGGGGCCTAATCCCACCTGCCCCACCTGCAGGACCGGAGTATGCGTCTGGTCTAGGACCGGAGTTGCAGCCAACTCCGGCGTAAGAGCATTCAAAGCTTTGACATCGTTGATGCCATCAGCTTTTGAACAATCCGCAAACAGCCGTGCAGATGCGGCGGGAGGGATTGCCGGGGCAGCCGTATACACAAAATAATTCGGGTTGTACGAACTTGGTACACCCTTAACCTGACAAGCGCGATATAGACCTAGGTGCTAGGGTAGTTATTTGTGCATTTCTAGCCCTGGATTCTGACAGAATTCGTTATATTTACAATATAAACCATTATTTGTTTTCGGTATGCTTTTATTTTACATATATGATGTATATATGAACCTTCAAGAGTGCTAAAATAAGTGGGAAAAGCATTTGGGTGGTGAAAAACGAAGATATTGGCCACCCGGTCATAATCTCAGGCGAGAGAGAGACACAGGCAGCCCTCCCCTCTCGCTGTCTGGGAGTCAACTGAGACGAGCGGGGCGGTGTGCCGGTGTCTGGGTGTTGCATAACGATCTTTTATGCAACCCACTTGTGCTACATTATCGCGGGAGAGAAAAATAACCGATAAATGATGATAATAAGTGGATAAATAGGTGATAATTGAGGAGGGGGGGGAGGGGGGAATAAGGTGGGGAAGGAGGGGAGGGGGAGGGTGAGAAACACATGGATGAGTACTAGAGGGGAATTATCTCACCTAGAGACAAAATCCTTTGTTTTGATAGGCCCTTTTTTTTTTTGGAAGGCTTTTTTTATGGTCCTGCTTCCGTGAGGCCTATCGCGTTCCCTATAGGAAGCCTTCCGTGAGGCCTATCGCGCTTGCCGGGTTAATTAGGGTCAATTATTGTGACTGTATTCTAAAATTTGACATCAATAATTTTAATCAAGCATTTTTAACTTGAAGTTTCTTGTATAACCTCTGCTTACTTTTTGTCTGTATTTATTGTTTATCTTTTTCTTTTTCTATTATTATTATTATTATTATTATTAATATTGATGATTTTTTAAATTTATTGTTCTTGTTAAAAGAGTACTCTTTGTTTAAATCTGTTGTTACTTCATATTTTGCAATTATTTGTCTTTATATTATATGTATTCATTGTCGATAGTATCAATTGCTTACTTTTGCGATTTCCTTAGTTTATTTGTGCTATAAATGTAGGTTATTTGTAGGGTAGTTATTGATAGGGGTCACTTGAGGCATGCTATGCTTACAGGTACCTACCCGATAGCACTATCGTTAGTGAGTGCTGTACTGTATTTTATATATTATTTTGTAATAGTATAGATATCTTATCAATATTTGTATTTTGTACTATTGTTAATGTCTTGTCATGTCGCAAATTTGATTTTAAATAATATTTTGACATTTAACATGTAGTTTCTTTATTCATGCAGAGTTTAGTAAAATTTGCCAGAACGTCCCGGACTTCCCAAACTTGATTACTTCCTTTAACGTGACGATAGTGCGTTGTTATATGTGCGATTAGTTTGCTTGGGAAACAGATTAACTTGCTTATGTAGTAATTTACACCCTATGTGGTGGATTGTGTTCTTTTATTTAATAATTTTCATTTTAGTAAGCGTTGTTTCCACATAGCGATTTTGATAATTTAATTTGACTTTATATTGTCCTTGTCCCAATTTTGGTTTGTTTAGTTTGCAAGTTTTACATTTTAATTAACACATCCAATACTCTCCCTGCCTCGTCTTTTGCCCTAAATTTACGACTCTTATTGATTTCAATAAACCATTTGCCGGGTACTGGTACAGTAAAAGTCTGTTAATCCGACGACCGATGATTCAAATCTCCCAATAGTCCGAATTTTTCAATTTGAGGCCAAATCCGAATTCACCCGATGGTCCGAATTTCAAGAAGTCCCAAAGTCCCCTTTTTGAGGCATTAGTCCACTCAAATGACACATAATGGAGCACACACATATCATAATCATATATTCATGAATTCACTTTAAAAGTTTACCATTGTCATTGTAGCCTATTACCTACTTCAAAATATTCAGATTAATGGTCAAAGGAAGCTACTGATATAAACGTAAACATTTTCTTCTTCTTCTTCCACATCGTCTGCTAGAGAGTTTGTTTTGCTCTTGAACGCATCCTTGGGACGCTCCGATGCGCTACTGGCTTGCACCGCATTTTCTGCAAGCGCATTCAGTCTTGAGCTTGAAAACGCACCTTTGGACGTATTAGTCTTGAGCTTGAAAACGCACCTTTGGACGTTCCGATACGCTACTATTTATAGTTCAGTGATCGGAGCGTCCCAAGGGTGCTTTCAAGACAACAAGACAAGGGTGCTTTCAATACAATATAATATAACAGAGCATGTCACAAAATGAAAATTACAAGAACCTCTCAGGGAAGTGCCGTTGTTAAGGCATTACTTCCCGAACCACATCTGATCTGATCTTCAAGAGCAAGACAAACTCTCTAGTAGACGGAAGAAGAAGAAGACGTTTATATCAGCAGATTCCTTTGACCATTAATCTGAATGTTTTGAAGTAGGTAATAGGCTACAATGACAATGGTAAACTTTTGAAGTGATTTCATGAACATATGATATGTGTGTGCGCACCATTGTGTCATTTGGGTGGCCTAATGCCTCAATGTTTTCGTCATACACAGGTTCATAGGGGTATAGTCCGATAATCCAAAAAATCCACTAATCCGAACGAGGGCCGGTCCGCTGCCCTTCGGATTAACGGAAGTTTACTGTAGTTCCCCTGACACGGAAGGTTGAGCTAAGAGAAGGTTCTCTGGTATCACAGGGACCCAAGAGCAATCAGGGCCATAGAGGAGGGGCATGGGGCCCTTCTTCAGAGGTGCCCTATCTAAAGGAGGGGGAGGGATGTCTGCAATAACCCTTAAGGTGGACGTAGCTAGCGTCGCCGGCACTGTAATGCCTGGAGACGCGGCCACCACCGGGGTTGGACAAGAAGGAAGAAAACCTGGAGGATCTAGGGGCCTGACAACAGAAGTGCTAGGGGACACAGCTGGATTAGAAACCGGGGGATCCGAAGAGGCAGGGAGTTGATAATGTTGCATCACCTTATGCAATAAATCACTTATCTGATCAGAAGTAACACACTTACTGTGGGAATCCCTGGATGAGTGGGAACTCGCTTCAGAATTATCACCTGCGAGAGACTGGGGAGGCGGGGAGAACATACCATCCTCCGGCTCTCCACTCTGCTCAAGATTATCCTGTTGTATCTCTACTTCATTATCCGCCGGGGGCCACGGTAAATCTGGAACCGATGATGGTAACATGTCCATGCTACCTTCCTCAGTTCGTTCTTGAATGACGTTAAAAAGAGGTTGAGAAGGTTCAGATTGACGCCAATAACCCCCTGCCACAAATGGCTGGGAGTCTGGAATCACTTGAGAGTTTAGTTGGGACCCCGCCGGATAACCCCAGTACTGGTCGGCCAGAACCCTACTTGGCCCTGTCGATCTAACACTACGGGGAACAAAATTCAATTTTGGTATGGCAAAGGTAACATTAGGAGACACACTCAATGATTGTTCATGACTAGGTGTGGATTCCAGTATATCCGACCCTACTTCCGAGTCCCCAGAGTCACGTTGAGGCGTGTCAGAGGGAGGGGTAGGGGGCGGCGGCTGAGGGTTGTCCCGCCGGCTGCCGCTGCTTGCCTGACTCATTGTTTCCTCCGAGTCCTCTCTCCGGCGTTTGGTAGACCGGGAAGACTCCATGGAAGAGTGTCTAGATTGTTTGCGGGGGGATCTAGATCTTGACCTCGACTTCCGCCTAGGAGAGGGTGATCGCCTCCTCTTGGGACGGTCGGAGGGGGGAACCTCGGTGACCTCACTCTCACTGCTACTACTCACTACCTCTTTGCTGAGGGTTTTCGACTTGACTTTGGGTCTGACAGATTTAGAAGAACCGGGTTTAACAAGGGGTGACTTAATAATGAGATTTTCCCACAGAACTTCATCATCACAGTGAAGTGCCTAATTATGGGCCGTGTCCTTGGCATAAGAATTAAATGAGACCTTAATCTCTTGTAACGCCGCGAGGCACGATAAGTTTTTTTGGTAACTAAGGCAGTTTTCAACTCAGAGCAAATTGAACAGCGTTTAGATAATCTGACATACGGAGCCCTGTATGTTAATTTAAGAGTTAGAATTAGAGTTCAAGGAGCCAAACTACCCAAGTGGTGAAGCAGACTAGCGAGCGAACGAGCGAGTGGGCAAACCATCTCGCCCCATACCTCGATGACCGATGCTATGACGTATGATCGACGCCAGGAGCTGTGAGTGGACGACACACCTGTTATGTGATTCGAGGAGCTATGATTGGAGCGCGCACCATCACTCGCCTCCTGATTCGTTCCTACACCATCATTGTTTGGTATATAAGACCCGAGTTGTGGGCATTCAAATCAGTCTCATTTGGAGTTGGGGAAGGTGAACTTGCAGCTGGAGGAAGACGGGGTGAAGTATTATAATGGGATTGTGACTGTCAGTCAGATTATATAAATGTGTGTTAAGTGTGTTCGGTGTAAACACTTACGTTATGTTGGTTAGTGAGATATGTGATTGGGAATTAACGTGATGTGTTTAATGTGTGTAATGTGTTTAACTATTTAATTGGGAATTAACGTGAACGCTACTATTATGTGTTTAACTATTTAATTGGGAATTAACGTGAACGCTACTATTATGTGTTTAACTATTTGATTGCGAATTAACGTTAACGCTACTATTTATGTACTTAACTATTTGATTGGGAATTAACGTTAACGCTATTATTATGTACTTAACTATTTTAGTTGACTAACTTGTGGACTAAAGCAACTCTTTAAGTAATTGGGTTATGATGAAAGTAATACTATTGTTTTATATTAATACTTAAGAGTTCTTTCATTTTCTTTGAATTAAGCTTACATTGCTTAATGGTGCTTAGTACGGTGATGCTATTGTCTCGTATTAGTAATATCGCCTTAGACTAACATGGCTGTGTTAATATTACTTCTAGTGATTTCCTAAGCTGAAGAAAATTCTTTTGCTTCAAAATATTATATTTTGCTTTTCATATTATTTGAGTGAGACCTGAATCGAATCTATGAAACGATCCTGTAACTTTATTTACTCATAATCAAACCTCAATGTTACGTGGTTAAGAAATAAATTTAACTAATTATTAAATATATCTAACGTTTTATGTGACTTTGATATTACTCCTGATAATAATAATATAATACTATTAACGTAAGACAAGAACCAAGAATAATTACATTAAATATAAATAAAAGGACATAGAAGAAAACTATCTATTCATTTCAAAAAGGGTAAGAGACAGAAATATTCTTACTTTAATATTTATCTTTCAAGACTTTTTATAGAATTAATAGTCCTTTAGATATACGTCTTCGGTTCATAACCATAGCCTACTAAGCTTCGGTTAAATAATAATTCTTTTTAAATACTACATGACTTTAATTAGTTTCAGTATTTTTCATAAGTAAAGAGTATCAGTCAATAAAGGATACCAAGTCCTAAGATCCAAAAGGAAAGGAAGCAACAACAGGAAATTATTTTATTAGATTTTACTTTTGTTTTGCCTTCAGCTGACTGATACCTTAAAATATATCTCTGTGCTATCTAGATTCATCAAGTTAACCACTTGAGGATCAAGATACGTAACAGAAGAGTGGCGACCTTGCCAGGATTCGTTTCATACAGTTTCACTCTGTTTCATTAACGTTTCACTACTTAACAATCAAATATTAATCATGCCTCAACTAATTAATGAAGAAGATGCTCGAGTTTTCATAGAATCAGAACCCACATCCCCTGATATTGACTGTCTGTCAAAATATGAACTAAAAGTGCTTGCCTCATATCTCCAATTAACTGTCTCAAACATGTCTAAAGTAGAGGTGGCTCAGACCATAAAAACCCACCTGTTTACCTGTAGAAGGCGGGGAGGGAGACGGAGCAGTTGGTGGGATCCCTAGTAAACCTAGCCAACTTGATGAACAATTGCCACCTGGTTTGACCGGTGATCAGGTACTGGAACTAGCCAAACTAAAAATAGAACTAGCCAGAGTAAATGCCGAACAAGCCAGAGCAAATCCTGACCATGAAAAGAATGCCTCTCCCCCTGAAGGGAAAGGTGTATGCCTCATGTGTTAGAAGTGCAATGACGTATGCCTCAGAAACATGGGCCGTTAAAGTAGAGGATGTCAACAGAATGGAGCGTAATGAGATGAGAATGGTGAGATGGATGTGTGGGGCCAGGCTACAGGATAGAATAACAAATGTTGAGCTGAGGAGACGTTTAGGTATAAAGAGTATTAGCGAGGTGATGCGTACAAGTAGACTGGGATGGTATGGACATGTGGAGAGAATGGATGAACAAAATTGGGTGACAAAATGCAGGTCTGTGATTGTGGAGGGAGCTGCACCAAGGGGTGGACCGAGGAAGACCTGGGATCGGACTATACGCGCCGATCTCAAATCCAAGAACTTGACAAGTGAAGCAGCCCTTAACAGGGTTGCCTGGAACGCCGCCATTAGGACAAGAGACTGAAACTGCACTTATGTGTGGAACACTCAGTCTTAAAATGTTATGTATGTATGTATGTAAATACCGAAGAAGCCAGCATAAAAGCCAGAGCAAATATCGAAGAAGCCAGAATAAAAACCGAACATTATGAATATCAATATCGTACGGCTCAACTAAATGTCAATACGAATGCTCCCGTAATTGCTCCCCCTCTGGGATTAACTATGACTAGTGTCATTCCACCTTTCACTGAGGATAATGTGCAGGATTTCTTTGTTTTGTTTGAGGAAGTTGCTGGAGGTATGAAGTGGACAAGAGATCCATGGCCTTTTATGTTACAAACTGTTTTGACAGGGCAGGCTCGAGCCACGTATTTGTCAGAAGTAGCCGAAGTTAGGCAGGATTATGACAATCTCAAAGAAGCTATCCTAAAAACCTATCAATTGCAGCCTGAGGCTTACAGGCAATCTTTCCGTAAAAACCAGAAAATAGTAGAAGAAACCCATAAGGTATTTGCCAGGACCATGACTAAAACTTTCAATCATTGGGTCAAGAGTAAGAAAGTCACAAGCTACAACGATCTGAAGGAGTTGGTCCTGTTAGAAAATTTCCTATGGAAAATTGATTCTTCTGTATCCTATCATTTAAAGGGGAAAAAGGTAGATTGTCTTGCTGACGCCGCTGACATGGCTGACACATACGTGCTCAACAACAAATTTCGTGGAAAGAAGCCCTACGATAATTCTAGTTCTAATTTTAAGTATCCCAATCACAAATCTGACCGACCCAGTCACAAGCCTATAACGTCTTCCCCAGTTAGCCAAAATAGAATTGTTCCCCCAACTAAAAATGTGACTCAGGGCAATGGTAACAGAGGTGGGCCCCAAACTAATAGTAATGCTCAAAGAGGGAACTTTCCCGTATCCCCTAAAGTATGTACTTTTTGTGGCATAAGAGGCCACCTAGCTTATCAGTGCTGGGCCAAGGAAAAAACCGAGAGATCGGGGCAGACAGTTGCCGCCGTATCTCAAATTCCATGTGTGCCTTTAATGCAGGGCTCCCGACAGAAGGAGTACCTAGCACCAAATGTTCCTTTAATGCAGGACTCCCGACAGAAGGAGTACCTAGCACCAAAAGTTCCTTTAATGCAGGACTCTCGACAGAAGGAGTACCTAGCAGCTAACGTAAACCATCTAGACAGGGGTGTAGTAGCATGTGTGGTGCAACCCACTAGGGTTAAGCCAATAATAATTTCACCATCAGTGCAGGACAGTTACCGTCCCTTTATTTCATCTGGCAACGTGAGATTAAATGGTTGCATGCATGAGGTAAAAATTCTGAGAGACACAGGTTCTACTAGCACCCTCATGGTGAATCCTTACACTGAGTGCCCACCTGGCGAACCAGTTGTAATGAGAGGTGCTGGAGGCCAGTTTTATACATACTTGGTAAAAGGCGAAATTGAATGTGAGTTACTACAGGGTGAGGCCACCATAGCTTTGTGTAGGTCCCAAGATATCCCTGTGCCTGGGGTAACACTCCTTTTGGGGAATGATGTAGCAGGTGAGAAGGTCCGACCAGACCCCATTTTGTCACTTTCCCCTGTTAACGAGCCACTAACCGGTGAGCTCGACAAGGAGTTGCCAACTGTTTTCCCTGTGTGTGCTGACAAACTTTCAATGTCTCAAGTAGCAGTTCCCTCAGACAGAAATATACCGAATGTAAGAGTTGATGAAAGGGATGATGAGAGTATGAATGATGCTCCAACTGTGCCTGATGATGTGACTGAGGTGGATTTATCTGACACCTTTATGGCTCATCTTGACCCTAACGATGACCATGAAACCCCTCCAAATTGTCCTAGCGGCCTGGTAGAGCTACAGAGAGATGATAGTGAATGCAAGGAGTTAGCTGCCAGGTCCGTGAGTGAAGAGGAATGTGAGAAGGAGGGTGGTGAATGTTTCTACCTCAAAGGAGGAGTATTGTGGCGAAGATGGAGACCGCCACACAGACCAATCGATGACGGGGCTTGGGACGTCCATCAAGTAGTAGTCCCCAAACCTTGTCGTAAAGATATCATGGAAATGGCACATTGTATACCATTGGCAGGACACCTAGGTGTGAGAAAAACTCTAGACAGAATCAGATCCCACTTTTACTGGCCAGGAATGCGTGCAGATGTAGTGGAGTGTTGTAGAGTGTGTCACACTTGCCAGATGACAGGAAAACCCAATCAGAAGGTGCCTGTACATCCTCTGGTGCCCTTGCCCGTTTTCGAGAATCCTTTTACTCGGGTGGTAGTGGACATTGTAGGCCCATTGCCTAAGACTTCCCAAGGTAACATTTATTTATTAACTATCATGGACATGGCAACTCGCTACCCAGAGGCTATACCCTTAAGGACTACCTCTGCTCCAACTGTAATCAAGGAACTGCTCAAATTTTTCACCAGAATGGGTTTCCCCCATGAGGTGCAAAGTGATCAAGGAACTAATTTTACCTCTAACATTTTCCAGCAGTCCCTGAAGGAGTTGGGTATCGAGCATGTAAAGTCTAGCACCTACCACCCAGAGAGTCTAGGGGTTCTCGAACGATATCATCAGACATTAAAGGGAATGTTACGTAAGTATTGTACAGAGACCGGAGTTGAGTGGGATAAGGGGGTACCTTTTCTTTTATTTGCTACTCGTGAGGTTCCAACTGAATCCCTGGGTTTTTCCCCTAATGAGCTAGTTTTCGGTCACCAGGTAAGAGGTCCTTTGCAACTATTGCAGGATAGCCTAGTTGGCCAGGAGGGGAACCAAAACCTCAAGTATGTTTCAGATTTCAAAACCCGGCTGAGATCCTCATGTGAGTTTGCCGCTCAAAACTTGACAGTGGCTAAAAGCTCCATGAAAAAATGGTATGACAGAAAAGCCCGTGAGAGGGAGTTTAAGCCCGGTGATGAGGTTTTGGTCCTGCTCCCCCTTTTTGGCCAACCTTTATCTGCCAAGTTCAGGGGCCCATATAAGATCATACGTAGGGTGAGCATTACCGATTATCTAGTAACTACCCCAGACAGGAGAAAGCCCACGCAAGTATTCCATATAAATATGTTGAAGCCCTACCATAGGTCCCCTGATTCCTCTCCTCCAGATTCTCCCACTGTGGCAGTGAATGTCAGGACCTGTGAGCAGCCTGGTGCGGACAAAGTCTTCAGTTCTCTTACTGACCCGCAACAGACTGTTCCAGAGCCTGAAGGTATCCATGCAGACTTTGACTTGTCATGTAGCCTATCCAACTTTCAGTATAATTCAGTGGCTTTGAGGGAATTACCATCTAAACTATGTCATCTTCCCTCTGATCAAGCGAACCAACTAATCTCTGTTTTATCTCAGTCTCCCAATGTGTTCCGTGATACTCCAGGGCTCACTTCTTTGGCCGTGCACGACATCGACGTAGGGGATGCAACTCCCATTAAACTATCCCCCTACCGTGTCTCGCCACAACGCAGGAGTATACTGCAGGTCGAGCTTGACTTCATTTTTTCAAACAAGCTGATCACAAGGGCCTTCAGCCAGTGGAGTAGTCCGGTCATACTTGTGCCGAAGCCAGACGGGAGCCATGGGTTTTGTAGGGACTATAGGCAAGTCAATGCTGTCACAAAGAACGATACCTACCCACTGCCACGGATCAAAGATTGCATTTACCAGTTTGGCCTCATGCAGCAGTAAGAATAATTTAATGAGAGGATTTTGGCAATTAGCTCTCCCTTGTAGCGAGGTAAATATCATGCTTTTGTAGTGCGCTTTTAAGCCTTCAGCTGTGAGATGCCTTGCAGTTCGAATAACGCTCCAGCTACGTTCCGGCTATGTTCTGATGTGGTACCTGGAGACGTTGCCTACTTTGGGTGATATCCTTATTATATCCTCATTATAATCTTGCTGTTGCCAATCTGGTGGTGAATCTATTTATGTATTATGTTTAATATTATGTACTATACTCCTTAAACTCTTTTCTAGGGGGGAGGTCTGACATACGGAGCCCTGTATGTTAATTTAAGAGTTAGAATTAGAGTTCAAGGAGCCAAACTACCCAAGTGGTGAAGCAGACTAGCGAGCGAACGAGCGAGTGGGCAAACCATCTCGCCCCATACCTCGATGACCGATGCTATGACGTATGATCGACGCCAGGAGCTGTGAGTGGACGACACACCTGTTATGTGATTCGAGGAGCTATGATTGGAGCGCGCACCATCACTCGCCTCCTGATTCGTTCCTACACCATCATTGTTTGGTATATAAGACCCGAGTTGTGGGCATTCAAATCAGTCTCATTTGGAGTTGGGGAAGGTGAACTTGCAGCTGGAGGAAGACGGGGTGAAGTATTATAATGGGATTGTGACTGTCAGTCAGATTATATAAATGTGTGTTAAGTGTGTTCGGTGTAAACACTTACGTTATGTTGGTTAGTGAGATATGTGATTGGGAATTAACGTGATGTGTTTAATGTGTGTAATGTGTTTAACTATTTAATTGGGAATTAACGTGAACGCTACTATTATGTGTTTAACTATTTAATTGGGAATTAACGTGAACGCTACTATTATGTGTTTAACTATTTGATTGCGAATTAACGTTAACGCTACTATTTATGTACTTAACTATTTGATTGGGAATTAACGTTAACGCTATTATTATGTACTTAACTATTTTAGTTGACTAACTTGTGGACTAAAGCAACTCTTTAAGTAATTGGGTTATGATGAAAGTAATACTATTGTTTTATATTAATACTTAAGAGTTCTTTCATTTTCTTTGAATTAAGCTTACATTGCTTAAAATGGTGCTTAGTACGGTGATGCTATTGTCTCGTATTAGTAATATCGCCTTAGACTAACATGGCTGTGTTAATATTACTTCTAGTGATTTCCTAAGCTGAAGAAAATTCTTTTGCTTCAAAATATTATATTTTGCTTTTCATATTATTTGAGTGAGACCTGAATCGAATCTATGAAACGATCCTGTAACTTTATTTACTCATAATCAAACCTCAATGTTACGTGGTTAAGAAATAAATTTAACTAATTATTAAATATATATCTAACGTTTTATGTGACTTTGATATTACTCCTGATGATAATAATAATATAATACTATTAACGTAAGACAAGAACCAAGAATAATTACATTAAATATAAATAAAAGGACATAGAAGAAAACTATCTATTCATTTCAAAAAGGGTAAGAGACAGAAATATTCTTACTTTAATATTTATCTTTCAAGACTTTTTATAGAATTAATAGTCCTTTAGATATACGTCTTCGGTTCATAACCATAGCCTACTAAGCTTCGGTTAAATAATAATTCTTTTTAAATACTACATGACTTTAATTAGTTTCAGTATTTTTCATAAGTAAAGAGTATCAGTCAATAAAGGATACCAAGTCCTAAGATCCAAAAGGAAAGGAAGCAACAACAGGAAATTATTTTATTAGATTTTACTTTTGTTTTGCCTTCAGCTGACTGATACCTTAAAATATATCTCTGTGCTATCTAGATTCATCAAGTTAACCACTTGAGGATCAAGATACGTAACAATAACCATAAGCCTCTAGAACGATCTAAACACTTGACACACTTAATGCATAGTTTGTGAGCAAAAATAGGCAACAGGGAGCAGGTAGGAGTAATGCATAGTTCAAACCTCGGCATGTTGCCAATAATAGGAGGCTCCCACCCTCCCGCCGGGATCAGCCGTCCAACTCCGCCGGAGAAGCAGTCTCAGGAGCCTGGAATTTTTTTCCAGGAATCAATGCTCATAAGGATAACCTGTGAGGTGTTATACATCCTAATTCGAATCTGCCGGAAAATGAGCTATAGTGTACCACTATTAACCTTCCGCTGGATTTGCCTAGCTGACTTTTAACTACTTACCTGTGACAAGAGCCACAACTCCCTTGACCTTTAGTGTCTGATCATTAATGAAAAAGTTTGCAAAACTAATCTTATCACTCTCGTACACTCGACTTGTGGCGCTGCAGGGCGATAAAGTCTCGGCGTGTAAGTGGGTCAGTCAGGGCGAGTTAACTCAGCGGGCCGAGTTTGCAGCCCCCTTAGGAATGCAGTTCCGCCGGGAGAGTGTGGTTCAGCCAAACCACGCCGGGATCTTTTAAATGTTCCTACCTGTTTTAGACGGATAACCTGGACCCACTGCACGGGGCCGCCGGAACAGACAAAAACTGCAGGAAAAAGGAGTTGGCACAACTCCACTAACCTAAGTCCCACACATAACACATTATAAAGAATATATATAGGGACGTCTCCCTTACCCCCAAAACATGCCAGCATGCATGAAAAACACTAGGGACATACATAGGCATAACATCAATGACAGAAAATTTAGCATCCTAAATTACCTGAGCCTACGCCGGAGACCCCTACTCAGGCTGACCACGAGGTACGAAGAACATCCCGGCAGACGACGCTCCGAAGACCCGGCAACAGCACACAGGTGAGGGAGGCCCACTCAAGGGGCCCAAAGCAAAACACGAACTCTGGAAGGTGGAGCACCACGTGCAGATACCCTTAAACCAGAGCATTTGCTGATATATGAATAATATGACATGTACTCTCCTCAATATTGACAGTTTGTATCATGCCTTATAGAATGGTAGCCACCTAGCTAAGTAATCACAACAGCTAAAGGCGTATCACAACAAATAACACACGCGGTACGATGATCCGGGACCCGTAGACGCGTGTTACAAAGGTACCTCATTTTTACACACACTTCCTGCGGACATAACAATCTGGCAGCCGTGCTAGCTAATCTAAACCTTGTTACTACAACACAGATGTATACAAATGAGTTAGGACTCACTAGAAGCTCTGGAACGTCGAATGAAGCAGAGCACGGCGAGATAAAAATTACCCCCCTTGTAATTATATTTCTGTAGTCCCTTGTATATTTTTGTTTTCCCTATCTTCTTTAACTTGTGCTTTCATTTTTACTGGGTTGTATGTTTTTTACTGTTGTTAGTATCAGTTTTTAATTTTTCTTAGTTAAACTTTTGACAATCTGGCGCCCTGTTTGGAGGTATATGTCCAGGCCCCATGTCCTCCTGGGAAATAACTGTGCTCGGTATGCTGCCGGCCAGGACCCCCTCGGGGGTGGAGGAACAAAGCAGAAAAGTGGCGGAAACGTCATTCGGGTGAAGGAAAGCGTGCTCCGTGTCTGTGCCTTCAATGCCAATGGTATAAATGATTTTAGTAAGAGAGAGTGTCTGATGCGAGAGCTTAAAGATGGAAGTGTGGATGTGTGTGAGGTGGGTGAGACGCACCTGTTGGGTTCTGGAGTGTGGGATGGTGAGAGTGAGCATGATTTGTGGGGTGGGGAAGGATGGGTTGTCTGGTCTGGATTTGATGCAGGATATAATCGTAAGAAAACGGAAGGGGTAGCAGTAATTTTGTCAGAAAGGTTGAAGAAGTGTGTGAAAAACTATGGATGCGTAGACTCAAGAATTGTATGATGTGAGTGCAAGATTGGGATAGATAGGTATACTTGTATGTGTGTCTATGCACCAGTCAACCAAGAAACTGGGAAAGGTGTGGAAGAAAATAGAACATTTTGGAATAAAGTCAATAAATGTATAAGAGAAAGGCAAGAGTGTACACAGGTAATATTAGTAGGTAACATGAATGGTAGAGTTGGAAACGAGAAGATAGAAGGTAAAGTGGGTAAATTGGGTGTGGAGGGTAGGAATATGAATGGTGACTTCCTTTTAGAAGTATGTGCGGAGAGAGAGATGTTTCTGGCCAACACATTTTTTGAACATCGTCACATTCATAGATATACATGGCACAGAGGTGAAGGTGAGCAGGAACAGAAATCTCTAATTGACTACGCCATGATGGACTCCGGACTAAAAGGAAGAATTTTAGATTCAAAAGCTGTACGAGGTATGCTGACGGGATCAGACCACTATACAGTGCTGACAAAAGTGAGGATAAGGAAGAAGTGGCAATATGAGAGGAAAGAGAGAAAACTGACAGTAGAGAGAATAAATGTGAGACAATTAAATGAAGAATGTAATACAACAAAATACAAGGACATCCTGAAAGAGACTATAAAGGACATGGATGTTATGATAGATCTGGGAAATAGTGTAGACAAAGTATGGAAAGGTACAAGAGACTCCATGATTAAAGCAGCTGAGAAAGTATGTGGGAAGAAAACATTTAAAATGTGGAAGAAGAAAGGTAATGCATGGTTTAGCAAAGAGATAGAAGAAATAGTGAAAAAGAAGAAAAGTTGAGAGAGTATGCTGCAAAAGAATATACCTAGAGAAACTAGAGATGGGAGGAAAGAAGAATATAAAAACTTGAAACAAAGAGTGAAGAGGACGATACAAGGTGCTAAAAGGAAGAAAGATGAGGAATATGGAAGAAAGATTAGTGAACAGTTTCTGAATGACAGGAAAGCATACTACAGAGCTGTGAAAGAAGCCAGAGGGAAGAAGACTGAGAGTGTCTCAGGTGGTAGGATGAGGGACATGAATGGGGAAGTGGTAGAGGGTGATGGTGTGGTGAAGTATGGAAAGATCATTTTAGTAGCTTTTTTTTTCTTTCTATGTGATTGAGGGAGGCAAAAGGCAGAACTGCGTAAAGCGAGTGCCTCCCCCATAGTTGAAAGAGTGACAGGGCCAAAATCAAGGGACGTTCGAGCCTGGACACACGGAGTTTGAAGCAATTGCATCATTAGTTCCACTAATTTCTTCTTATCTTCATAACAGAAAAATACGTGTAATGGTAGATGGCCTTTATTCTCAATTTCACTCAATAAATGCTGGTGTTCCCCAGGGATCAGTTTTGGCCCCAACTCTGTTCCTCATTCATATCAATGATCTCATATCTACCACTCATAATCCAATACATTCCTACGCAGATGACTCAACACTCCACAGTTCCTTCACATTTACCAATTCTTTCACCCAACCCGATCTTATAAATTCAAAAATAAACACTGCAATTTCTCTGAACCAGGACCTTTCTAGAATTAATGAATGGGGACAAGAGAATCTAGTTTCCTTTAATGCACAGAAAACCAAGTACATTCAATTTTCTAACCGACAGAATCTCACTGACTCCCATATATTTTTTAATGATGTAAATATTCCCACTTCCCCTAGTATTGACATTCTCGGTGTAACATTAACTACTAACTTGAGCTGGACACATTATGTTAGAAGCATTGCTAAGAATGCCTCTAAAAAACTGGGACTCCTGTACAGAGTTCGAGAATTCTTCACTGACGAGCAGTTGGCCGTAATATATAAAAGTCATGTGCGCTCTCAGATGGATTACTGTTCACCTCTGTGGGGTGGAAGTGGAGTGGTTGCATTGAGGCAGTTGGACAAAATTCAAAATAAAGCTATTAGATTAATCAATAACCCTGCAATCACACAGGACCTTCCTACATTAGCCATACGAAGAAACGTTGCATCCCTTGCATTATTCTACAGATATTTTCACAGCAATTGTTCCGAGGAACTTGCTTCAATTGTGCCGCCTCTCCACATCTTTCCCCGTAGAACTAGGGCAGCTGAGAGCGCCCATGAATTTACACTTTCTCCTCCACAATGCAGAACTTCTGCTTATCAGAATTCATTTATCCCCAGAGCTACTACTCTTTGGAATTCACTTCCCTCGAATTGCTTTCCACAAACTTACAATCAACAAATGTTTAAATCCAGTTGTTACAAACATTTTATGAATGGAGGATGCCTTTAGGCACATGGACCTTTTTGTTTTATCTGTGTTTTTCCTTCCTCCGTTCATTGTCTCTTAAAAAAAAAAAAAAAAAAAAAAATTTTTTAAGCCATAGGAAGAGGGAAAGACTGATTCTGGGAGAGAGTTCCAGAGCTCAGCTGTTGAGTAGAAGAAAGACTGAGAGTAATGTTTCACTCTCGGGTTGGAGAGTTGCACAGAGTAGGGGTGGGATTGAGTTGCAAGACGGGTACCACGTGCCCTACGTAAAGGAGGTGGTATACACTGGGAAAGCTCTGAGAAACACTGATTATTATAGTAGCGATAGAATAGCGAGAGAGATGCAACACTGCGGCGGAGAGAGAGATTGCAGAGAATTGGTGAGTGGACGGGAGTTAATGATACGAAAGGCCTTCCTTTCAACTTTGTCTAGGAGAGCGGTGTGAGAGGAACCTCCCCACAAATATGAACAATACTCAATACAAGGATGCACTATGCCCCTGTACAGAGCAAGAAGCTGTGCAGGGGAAAAGAACCCCCTAAGGCAGTTTAGCACACCCAGCTTCTGGGAGGCTGCCTTAGCAAGACTGGTAATATGGTCCTTCAAACTGAGAGCAGAAGAAAAAGAGACACCAAGAATATTGAGAGAAGATGAAGGATTGATTTTTGTATTGTTGAAGAATAAGGGATAGTCCGCTGGGAGTTCCTTACGGGTAGATAGATGGAGAAATTGGGTTTTGGAAGCATTAAAGGTAACAAGGTTTTCTCTGCCCCAATTGGAGATAGTATTTAGATCAGAATTTAAAAGTTCTATGGCTTCATTACGTTTGTCGTTGAGGGATTGCTGGCTGGGGCGTTCTGAAAAACTAATGGAGTAGTGTAAGGTTGAGTCGTCTGCGTATGAATGGATGGGAATTGAGGTACAGTTGAGGAGATCATTTATAAAAATTAGAAAGAGAATAGGAGATAGGACAGAGCCCTGAGGAACACCAGAGTTTATAGGGTGAGGAAGTGAACGATGGCCGTCCACAACCGCGGCTATGGAACGGCCGGAAAGGAAATTAGAGACAAAGGCACAGATGGAGGGATAGAAACCGAAGGAGGGTAGTTTAGAAATTAAAGATTTGTGCCAGATTTTATCGAAGGCTTTCGATATGTCTAGTGCAATAGAAAAAGTCTCACCGAAGTCCCGAAAGGAGGATGACCAAGAGTTATTAAGATATGAAAGATCACCAGTAGAGCGACCCTTAACCTCTCCGCGGCGCACAGGGGGTTTTCTACAGGGTAAGACTGTGCGCACCTATGATGATTTTGGGACCTATTGCCAATTTCGTTAAAAAGTACATCATCGTGTAGGGAATGTTTGCGTGCATCGGCCCATATATATTTGACCCCCCAAAAAATGTCTGGGGGGGGTAGGGGAACGGTCCGTAGTTGAAAAATGTGGAGCGAATGGCACCGCGCGGCTAGATTGTCATCGAGCGGCGAGATTTCCCTGCCGAATATTTACGCGCGCAGGGGATAGAAGGAGAGGGAGGAGGGGGTGGGTTACCGCGTATTATCACGTATATCTCCTTTTTCGAGCCCTTTTAGGCTATTTAGAGTATGTATACGTGTGTAGGGCACCCATATAACAATGAATATGCCTCATAGTGACCAAAAATTGCAATATATAAGGGAATTATAAGAGAATATTTAGGCGGGAATGAAGATGTGTTGGAGGTTTGGCGGCAATTTATGAGCTGAGAGTGTGGTTTACGCCATACATATCACGTATATCTTGTACGTAGAGCACTGTCACGCTATAATACAGACTTGTACGTATGTATACGTGCCATATATCAAAATATATACCGCATATAAACCAATTCATGCGATATTTACGCACATTATCAATGAGTTTCTATGCGTGAACCAAGGTGTGAGTGAGTTGTGGTGGGAATGAAAGGGGGAGAGGGTGTGTTACGCCATAAATATCACGTCAATCTTGTATTTAGAGCACTCTCATGCTATAATAAAGACGTGTACATATGTAGGCGTCCCATATAACAAGGAATATACCGCATATAGCCCAATTGATGCGATATTTACGCAAATTGTGAATGTGTTTCTAGCAGACGGAAGCCTGAAAGGGGGGGTTGGGGGTGGGTGGGTGGGAGGGAGGCATGCAGGGGTGCAGTGAGTGAGTGAGTCGTGGAGAGATGGAAGTCAGGCAGATCTCTAGATAGATAACCAGCTTAGTGATAATTGTGGAGGCGCCCCAGGCGTATTGATGTTTGGTATTTTGACCCTTATGTCTACCAGATGGCTGGTGTTCGTTGCCATCAACAGGTCTACAATAACATGAGTCAGGAATGGAGAGAGAGAGAGAGAGAGAGAAACTGAGACATGCGTATGTCGTACGTATAAATGGACTTCAGAATTGCATTTTTATGCAAGCAGACATTGCATTTTAGACACATGTGAAGTACCACAGAAACATGTAGGCCATTGACTGTAAATAAAGTACTATATTTATAGACCACCAGCGACGGTGCTGAGTCAACACAGGCAGATTGCCTGTTGTGATAGAGGGCTAAATATAGACTGGTGTCTCCTTACACCTGCGAAAGGGTAGATTGCCACCAGAGAAACGTTTACTTATTTATTTCGAAGTAATATGCAATCTAAATGTATATTCGAGACCTACTGCAATTATTTGTATGACAGTCATGACTATGTATAATCCAATATACGCGCGTAGGCGAGACATAAGAAAGCTGGTTGAGCAATTTTCGACACCCACACAGTTATTATTCATTTTTATTTACAATATTATACAATACAAATGTATTTGTGAAGAGTATTTTATCCATTATTGTATTTATACCAATTTTGTTCCCAGACAGAGCTGCTGTAGCTGGAGAATCAAGGAGCGGCAAGGGTCACCTCGTGACCGCCTGACCGTGTGAAAATGAGTGGAGTCACACTGAGAGGGGCAATTTTGCTGAGTGTTTGGGCAATTTTTGACAGAATAAAGTTATATAATTACTAATTCTTGACAGAGACAAACTATTATAAACCTTGGCATGATATAATTGATAATCCCATCAATTTACAAATGTAAATTGGTGGGATAATTCATTTTTTTTGTATATTGTCATTTCGATTGTAGACACGAAGTTTTGAGTGATATTTGGTATGAGCTCCTGTGGCATGGTTGGTAAGGTCGCGGACTGGAAAACTCAAAGTGTCGTAGGGTAGTGGGATCGAATCCAGGAGGGGGTTATGGGGAAGGTTTTATATTGTCTAGAAAAAATTTTATAAATTATTTTTTTTACAAGATCATGCCATTGTATTCAAACAATATGAAATATTCATAGAATATATCATATTGTAAGAATACAATGACATGACCTTGTTTTCTTTTTTTCTTTTTTTATTGTTTTATTTTATTATCATAGTAGGTTTGACATGATTTATTGAAACATATTTATTTTTGTACAATTCATTTGAGGTAAGAAAATAATTATATACACATTACTTAGGCTAATAACAAACATATATATTGATATACTAAAAAAATAAGGCATATTACATGTAAATCTTTGAAACTTATAAACTAAATAATGAAACATACAATTATATAATGTAAAAGCTATATCACAGGGACATCTTTGGAACTTATACATTATATAATATATATGTTACATTATGAGGTAGCGTGATCAATTAGGTTAGGTCAGGTAAGGTAGGGCGCAAGTCCAGGGCAGGGCAGGGCAGGAGGCGAGTCCAGGGCAGGGCACGGGGCGAGTCCAGGGCAGGGCAGGGCAGGGGCCGACACTCAGTAGTTCTTGAAGGTGTGGTAGTCCCTGAAGCAGTCACCCAGGCAGAGTGCAACTTTGCACTCGGCGCACATTGAGGTGACTCTTTTGGTTACATGGGGTTTCCTCACACTGGAGCTGCAGACGGTGCACTGCACCTGCCTGTGACGAGTGCCAATCAGCTCGGTGTTGGTTGTGTAGTGTCTTTCGACACCCAGCTGGATGCGGTCAGGAACGTGATCCCCACGCCATGCCGTACGTCTGTGAGTGGTGGTGCCATACTTCTCCAGGAGTTGGTAGGAGACGTTGTACACGAACTCCCGGAATTTCAGCTTCTGGTTTGGGGCCATATCCTTCTTCACCAACCACAAGTTGTAGGCGTTCAGCATCGTTATGTCAACTAGGTGGAGGAAGAGCTTGTGATACCACTTCACAGTCTTCCTCAGACACTCAACGCCTGACAGCTGACAGTCAGACTTGTCCACCAGGCGCATGTTTTTGGTGTAGTCCACTACCATGTCGGGCTTGTAGATTGTCTTCCTGGTTCGGTAGTGGATTTTGCCAGAATCCACCTGGGCACCTGTGTGGACGGTGGAAAGCAGGTGGACGTCTCGCTTATCCTTCCACTTCAGGGCTATCAGTTTCCCACACTTCTCGAGCTGCTTGTATTTCTGCCCCTTTCGTCGCCTTCTTCGCACATGCCTCTCGCGGTGTTCCTGGGCCAGGTCGTCTTCTGAAGGTGTGTCACTGGAGGAGGCATCTGTGAGAGGAATGACATCACCTGTGAACTTTGGCATAAACTTTCTTGTCTTTCTGACAGTCCCACATGACCCCGTTTGGTTGTCATAAAGAAACTGGCAGAGAGCAGGAGAAGTATACCAGTTGTCAGTGTGTAGATGTGGCCTTTGCCCAGGTAAGGTGCCAACATTTTCCTGACGATGGCACCTGACATGCCCATGGGGTCATTGGCAGCGGCTTTCGGTACGTCAATGTCAGTTCCTGTATACACGATCATGTCAAGCACTATTCCAGTTTCACAGTCGCACAACACGAAGAGCTTGATTCCGAACCTATGCCTCTTCAAGGGGATATACTGCTTGAAAACAAGACGTCCTTTGAAGAGCACGAGCGACTCATCAATCACCAAATTGAGGAAGGGGTAAAAGTATTTCCTATACCTCTCCAACAACATGGTGAACACATCCCGAACTTTCCATATCCTGTCAATCCTGTTAGGATTTTCGTTGTCTGCAAAGTGCATAAATCTTAGCAGCAACAAAAATCTGTCACGAGTCATGAACTTATTGAAAGTTGGGGTGGCGATGAGAGGGTCGTGCTTCCAATAGTGTTGCAACACATGCTTCTTGATCAGAGGCATGAGGAACAACAAGGCAAAGAACGTCAGAAATTCTTCCACAGTCGTATCCACCCAGCCTCGTATTCTCGCTTTTGGAGAAAGGACGTCCAATCTGCCAAACACCCACCTGTAGTAGGCGTTTGTTTGGGCAACGATGTACGTCATTACCTCCATGTCGAAAAAAGCGAGGAAGAAGTCGCTTTCGTTCGCTTGATCATCACAGGGCCAGTCGTCAGTTGTTCCTGACGTCCCAGGATTGAACTGGGGCACGTCAGGTACAAAATTGACCCCGTCAGACCAATCGAACGAAGGCATGCCATGGATCGGAATGTCGTCTGCGTCTGCTTCTGCGTCTGAAATATCGCTTCCATGGTCGCGATACAGCACTTCATCATCATTACCCTCCTCTTCACTTGACAGACGATGCCCTTCCTCGTTTTCGTCACCGACGTCGGACTCACTCCCACTGTCCACTCCCAAATCCCCCCACCCTTGGTCCCGTGCTAGGGCTTCGTCGTCGAAACCCGGGCTGCCAATGTCCTGCGAATCACCATCAAACAGCAGGGCGGCATACTTAGATGGTGTAAGAGTTTTCCGGGTCACTTTGGCACGTGCGGGAGTCTTATGGACAGGGACAGCAGAGGTGGTGGCAGGGGCGGCGGCAGGGGCGGCGGCGGCAGGGGCAGCAGTGGTGCGTGGCCTTGATGGCAAGATGATGGTGGTGCCTGTCGCCCTTCTCTCTGTTCCTTGGGCAGGGGCGGCATGGGCGGCAGGGACACCAGGGCCAGCAGTCGCTTTCCCAGTCGCTTTCCCCTTCCCCTTCCCTGTTCCTTGGGCAGGGGCGGCAGGGGCGGCAGGGGCAGCAGGGCAGGCAGGGACACCAGGGCCAGCAGTCGCTTTCCCAGTCGCTTTCCCTCTCCCTTTCCCCTTCCCCTTCCCTGTTCCTTGGGCAGGGGCGGCAGGGGCGGCAGGGGCGGCAGGGGCAGCAGGGGCGGCAGGGGCGGCAGGGGCAGCAGGGGCGGCAGGGGCAGCCGGGCCAGGGGCGGCTGGTGGTGTTGGTGGTGGTAGGGGCACTGTGGCTGGCGTACGGGTTCTTTTCCCTACGCCCGTGCCTTTCATTTTTCCTGCCCCCGCAGGTAATGCAGCCCTAGGGCGGCCTCCTGCATCGCTGGTACCGGTGGCAGGGGTGGCAGGGGTGGCAGGGGTGGCAGTGGTGGCAGTGGTGGTGGTAGTGGTTGTTGCAGTGGCCTGGGTCGTGGTGGCAGTGTCCCGAAAGACCAATGACCTCTGTGCCATTGCCCTGCTTGCACGTGTTTTATGTGCTTTTGGTGCTGGTGATTCGTCCTCTGAGCTGTAGGGCGTGTCGTACTGGTAGCTAGGGTCTTTGGCAGCCACCCTCTGCCTTCCACGGCGGCTAACACCACCAGAAGGAGGGCTGGTTGTGTCATCAGGGAGCGAGCGTGAGGGACGTGTAGGCTCCATGACTAGTGCGTGGTTACTGGCGCGGTGGTGCTTGCACGAGTGCGGGGCGAGCGTTTGGCGGGGTGGTATCGAGAGTTGACATGTAGTACTATACCCACACCAATTTTCAGCCGCCTGGCTATAAACGCGCGGTTTTGGTACGTGTTCAAAGTCTCTGCTCTTAAGAGTCTCCCCGCAGTGCGCCGGGGGAACTCTTAAGAGTCTCCCCGCAGCTCCCGGGTTAAGGAGGCCATACTGGCGATCTGAGAGCAGATTATGAGAAGAGAAATGCTTCAGAAATTTGGAAGCAAGAATAGTTTCAAAAACTTTAGAAAGACAAGAGATGAGAGCAATTGGACGATAGTTGGAGGGTTGAGAGCGGTCACCCTTCTTTGGGACAGGTTGTATGTGAGCAAACTTCCAGCATGAAGGGAAGACGTTAGAGGATAGACAGAGACGAAAGAGTTTGCCTAGGCAGGGAGTCAGCACGGAAGCACAGTTTTTGAGAACAGGAGGAACACCTGAATTATGAATTATTTCAAGACATAAAGTCTTGAACTTACAACAAGGCCACCAGTCAAGTTGAAATATTATTATGTACAAATAATGTTGTTGTTTTGTATATGTGTTATTGTATTTTGTATTTGTATTGAAGTATGTACTCTTAATACCCCACTTGGGGTCGCTCGAGTTAATAAACCTTTCAAACCTTTCAAACCGTCCGGACCATACGCCTTATTAGTATTAAGCCCAGAGAGGGTAGAAAGTACATCTTTCGAAGAGATTAGGATATTAGGCATAAGTAAGAGAGAGGAGGGTCGAGAGGGAGGAATAGCACCGGAATTATCCAAGGTGGAGTTTCTAGCAAAAGTTTGAGCGAAGAGTTTAGCTTTGTCAGAGGAAGAAGTGATGGTTGTGCCATCAGAGTGGGAAAGGGGAGGGAAAGACGAGGAAGAGAAATTGTTGGAGAGGTTTTTGGCTAGATGCCAGAAAGCTTGGGAAGAGCTAGAGTTGGATAGTTCAGTGCATTTATTATTGATGAAAGAGTGTTTGGCAAGTCGAAGAACAGATTTGGCTTGATTCCGGGCAGAAACATAGGAAGAATGAGAGTCTTAAGTTTTAAGGCGTCGGTACCGTTTGAATGCTTCCTCCTTATTGCGGACTGCAGTAGAACAGGCGTGAGTAAACCAAGATTTGTTAGCATTAGTCTGAGAGAAAGAGAATGGAATGTATGCTTCCATGCCCGATAGGATTACCTCGGTAATGCGTTCAGCACTCTCCGAGGGTCCCCGGCCACGGAAGCAGAAATCATTCCATGGGAAATCAAAGAAGTACTGCCGGAGAACCTTCCAGTCGGCAGCGCCAAAGTGCCACAAGCGCCGCCGGCTAGGAGGATCGGGTGGCCGTACTGGAGAGATAGGACAGTTGACAGAGATAAGTTTATGGTCGGAGGAGCCCAAAGGAGAGAAAAGATCGACAGTATAAGAAGAAGGGTTAGAAGTTAGAAACAAGTCAAGAATGTTGGGCCGATCTCCGATGCGATCCGGGATACGGGTGGGTTGCTGAACTAACTGCTCTAGGTAATTTATGATAGAAAAGATGTAGGCTTGTTCACCAGGTGGGTCAGTAGTGTGAGAGGAGAGCCATTGGCGGTGGTGAACGTTGAAATCTCCTAAGATGGAGATTTCTGAGAAAAGAGAAATGGATAGAATGTGTTCCACTGTAGAGTTTAGATAGTCAAAGAATTTGGAAAAGTTGGTAGAGTTAGGGGAAAGATAGACAGCACAGAAATATTTAGTAAGAGAATGACAGGAAAGTTTGAGCCATAAAATTGAGAATTCAGAGGAGTCGAAATCGGGGACACGAGAGCAAGTGAGTTTGTTGTGCACATATGCACAACATCCGCCTTTGGCTTTGAAACTAGGATAGAGAAGGTAGGAGGATACAGAGAAGGGGCTGTTGGATGTTGCTACAGACACCTAAGTTTCGGTGAGGAAGAGAAGATCAGGTTTGTAGGAGGAGAGATGGTGTTCAACAGAGTGAAAGTTAGAGGGAAGTCCGCGAATGTTGCAGAAATCAATAGAAAGAGTAACAGGCCGAGGTCCAGGTAATTTTGTGGGGTCATCAGGGGATGGTCGGTCGGATGTGGGGGCATTTATGGTCCCCCCCCCCCGGGGACTCCGAGGCTGGGCTAAAATTCATAATTTTTAAAATTTTGGTGTGGAAGAATGAAGTGTGGTGTGCATGTTTAGTGCAGTGAAGTGGATAGGAGGAAGAGGTGTTTGTGAGAGTTAGCTGGATTGCTCTCAGTGTAAATGAGGCACAAAGAAAATCAGTAAGAGAGGCCAAGCAAATGAAACAGGAGTTTCAGCGACTCTTTATCACATGCCTCACCTGGGTCTAGCCCTGATCGATTGGTGCCTACAATCTCCCCTTAGCTGTAAAGAATAGGGGGAAAGCAAAGATCTCATCCATAGGAATGGAGAGAGGTAGAATAAACAGGGTAGTTGAAAGCCAGATAAGCAGAGAAGTAAAAGAAGCAATCAATAGACTTAAAAAGGGCAAAGCTGATGGAGTAGATAACATCCCAGGTGAGATGCTGAGATATGGAGGAGAAGAAGCTGTTGACACAATGCATAGGTTATGTAAATTAGCATGGGAAAAGGAAAGTGTACCAGAGGACTGGAGGAAAGCAGTGATAGTACCCTTGTATAAAGGGAAGGGTAGTAATGAAGAGTGTAAGAATAATAGGGGAATTAGCTTGCTTAGCATACCTGGAAAGGTACATGCAAGAGTAGTAACAGAGAGACTACAGAAGATAACGGATGACAAAATAGGCGAGGAACAGGGAGGTTTCAGAAAGGGAAGGGGCTGCGTTGACCAGATAGCCTCAATGCGATTGTTGGTAGAGAAGTATCTGGCCAAGAACAGAAAACTCTTTGCAGCATTCATGGATTTGGAAAAAGCCTACGACAAAGTAGACTGAGAGGGTCTGTGGGATGTGTTAACAGTATATGGTGTGTGTGGTATACTATCAATGGAAGTTAAACATCTCTAAGCTATAATGATTCAAATAAAATAAATCTAAATTAAAATTACTCCATATCTAAATTGAATTCTATCTGAAACAAGCTAATTTATATCCAAAGGTCTCACATAATATTTTATATATAAGGTAAGGTTATAAGGGTTAATATTATCCAGGAATTAACTCCCCAATAGTTCCACGTGGCAACGAGACAAAGGAGAACCTTTACCCAATATGGCGGACAATAGGGAAGCAATACTTATGCTTATCTATCACTCAGTCATGGCGTCGATGAGAGCGTCGTGATGGTGTAGCTGTATGTATTGCTGTCAGTGTATTGTGATTAGAAGCACAAAAGCTCGATCAACTGAAGGCGGAAATTAGATGTTAACTTATTGGTGTTCGTGAAGGCTCTGAGGCCGACAGTACCAAACATTCCCTTCCCTCGAAGATACCCTTCCTTTCAAAATTCGTAGTATAAAAACATTTTTGGGGATTTGTTTGGCTGAGCGAATGCTCTCGTAAACGGTCGCCGCGACCGTTTACGTCCAATATTATTGGAATCTGAAGAGGACCTTCGACCCTTCTCTTCGATGGTCGTCGGATCCCTTCGTTTGCTAATTGAATTTTATTATTTGTATTATTGTTTCAATTCGTAAATTAAAGGTTACAGAAGACATTCTTTAACCCTCCAGCCCCGGCTATGTATTATATATATATTCCCCGAAACCCGGGTGTTTTGGCCGAAAAACGTCTAGGCTAGGCTGCCGTATATTTGTTAATCTGACTGCTTCCCGCAATCCCAAGCGTAGCTGTGTTATTTACCTGTAGAATGGCGTTAAGTAGAGCTCTCTAAGTCAACTGGTTGATTTGTGATGATGATTTCATTGGAGATAACTTTATGGCAAAAACAGCCACTTTACACTACTTTTCGATACTTAACAACAACATACAGGCACACACGAACAAGCGACGCTCTTCTTCTTGTGGCCGGAGATGCGGGGCGTCGGTCCAGTCGGCTGTTGTTTACATGCGTCGGACCGACGCCTCGCACAAGAAGCTCACAGGCTTTCAACCACTGGGCGTTCAAGAGCCCTTCCGGGTACCTGTTATATGCTTTTTTATGGGCGTTCAAGAGCCCTTCCGTGGTGAGAGGGTTAATGCAAATCAATTGCATAATGTACGAAACTAATAATATATATTAATATGGGTTACAATTAGCACATTTCCAAAGACTTTCGATATATCTTCAATGACGTTGGTGAACTTGACAGGAGCCGTTGTACAGGCACCTTCACCTGATAGGCGTATGTCGGCCAGCCTTGACAACTTGTAGATCGCTTCATCAGATTTTATTCGCCCAATTACTACCCAGGTAAGGAAATTCACGACATTCCATTATACTTGCTTGTATTTTTGGCTTGGAATCCTCATTTGGTGACCATTATTATCTATCTATTTGAGGCATATTTCCTGAAATAAGTATTGCAATTGACGAGGATGGGTGTGAATGGGATTTGCTGTGTGTGGGCCTGTCAGCTCTGCAGACTCGTTATATATGTTCATTTATGGAAGTATTTAAAGTAGGCCTAGGCCTAGCCCAATCAGGGAGAACATGTTAGTCCCTATTTATAGCCTACTTTAGTAGGGTAGGCTAGGCCTATATTTTTTAATCCAATAGGCCTAGCCTATGTTAACCCCTAACCGTCGGCGCGCAACTTATGTTGTGTGAAATAAATTTGGACTAAGTGGCGGTTCACAACTTATGTCGTGCGCCATTTTCAGCACGTAATGTTGCTGAGAGAGAGAGCTGAGCGGTGTGATGATCCTAGCAACCTTATGACCGCTCCGCACGACCACCGTGGACCAACTGAGGTGGCTCCCACCCTTCCCTCCCCTCTCTCACTCGCTACACAGGGAATTATGTAGGGAAAGTACCTAATTACATGGTTTTTGCACTCGTGTTGCACGATCATTGCAAGAGAACCAGCGGTCGTACAAGGATGGTTCGGGTGTCATTGGAAAGCTCTGTTTATGCCCTTTCAGGGATAGATACCATTCACACCCATCCTCGTCAATTGCAAGACTTATTTCAGGAAATATACCTCAAATAGATAGATAATAATGGTCACCAAATGAGGATTTCAAGCCAAAAATACAAGCAAGTATAATGTAATGTCGTGAATTTTCTTACCTGGGTAGTAATTGGGCGAATAAAATCTGATAAAGCGGTCTTAATGACCTATCCATGTGGAAGCATACAACAGGAGTTGTGATTAGATGATACAATATTATATAACGGGTACCTATGTATGTAAGAATTGCAATAAATTATGTGAAATATATTGTTCATTCTTTATGCGGTACCTATAATTGTCCAAGCATCATATATTTAGTCATTTATAAAAGTAAACCTGCCTACTAGACTTTCTGTTTTTGGTACTGTATAGTACTGTAGACAGGGCAGGTGTCAATTTGATGCAGAATAAGTATTGAAAATAAATGGTTTTCTATATTAGCCTAGTCAAAGGGGGTGATCACATTACTATTAACTTGAAACTAAAAACTTTATGATATTGCTGCACTGTATGGTACTGGATTAAAACCTGGCACTTTTCATGTAGCAGAACTGTACAGTATAAAACTTGGGGCAACTTGGGGCAAATTGGTGCAGCTATGGTAAATAACCCCATAAAGTATACAGTACCCGGTACCTACTAAGTGATCTGTATAGGCTAGGATTCACTATTCTGAACTTATACAAACAGGTATTTGTTTTTGTGGGAATACATAAGAGTTGAGACAGGCGAAGCCAGGGTCAAATTGGTGACCAGGCTACTGAACTAGAGCCACAGACCTAGGCCTCTTCCAGAAAAAACATCTGTGAGTATTAGGCATTGGTAATATTCGGTTGAGAAACTCTGCCTCATAAAGCTAAACTAACTCAACCCCATCCCACAAGCGGATTGCTACAATACTATACTGTACTGTGCCTAACTTACCTAATGTAACTAACCTTACAGACCCCATGCTGGCAATGTATAAGATGATAATTAATTCATGGGGTGGCTTAGGGGGGAAAAGCCCCCTTCAACCTATTATTGTATCCCACGGCAGTCAAAATATAAAGGAACATGATCGCGAGCGTGCGAGTAGTGTAAACAAGGTAGGCGATACGTTTGAATACTACATCCTTCCCCAACTTTTAGAAGCCGATTTACTTCGGCTGGCTTCTGATATTTACGGGATAGTCCTATACTCAAAAGTAAGGAGTATCGTTAATTCGTTAGGCTACCGGTACACTACTTCAAGAAACCAATCATAGGCCTATTCTAAATTTGTAGGTTAGGTAAACTCAGAAATCGCTTTCCCCATTAGCTAACCTAACCTTGGCTATATTAATTTGCCAACAATTTTGCATTGTTTAACCCGGGAACTGCGGGGAGACTCTTAAGAGTTCCCCCGGCGGACTGCGGGGAGACTCTTATGAGTGAGTAAAAAAAAAAATCAAATTTTGACATCGAATTTTTTTTTTTTTTTTTTGGCCCCTGGGCCATGCAAAATCTCAGTCCTCTACCTCCCCTCCTTCCCCACTTTCCTCCTCTCCTTCAGTTATCACCTATTTTCCCTGTTATTCCCTTATTCTGAGGTATATTTTCGTGCTAACATTAGCGAGTTGCAAGCAGGGTGTTGTCATCACTGATGGCAAGCGAGTGCAAGAGAGTGCAAGAGAGAGAGAGAGAGTATCGATCGACTGTGTCTCAGTGGCCTTGGGGGAAATTGGCGGGAAAGCAGATTGCCTCACCCATACATTATACAACTCGCGGGCTATATCTCCGATTTTGACCATCCAAACGCTGTTTTCACTCGTTTTATTGTTGTTTCAGGTTAATACCTTTATAATCAACCCATAATAGGCGCATATGGATAAGTATTAATGCTATTAATGGCACAATGAATATTTTAGTGACGGAAACACCTCAAATACGTCAGCACAGGGGGACGTTTCCAATTACCCCCATGCGCACTTCAGAGGTTAAAGAGTAGGCTACATGTTGATTAACTATGAAGTCACATGGAGATTAAAAAATAATATTTAGCCATGAAATCTTTTACTATAATTAGGATAGGTGACTATCCCTAGATGTCTAAAGCCGATGAGAACAATTGTGTGATCCAAACACTTTCCCTGCTAAATTTTTGGAAAAACTCCGAGTCAGAGGTTACCTCACTTGGATAGCTAGAATAGATTAGTTTTATTATGTTACCATGGTTATTATAAACTAAATAATCCTAACTAGCCTCTCATGCCTAACCCATCGTCCAAAATCCAACCCTGGTAACCTCTTGAGGTTAGGCTAGGCCTACCCTGTTTTCAGTAGTTTCAATATATCAAGATAATTACTAAACAATATAGGCCTAGGCTAAATGCTCATCAAAATTGCTCATAGGCATATGTCCAATTTAAGCATCTCTTACTATGAAATGGAGGATTCAAAGCTTTACCTTTCCCATTTGGGAAGGGTCAGCCAGGGGATAGATAGCCTATGGCAATTTACAGCCCACTATCCTAGCTCTGGCCCTTTTTGAGTTAGAGATAGGCTAGGTTAGATTTCACAATTTATGGCCATAGATTTACTTGGAACAGGTGAACAGGGCTAGGCTTGAATATAACAGAAAAGCTTGACTGATATTATAACCAAGCCACTTTTCCAGAGTGCCAAGCAGTGCAAGCACAACCCAATTATTCAGCGAAAATCCATACCACAACCCCATGGCTATTCCTAAATTCAAAAATTGATTGGTGGTTGAATGGAAATTAGGCTAGAGAAATTCAATGGTCCTCTGGGGAATCACTAGAGCCTAGGCTACCTTATTTTTGTCAATTGAAAATGTCCTAAATACAGACTAATAAGATTAATGCAATACACTGGGTAAATAATACACCAGGGACCATCACTTTATTACGATTCGATTCCGTCTGTACTCCCGTGAGGCTGCCCGAGGCAGTAATTTGTAAACAAAACGTTCCTCAGGTATACCAACCGTAAGAAATGCACCGCGGCGAGTTTGACAGGCTTACCAACCCTACGTCCGACGGTATCGCACGAGAGATTCGCACAAGGAAGCAAATGGCGGTATCACCTTCACGTGCGAATCCGACGTGAGAGTCCTTCGTCGAAGGGATCTCACGATTATCTGGTACTGCGGGCCTGAGCTCTCTTCCTCAGGGTCACACCTTGCTGCCTTGGCAAACGCCAGGGCCCAAATTATCGTACCGATTCTATGTTGCTCAATACGATAAATTATATTAATATATACGATAAATTCATATATACTGTACTACATAAGACCATGTCAATATTGCTTAATAGCATATTAGGCCTTTTATAATCTTAACTTAGTTACAATCTTATAATATACGATCTACTCGTCCTACGCCGTGCAGCGGGAACGACCGTGACGTCCAGACGTAAGGTATCACAAAAGAGTCATACCCTATCGTATTACACGATACACTCCCCCCACAAAAAATACCTGAACCCCACCTTAAACTTAAAGTTGCCCAGAGGCTATCTTCTGACGCCACATGTCGACGGCGCCAGCAGCAGCGCGTCTGGGACGCGTCCCGGTCCGAGATTGATTACCATCAGTAAGAGGTGAGTCGTTACTTTGAGAATCCTCGGACCCAGCAATAACAGGTGGAGTCTCCGATTGTAAAGTGGAATCGAGCTCCAAAGCGTACAAACGTGCGATAGGACGAACAGTAGTTCCAGTGGCTGTCCTCAATAGCGCCACCCGCTCTACAGAGTCTTCCCCCTTGTATACCTCCAACACGCGGCCCAATTTCCAGTATAAACGAGGACTATCTTCTTTAATTAAAACAACTTCACCAACAGTAGGTGCCGTCGGTCTACCAGAGGGTGTAACACTCCTTTCCCTCAATGCTAGCAGATATTCATTAATCCACCTTTTTCTAAAATCTTCGATTACCCTCGATATATAGGCCCTACTGGTATCGCATAGACACCGCTGCTTCAGAGTACAACTAGGGATCCCCTAACTCTACTATGGATTGGAAATCAGATGGAAACGCAGTCAATGGTTTACCATATAGCAAGTGAGCTGGCGTTAATGGTAGTGGTTCTTGCAGGTCGGTGTACACATATGTGAGCGGACGATCATTCACGACTGCCTCTATCTCTGTGAGGACTGTCGTCAACTCACTCTTCTTTAATAGAGCACGACCTACTACCGCTGTGAGTTCTGACTTTACTATGCCGACACACCGTTCCCACATCCCACCAATACAAGGTGCCTTAACTGGGATGAACCCATTCGCACTTCCTCTCTCCCAAAAATGTGATGATTGTAGGATCACTGCTCATATCCTTTAGATATTTTGATGCCTGGACATAAGTAGGAGCATTGTCGCTAAGAATGAGTTGAGGGAATGAACGACAGGCAAAAAACCTTCTAAACGCCAGCATAAATTCTTCGCTAGACATATTATCACATAGTTCTAGGTGTACCGCTCGAGACGTTGCACAGGTAAACAATAATATATAAACCTTCTCATGCTCTCTCGTCTTTAACCTCTGAAGTGCGCATGGGGGTAATTGGAAACGTCCCCCTGTGCTGACGTATTTGAGGTGTTTCCGTCACTAAAATATTCATTGTGCCATTAATAGCATTAATACTTATCCATATGCGCCTATTATGGGTTGATTATAAAGGTATTAACCTGAAACAACAATAAAACGAGTGAAAACAGCGTTTGGATGGTCAAAATCGGAGATATAGCCCGCGAGTTGTATAATGTATGGGTGAGGCAATCTGCTTTCCCGCCAATTTCCCCCAAGGCCACTGAGACACAGTCGATCGATACTCTCTCTCTCTCTCTTGCACTCGCTTGCTATCAGTGATGACCACACCCTCCAATCGGATTTCTAATGTTAGCACGAAAATATACCTCAGAATAAGGGAATAACAGGGAAAATAGGTGATAACTGAAGGAGAGGAGGAAAGTGGGGAAGGAGGGGAGGTAGAGGACTGAGATTTTGCATGGCCCAGGGGCCAAAAAAAAATTTTTTTTTTTTTTTTTTTTTTTTTTTTTTTTTTCGATGTCAAAAGTTGATTTTTTTTTTCTCTGACTCTTAAGAGTCTCCCCGCAGTGCGCCGGGGGAACTCTTAAGAGTCTCCCGGCAGCTCCCGGGTTAATGCACCTGTGTAATCTAACCCTACAGCTTGGAAAGGTTCTATATGCTTTACACAGCTTTCAGGTAGAGGTGGAGCTGGTCCAGTTGCATATGGTTTACCTTTCAGTCTCTGGCATATAACACACTTTCTTACTATGCGTCGAACTCTGGGTATCCACCATGTGAGATGCAAATTTTATATAATATGACATACCCCGTAGTGTTTTACTTCCCTATGTGCACGCATGATAAATAGATCGGTAACATGATGTCTTGTTGGCATAAGTATAATACGGTTTGTGCCGTCCGTTACACCCGACCACTTCAGGCGACCCTCACACCTGATGAGGTCATTATCTAGGTGCAACCTCAATAGACGCACTAGATTAGGCATTAATGTCTTATTCGAGCTTTGCAAAGATTCTAATTCATTGGAAAAGGTTTCTGCTTGAACCCACTTGATCAAAGTTACTTCAGCTGCTTTATATTCACGAGCATCAATGTTGTGACCCCTATTGCAAAGTTGGCCCGTTACTTTAAGATTAATATTGGATATATATCTCGACACCCAAGCTACAACTCTGACTAATTTATTATAGTCACCGAATCTTGCCCATTCTAATATTGGAACCGGTGGCTTATTTGGTTGGGCTGTAACTGCCACTGTTTCCAGTGGCAGAAGTCCCTCACCAACAGCATGCCAAATCGTCCATTCATTTTCATGGAGCAGCCACTTTGGACCACAATTCGGACTTCACTAACTGGCTAGCCGTTATACCCCTAGTTATGAGATCACTAGGGTTGTCTTTTGTATTTACATAATGATAAGCAACGTCTGGCAATAGGGCCCTAATCTCATCTACCCTATTCCTCACATAAACTGGCAGAGACTTCTTGCTATGTACCCAGTTCAGTGCGATCTGACTATCGCACCAAACGTGAACGATTTCAATATTTAACTCGCTCTCGTATGCTGCGCGTACATGTTGCACCAGACGTGCTAATAGCAGCATGGCAGTCATTTCCATTTTAGGGATAGTTACCTTTTTGACCGGGGCTACTTTAGCCCGGGCGGTAACTAAATGTGCCCCAAATGAAGTAACGACATATATGGCTACCCCGTATGCCGTGGCACTAGCATCACAAAACGTGTGTAATGTAACGTCACCGAACGCCGCCACCTTACGAGGTAATGGTTTAGTACATAGGATGTCATACTCTTTCAACAACAATGTCCCTTGGTCATTCAGGTCCTCGGGCAAACTGTCATCCCTTCCTATTTTGCGTCTCCAAACTTCCTGCATCAGAATCCTAGCTCTTATGGTAACGGGTAATGCTAGACCCAAAGGATAAACAAATTGCGCAACGTTGCTCAACAGACTTCTTTTTGAGTGCGCTCCCGTCTGCTGAGTAAAAGACCTTGTTTGAAAAGTTAGTATAGTCTTGTATAGGTTGCCAGATCATCCCCAAATTTCTGGACTTTTCCTGGTTATGAGATGCCGTACCGTACACCTGTATCAAACTCTGAAGATCTTCACTATTAGTAACCCACTCGCGAAGAAATAAATGTGCTTCTGTAAACAATCTATGTGCTTGCCAGTAGGTATGTAACAAATTATCCTGACTATCGCTAGAACCCTGCAAATTGTCTATATACAACCCGCGAGATAGTTTACTTGTGTCCTCATGAGTATCTGATAGATGTTTTTTATTGTGGCATTTAACAAAAACTGTGAACATGTAGCACCAAAGAGTACAACCCGAAAACGGTAGATTACGACCGGACTTTCAGAGTCGCTAATGTCTTCGAACCAAAGAAAGCGGGTAACATCTCTCTTCCTCTTTTAGTTTGACCATCAAGAATGCTTTCTCGATGTCACTAGTAAATGCATACTGCCCCAGCCTAAACCGCAATAGATGTTGGGACAGATCCGACACCAAGGACGGACCTGTCAGCAGGCAGTCATTTAGACTGGGTTGTTGACCTTAGTGGGCAGAGCAGTCATACACCACCCGTATTGGTGTGGTGATGCTGTCTTTCCTCACCCCATGATGGGCCAGATAGTGAACCCTTCCCTTCCTAATCGGTTCTTTTGATAAAGCCCCTATCTTCATAACTCCGAAATACATCGTCATACGCCTGGCGCGTGCTCGGTTCATTTGTTAATTTACGCTGTAATGCGCGCAAGCGACCTAATGCCAATCCATAGTTGGTTGGCAGGCTTATCTCACTATTCTTCCAGGGTAAACTAACCTTGTATTGCTTGTCTGAGGCACAGTAGCTCACAGGCTCGTCAAACCTTTTCAGCGCAATTTCCTAGTCATAATCGGTCTCCATAGGATTAATGCCTATGTGATCCAATCTCCACAGTCGTTCCAGGTCGAACTCGGCAGTCATTTTAGGGTCACTAGGTTGGGAATCCTCCCTTCCCAACTCCTCTGCCGCGGTTACATTCACTCTTAATATCGAGACCGTGTCGACCAGAACATTTGACTGCGTAGTATGCACCTTTCCGCTCATGCAATAGCCAAATTTAGTGGGGATTAATATTACACCACACATCTTTTTAAATCCAGGGTATACTACATCATAATGATCCACACCAAGTAGAACATGCACCTCACTCTGATCTCCCATAGGATCTGACAAGTAAACCCCTTTGCTATGTAATGCGTGTTCCACCTTCTTCACTCTACTACGATACATGTCATAAAGTACCTGTTTTGACGGTAGAAATATGAAATCTCCGCTATCTCGTAGACTTATTTGTCAGTAACCCCTGTGAAGCCCTGCAATCGAAGAGTCTCAGCCCCTACGATTCGGTGTTTAAGTCCCATTAATACGGACCTTTTAAAAAGGACCGTTGAGACCCTTGATCAAGAAGTACCCGACAAACCTTGTTACTGTCATTACCTTCCATGGGAATCTGTATTGTGGGCAATATAGTGGTGTCTTGCGTGCTACCTAGTGTCAAAGTTGTAGTACCCGCTGGTTTGACGTCTTTGACTTTGTCTGCTGTAGGACACAACTTGTCAAAGTGATGTCCTTTGCAGTGGCGACAGGGCCTTAAGTGTGTAGCAGTACATTGTCCCTATTTACCATGTTCCTTACTTAGACAACCTACACATAGCTTCAACATCTTTGCCTGTGGTAGTTTTGTCTCATTTGTTGGGTATTTTACACAGAAACTCCATTTATGTTTGTTATTACATAGCTTACATAGAATCTGAGCAGGTTTCTTATAAGTACCCTCTATTTTTTCTTTAGTCCCCACCGTCATGCTTACAGTTCCCCTCATCTCCACATTCCCACTCCCTCCCGACACATAAATTCTCCCATTGTTCAACTGTAGATTGCTAATTTCTGTACTGAACTGAGTTTTGAACTCCCCCAGATCAAACGATCTAACCTTGTCAAGTATTGCCATAGGAAGTTTCTGACGTAAGATTATGACTATCATTTCCTGTGTGGTGAGCCCTAGGGTGTCTAGCGATCGAGTATGGCACTCCATATTTGCCCTAAACTTTGCTAACTCCTCAACCTTATACTGTGGTTCTGCAAGCTTTAACAAGGCAACGACATGGGCCATCTTCAACTGCTCTTGATCCCCGTATGTGAACTGTAATAATTGTACTGCCTCCAGATAGCTATCACCTAATACCGCAAAACCCTCTATCAAATGTAAGGCCTCTCCTTCCATTTGTCCTTTCAGGTAGTGAAACTTACGGACATTATCCAAAGAGGATTCATGAACTGTAGACCGAAATACATCCAAAAAACCTAACCACTCAGTCAATTTGCCCTCAAATGTAGGAAGATTGAGCTTGGGGGAGGTGCACAGTGTGTTTCGGGTCAACCCTTCTATGGGCTTCGTTCTCGCCTCCCTTCTTATTTGCGACAGCGCGCTGTAACAGGTGCTTCGCTTTAACCCTTCAACCCCGGCTGGTACACGTGTGTACCATTTTGTTTTGACCCGAGGAACCCGGGTGGTACAACATTGTACCATTGCTTGAAAGCCTGTGAGCTTGGTGTGCGAGGCGTCGGTCCGACGCATGTAAACAACAGCCGGCTGCACTGACGCCCCGCATCTCCGGTCACAAGAAGGAGAGCGTCGCTTGTTCGTGGGTGCCTGTATGTTGTTGTTAAGTATCGAAAAGTAGTGTAAAGTGGCTGTTGTTGCCGTAAGTTTTCTCCAATGAAATCATCATCACAACTGAACCAGTTGACTTAGAGAGCTCTACTTAACGCCATTCTACAGGTAAATAACACAGCTACGCTTGGGGATGCGCGGGAATGCGGGAAGAAGTCAGAATAACAAAGATACGGTAGCCTAGCCTAGACGTTTTTCGGCCAAAACACCCGGGTCTCGGGGAATATTTATGTAATGCGTAGCCGAGGCTGGAGGGTTAAAGACAGGTTCATCATAGAGGGCGCAATTATCACACTGCAATTATCTCTTCCTCCTCTGTCATGCCTGCCACAATCACCTCACTTAGGGTAACAATACGACCGTGGGTAGCCTGGACATTGTCTAACCTAGCCTCAATTCCTCGAGGTCAGCAGTAGTGATGAAAATGTTGACATCAATAATTAACCTATTTAATACTCCCCGAAGTCCCGCCCTCTGATTTTTAGGAGCTTTGCTCAGCACCCCACTAGACGGTGTCTCTTCCTGTTTACTCATTTTGCATGTAAGACTGTAGGCTATTTACCTAAAATGTTACAAATACAACGGCAAAATAGTAGTCTAGTTAAGAGACGCCGACCGGCAGACTTCTATGTTATGGAGAAAAAATAGTACACAAAATAGCAATACCTACTAAAGGGTCATATTGAACAAGAAAAAATGTTAGGTCAGGTCATATGTCACAGGAAGTCTGAAATGAAAAAGAAAATTATTGGGGGAAGATGATGGGTGGGATGCAGGACTTAGGCAGGCGCAACGATGTGACCCTGCATTCCGGCTCTAACCATCGCTAGGCTAGTCCTACCAGTTTATCATAGAATTGTTCCTGCATCCTGTTGCTTGTCCCCTTGCTCATTGCCAAAAAAAATCCCATACTGGTAGCTAATTCCCGGGTTTGGGCACCAATGTGGTATACTATCAATGGAAGTTAAATATCACCCTATCGTATTACACGATAGTGTGGGAGGAAAGTTGCTAATGGCAGTAAAATCTGTTTATAGGAATGCAATGGCAAATGTGAAGGTAGGGGATAAGTTAAGTGAAAGTTTTGAGGTACAAAGGAGTACAAAGGAAATCAAGCAACAACAGATCTAGTGACCCTTCTAGGTTGCTTGTCCTCCAAAACACTGAGGATCAAGTGTCCAAACAGTGGTTTAGAGTGGGTAAGGGAACATTGGAAAGGGAATTACTGCCCTGGAACTAATGTCCGTGGCAGGATTAGGAAGTTAGTAGGGGACAGATGGGTTAGTAACTGAGGGGGGGATAAAATAAAGTTATTCATTTACAAACGCAGTCAGTCGCGGGTTTGATGCGAGATATTTGTCTAGGCGGAGTTTAAATGAATCAACGGTGATGCAGTCTATAACGTTTCGGGGAAGCCCATTCCACAAGTTGACAACTCGATTGAAGAAGAAATTCTTAGATTCGTGTGAGTTAAAAGATTTACCAATAATTTTGCAACCGTTTCCCCGCGTGTAATTAGATTGGTCGATAGTGAAGTACTTACTACAGTTCATATTGTCGATGCCTTTGATGATTTTGAACACTTGAATTAAGTCACCTCTTAATCTGCGCTGGGTTAAAGGAAATAGATTTAATTCTCTAAGACGCTCTTCGTATGGTTTGTTCTTTAGGCTAGGTATCATTTTGGTAACTCTACGTTGAACTCGTTCTAGCTTGTTTATATCTTTTTGGTAATAAGGGCACCAGGATTGAACGCAGTATTCCAGAAGAGGGCGGACTAAGGAATTGTAAAGGGTTAGGATAACTTCTTTGGATTTATGCTCAAATGACCTGCCTATAAAGCCAATTATTTTGTTTGCCTTCTTAACAACTTCTGAACATTGTTGACTCGGTTTTAGGTTACTCGATATTGTTACTCCCAGATCGGTTTCTCTGTTTACATTCTTAAGCTGAGTGCCATTCATCGAATAGTTTGCTTTCTCATTTAGGTATCCGATATGTAGTACTTTACATTTATCCGCATTGAAACTCATTTGCCAAATTTGGGCCCAACATGACAATTTATCTAGATTGTGTTGCATATCGTCAACTTGTTCTTTTGAGAGTACGCTATTTGCAATTTTTGTATCGTCAGCAAATTTTGAGATTGTACAGGTGAGACCCTCATCTATGTCGTTGATGTAAATTAGAAAGAGAATTGGTCCTAGTACCGATCCCTGGGGTACCCCGCTACTTACATTGGTCCATTTAGATGCCTTACCGTTTATGACTACTCTTTGCTTTCTGTCGCTGAGCCAATTTTCTATCCATTTCAACACACCGTCTTGTATTCCATGCGCTTTTAGTTTTAGCAGTAAACGTTTGTGGGGAACTTTGTCAAAGGCCTTTTGAAAATCAAGGTATATAATATCTACAGCTTTACTCTCATCGTAGAGGTTGAGGATATCGTGGAAGAAGTCTAAGAGGTTTGTTAAACAGGAAAGTTTTTTACGAAAGCCGTGTTGAGTATCTTTAAGTATGTTATTTTCCTCTAAGTGATTTACGAGTCTGTCTCGTATGACCGTTTCTAGCATTTTACATACAACTGAGGTTAAGCTAATTGGACGATAGTTACTGGGTAGGGATTTGCTGCCTTTTTTGAATATCGGTGTTACGTTGGCTAGTTTCCACTGATCGGGCATAGTTGCAGACTGCAAGGATTTATTGAATAGTAATGTCAGTGGTTTGGAGAGCTCATCCTTAGCTTCCTTTAGAACTCTAGGCGAGATTGTATCAGGTCCAGGCGTTTTATTTACCTTGAGTTTATCTAAACAATTCAATACTTCTCTCTCTGTAACGGTGATATTGCTTAGAACATCTGAATTATCAATCTGAATCGGCGATGGTGTAGGGATATCACTGAGGTCTTCTGTTGTAAAAACTGATGCAAAGAAGGTATTGAGGGCATTACTCATTTGTACTTCGTCTTTGGTGTATTCTCCATTTTCATCGACTAACGGTCAATGTAAGTGTAAGACAGGGATCTGTCATGTCAGCTTGGTTGTTCAATATATACATGGATGGAGTGATTACAGAATGTAGGGCTGGATCAATGGGTGTGGGAGCTAGACTGGAATCAGAGGGAAGAACATGCCTATATGCGGACGATGCAGTCCTGTTGGCGGAAAATGCGGAAGAACTTCAGAGAGTGGTCACTGACTTTGACAGGGTATGTGAAAAGAGAAAGTTAAAGGTCAATGTAGGGAAATGTAAGGTAATGGTGTTTGAGAGAAGAATGCATGAAACCATAGATTTTAAGGAAAAAATAGAATCAAGAAAGAACATGAGAAAAGTTGTAAAATCAAAATGAAAAATTAAGTACTGGAAGAGGTTGAAAGTTTCAAGTATTTGGGAGCTGTACTATGCAAATATGGTAAAATGGAGAGTGAGATAAAAGAGAGAAAATGCAAGAGAGAAAGGTGATTGGAGAACTTGATAGTATTCTCAAAGGAAGAATGGTTAGCCAGGAAGTAAAAAAAAGTAACTGAGAAACAGTGTGCTGCTCCCAAAACTCTCGTATGGAAGCGAGACATGGACAGCAAGTGACGAGGACCTCTCCAAACTGAGAGCTGTGGAGATGAGCTTTTTCAGAATGGCAGCTGGCATGAATAGGCTAGATGGGCCAAGTAATAGGGAAGTGTACGAGTCCTTTGGAATGGAAGAGAAGGCTTTGGGCAGTGATTGTGGTGTGGTTGAGTGGATAAAGAGAAGTACTTTGAGGTGGTATGGTCATGTTCAGAGAATGGATGAAGACAGAATGCCAAGAAAGATATATGGGAGTCAGGTGAGTCGAACTGCTAGTAGTGGAAGACCACCTATGGTATGGGAAAAGAAAGTGGAAAAATATATTGAAGAAAAACTTCCACGTAGTGGAAGGGGCATTGTGGCACGGGCAAGGGAGGCATGTCTTGACAAAGTAGCTTGGAGACGTTTCTGTCATGGCCATCCTCTAGCGGGGGTTTCCCAGGGGGAAACAAGATGTCGAAGATGATGATGAGGCCTATTGTTCCTCATAATTATGTGTGAGTTGAGTACACTTAAATGACTATATTTTTTCATGAGATTGTCAAGCTGATTCTTCTGTAAGAAACAATCAAACCTGATCACACTTAACCCATGAACTGCTAGAACCTGTGCAATATATAAAGTCCAGTTGAGGAAGGGAGGGGGGTTCGGGTATAAAGGGGGAGGGGGGGGAGGTGTGGTGGTCCCTCGCGTTTGGCGGGTTTCAGCTTGGCGAAACACAGTATTGCCGATATGTTGGATATGGTACCAGAATCCGAATTTGGCGCTTCAAATACACTTTTGGCGAGAATGCTGACGTCACGGAATGGCGTCGGCCCAAAATGCACTGCCCGCAAGCTCGTCTCACCAGGCCTAACTCTAAATAATTCATGGTAAATAAAATCTGTTATCTATTATCTATTGTCTTTTTTATTGCTGTTAATGTTTCATGTAGGCTACAGTAGAGCGCCGTATTGAGAGTTACTCTTAGGCCGAGGCTAGGGTATAGATAGGCTTAGGCCTACTCACAAAACCCTAACTGAGCTGCTTGGATAGCGAGAATATCCCAGGTACAGTATATTTCATAAACGTACATTTCCCGACACTGGCACGGTATTTGAAGCATGTTTAAATGCCGTGCTTCTGGAAGGACCATCGCAGTCCTTGGGTTACATTTTTTCACTCTGGAATGTATTAGTAAATGTTTGGCTGGGTTATTTTTTCATGAAAAATAATTATCATTGAAGTACTTATTTTCTTTTCTCGACTATACTACTTACGTGGGGGATAAATCGACAGTCATCTAGAAGTTCGTATACTATATTTAACAAAACTTCCTAACTACTCTAATAACTGTTTCTCTGTTCGAGCCGAGATGAGGTCAAGACACGGATTGAATATTACGTCGATTCAAGATAGGTTGTACTTTGGAACCCTAGAGCACCCGTTACTCCCTAGCTGAATTCCCGTTATTCAGGTATTGACTCAAGTCGACTTCGATCCAAAGGCACGTTATTAGTTTCTAATTTACTAAAGTTTATTCCGAGCCCTGCTGTGTCTACTGTGGAGACCAGGGCCTAATAAATCAATCGTTATTTACCTATTCAAACAAAAGTGATATTCTTTATCTATCCTTAAGAATTAAACACGTCCACTGGGCCTATTGTGTCTACTCCCGAGACCAAGGCATTAATACCTATAATCTCTTTACTAATATTTCCTATATCATACATTAACTCATATGACAAAGACGTTGTTACAACAAGGGTACCTCAACACTCTCGGAATATACAATAAATTCCTACAAATGAACCGGCCGGGATTACAAGTTATTTAGATTCCCCTCTCAATTACAATCTTGGGTTCTATCACACAGTTACTCAAATGAACAGGTTGTTTACACTATTTACCTTGATAAATCTAGTGGATAACACCTTCCGATTATACGCTCACGCATTCCTATTACAATTAAGCTATATTCACAATAAACACTTAATCAATGATATTTCTTAAATGGGTAAACTGTACCTCAAAACTTCTGCCTCGGAAGCGAGACAAAATGTAACGAGTATTAAGGTTATGTGTTAACCCGTTCCTTAGGCTAGAGTAAGCCTACTCAGGAACATGGATAAATTTTCTTTTCGTTTGGATGAAACACTATGAATGCAATAGGGTTTCCAATATACTCATTAATCTCAGGGATTATATCTAGAATAAGAGTACAAATATTTTTGTAATACAGTACCTAAAGACCATGAATATGTAAGCCTACATATTAACCCGTACAGCCCCAGCGACGCGTCTGGCGCGTCGGCGATGTATGTAACGCACAGCCCCAGCGACGCGTCTGATGAGTCACCCTAATTGCTCCGACCGTAACCTCAGGTGTAGCCACTCGAGAGGGCTCAGATTTGTATGGGAACTGTGTACGTATCCCACGCAACCGTGCCGATGGTTGAAAACTCTCAAAGTCCAGGTGCGTGCGCGTGAGCGCGCAATAACCTGGTTTTTTGGGGTAATTGCCTTAAATTTTTTACTCTTGTAAAATACGTTTTCGGGGGCTCTGTAGGACCATTCTTTAAGCATTTTGAGCGGTTTTTCGTGGTTTTTCCTTCATTCCAAACCCATTCGCTATTGTTTCTGGAATAAAAAAAAAATTTGAAAACCGGCTGGGTTCTGGTGAACAAACAATACAAAACTAGCCGGGGCTCCACGGGTTAATAAAATAGGGTGATAATGAAGGTTTCATTTTCCCTGAAATATATAGACTATATGAATAGTTTGATCCTTGTGTTACACCAACTGTTCTATTAACCCGGGAACTGCGGGGAGACTCTTAAGAGTTCCCCCGGCGGACTGCGGGAAGACTCTTTAGAGTAAGGGAACACAAAAATCCATTTAAAACACCCCAATTTTTTTTTTTTTTTTGTTGCCCCTGGGCCCTGCCAAATATCACTCCTCCACCTCCCCTCCTTCCCCACTTTCCTCCCCTCCTTCAGTTATCACCTATTTTCCCTGTTATTCCCTTATTCTGTGGTATATTTTCGTGCTAACATTAGCGAGTTGGTAGCAGGGCGTTGTCATCACTGTTACCAAGCGTGGGAAAGAGCGAGAGAGAGACTATTGCGTAACAGTGTCTCTCCAGACAAAGGGAAGGGAGGAGGACAGGGAGGTTGCCTCAGCCATACATTATGTAACTCCCGGCCTGTTTGACCATCGAAACACTGTTTCCACTGGTTTTATTGTTGTAACAGGTTAATACCTTTATAATCAACCTATAATAGGCGCATATGGATAAGTATTAATGCTATTTATGGTAAAATAACGATGTTAGTGATGGGAACAGCTCAAATACGTCAGCACAGGAGTGTGGTGTCTCATACCCCCCATGCGCAGCCGAGAGGTTAAACTTAAAGGTGCTAACACCACAGGCTTCCTTTAACCCTTGTGTAGCAGGGTGTTTTGGGCTATTTTGGGCATATTCAGGCCCTCCTGAATGATCAATCAAATATCTGCATGAAAAGAAATGTATTCAGCAAAAAACTAGGCGCTAAAAGCTTCAATATGAGACCAGAACGAGCTACGTAGCACTCGTGGTTCTCATGCAGTGGTGCCACCAACATGGGAGTTTAGCGTATAGCGGTATATTTTTCCCAGCTATGCTCACTACTGGCTACACTGCCGGCCTCTCGAGAACACAGGGAGCGTGAGTCAGTGGGTGGCGGTAAGCCCTGGGTGTCGGACGTGTGGCCTGCTGCGCTCCCGGCCATTTGCACTCTATTTTAACCCTTTAAAAGCCTTAATAATGCTCCTAATTTGCTGCAAATTGGTGCACGACTTAAGTCGAGCGCCGCTCTTTAAGGGTTAAGAGACGCCGCCTGTAACTCTTTTATACTTTTATTTTGATACTAAACTGACCTGATTACCTGGGTTATTAGTGGTATGCAATATTTATGATGAATGTCCCCACTCCAGTCTTGAGAATTCAGGTGCATCGTCAATGATGAAGAGGCCACTAATAAATTATAGGTTTCAGTCCCGTAGGGAAGAATGAAAACCTAATATCTAGTAGTGGCCCCGGAATCATTGACGATTTTTGCCCTCCCGTCCATCCCCTTCCCATTCATCTGCTACATTTTTGAGTCTTGATATGTCAGATTAAGGAGGAAAGCTCGCAGTTAGCAGGGTGGCGAGCGGTACCCAAAAGCAGAAGCACGGAAAGCGCAAGCCAGGTCAAGTTTAATTTTGTATTTTATATTTATTTATTTTACTAGTTTTGCCTAGTAGTGGACCCACATCATAAGGACGAGTCCGTGAGTGGTTATTTAGAGCGTTTCGTTCACGATGTAAGGCAAACATATTTTAAGTTCTCCTTGGGTGGTAAGTTTGAACAGCAAGCCTAGAGTTCAAAGATTGGCCTTTACCTACGTAAGGCGCATCGTCAATGATTCCGGGGCCACTACTAAATATTAGGTTTTCATTCTTCCCTACGGGACTCAAACCTATAATATTGTCTGTGGTCAAGTGTATGTACTGGAACTGTCTTTACCACCACAGAGCTGGCCAATAGCTCTTCTGAAAGTCCTCACTCCCGTCCACTAATTTTCGTCCCTCTTGAATCGCTTGGCTGTGAGTGTGTAAACCAGCGATGTGACGACAGGCGGCTGGATACTTGAGGTGTATCTTCCTAGTGGGCGACAGTGAGGATAATTCAGGGGTGGCCTGTGCTGGAACTTTAGGTGGGGGCAGGGTAGCTGGAATGGTTGGCTCTGAGTTCCCTATTGTGCCCGAGCGAGAGAGAGTAAGCGGGTTGCTGGAGGCTAACCAAGTGAGTTCCGAGGGGTGAATGACCCCAGTAACCTTTCCTTCTCTTGCTTTATAGTCCCGCCTCTCGCTCTCCCGCGCTGTGATTGGCTGAGCGGCGCGCGCGGCACCCCGCTCGCTTTGATTTCTCGCCTTCTCCACCTCCACTCTTTTCTCTTCATAATAAGTTCCTGGAAGCTGGTTTCAAATGTTTTTCAGTAGCTTACAGGAGTATAGGGCTGGCTCCGAGGTATTGAATCTATTGCAACCAGAGGAAACTGTCCGGGAAGAGAACGAGAGCGATTTTAGAGGTGAGGTGGAGAGTTCAGCTTTGTGCTCTGAAATTGGAGGCCGCTGATTGGCTGGCTGGGAAGGTGTTGCGTGTTGACGTTTAGAACTGTCAAAATCAGCTGGCGAGGCAAGCAAGTAGAAGGGAGCGTGGTGATTGGTGGAGGGCTTTTCTAATTTAATCATAATGATCACACTTGAATGTTCTTACTCCTGAATGTATTAGTTAATGTCTGGTGAGGTCACCCTTCAGTGAGAAACCTTTATAATAACAATAACAATAATAATAATAATAATATCTGTATTCCAGACTCAAATATTTAATTTTATCACAATGATCACACTTGAATGGTTTTACACCTGAATGTACTAGTAAATGACGGGTGAGGCGATCCTACTGTGAGAAACCTCGATCACAAAGATCACTTAGTTCGTTTTACTCTTGAATGTACTAGTAAATGTTTGACGATGTTTGACAATGATTACTCTGAATGTACTAGTACATGACGGGTGAGGTCAGACTTCCGTGAAAAACCTTTACCACAATGATCACACTTGAATGGTTTTGTTCCTGAATGTATTAGTAAATGTTTGGTGAGCTTAGACTTCTGTGAGAAATCTTTACCACAATGATCACACTTGAATGGTTTTACTCCTGAATGTACTAGTAAATGTAAGGTGAGACTACGCTTATGTGAGAAACATTTATCACAATGATCACACTTGAATGGTTTTACTCCTGAATGCACTAGTAAATGTGAGGTGAGACTACGCTTATGTGAGAAACATTTATCACAATGATCACACTTGAATAGTTTTACTTCTGAATGTACTAGTAAATGTTTGGTGAGGTCAGACTTCCGGGAGAAATATTTACCACAATGATCACACTTGAATGGTTTTACTTCTGAATGTACTAGTAAATGTGAGGTGAGACTATGCTTATGTGAGAAACATTTATCACAATGATCACACTTGAATAGTTTTACTCCTGAATGTACTAGTAAATGTGAGGGGAGGCTACGCTTATGTGAGAAACATTTATCACAATGATCACACTTGAATAGTTTTACTTCTGAATGTACTAGTAAATGTTTGGTGAGGTCAGACTTCCGTGAGAAATATTTACCACAATGATCACACTTGAATGGTTTTACTCCTGAATGAACTAGTAAATGTTTGGTGAGGTCAGACTTCCGTGAGAAATATTTACCACAATGATCACACTTGAATGGTTTTACTCCTGAATGTACTAGTAAATGTGAGGTGAAATTACTCTTATGTGAGAAACTCTTATCACAATGATCACACTTGAATGGTTTTACTTCTGAATGTACTAGTAAATGTTGGGTGAGTTTACTCTTATGTGGGAAACTCTTATCACAATGATCACACTTGAATGGTTTTACTCCTGAATGTATTAGTAAATGTCTGGTGAGGTCACTCTTACGTGAGAAACATTGATCACAATGCTCACACTTGAATGATTTTAACCCTGAATGTACTAGTAAATGTGAGGTGAAATGACTCTTACGTGAGAAACTCTTATCACAATGATCACACTTGAATGGTTTTACTCCTGAATGTAATAGTAAATGTTCAGTGAGGTGATACTTCCGTGAGAAATCTTTACCACAATTATAACACTTGAATTCTTTTACTCCTAAATGTACTAGTATATGTTTGGTGAGATAACCCTTCTGTGAGAAACATTTACCACAATGATCACACTTGAATAGTTTTACTTCTGAATGTATTGGTAAATGTCTGGTGAGGTCATACTTCTGTGAGAAACCTTTACCACAGACCTTACACTGATGTTTCTTGTCCTTTTGCTTTAGGGTTCCTGTGTCATGGATTCCTTTTTCATAAATGCCATTAGAAAACTCACTTGAATTATTTTCCAAACTTTTATCTTCATAGTATATGGGGTTAATTTGATCAATCTTCACTTTTCCACTCTCTAACAGTTCCCCAGTTTCTTCAAACTCCAATGCTTCCTCTTTGTACTCAATTTCATTGGTTGCATCAAAGTCGAACCCTTCCTCTTTGTACTCAATTTCATTGGTTCCATCAAAGTCGAACCCTTCCTCTTTGTACTCAATTTCATTGGTTCCATCAAAGTCGAACTCTTCCTCTTCACACTTCATTTCATTGGTTCCTTCAAAGTCCAACCCTTCCTCTTCACATTGTGTTGTCTCTTCACTCTCTAACTTCACAAGTGAACCTTCCTCCAACATTTCCATCATAACTCTTCTGGACAGTACAGTGAACCCTCAAAATACGCGCAATTTATCTACGCGTAATCAAAACTACGCTTGAACCACAATTGAGGCAACAAAAACGAAAAGTACGCTCAATTATTCAAATGTACACGCCGAGCGAGAGTCGATTGTATCTGTTGGAGAGTTTCGGGCGGCCATATTGGCGTGACGCCGGGCCCTCCGACGTCGTCACTGTTGACTGTGGAGAGACACATCTCCCGTACCAAACTATTATGTATCTATAAAGCACAACAGGATATTGTGAATCTATTAAAAGACTGTTCTTCGTTTTACATTGCATGTATCATTTATTGAGCTAACAAAATCGGAAATGGAAAATCTGTTTCTGTTCAGGAGTTGGAGGCGAGATTGTTTACATTTCTTTCGAAAGTCGCTTCAAAGCCCACTGCTCTCCCCTGGCTAAATGATGTGAAGCCTATTCCTTAATATGTATATGAGCTATTGAACTATCTCACTTAACACTATGTAGGCTATATGAAACTACAGTAGGGTCTCACATAGAACGAGAAATTGGTCGATAAACGAGGCCGTTCTATGTGATTTCGTTCTATGTGATCGCGGCATTTTGGTGGCCCAATATGGTCAATGTTCACTGTAAGCGTAAATTTCCGTCAGGAGCGTACGATATTTTGTACGTTTTGTACGATATTTCGGCGCTCTATATGAGAACTCCTCGGATTTGCCCTAATTTGATGGCGAAATCGTTCTATATGATCACATTCGTTCCTAACGAAAATTTTGGAACAATATTTTAGGTCGGCGTTCTATAAGCGACTCGTTCTATGCGAACACGTTCTATGTGAGCCCCTACTGTATAGGCTATACAGGGTGTATTACTTTTCGACTCAAAATTTTACCAGTAAGCCTAGGCGGCTAGGCCTATTATTTCGGTCGATCCGTTTCGGGCGCAGTGCTATCGATCGATGGCACAGATCCGGCGTTGCTCAACCACTACCAATGTGAGTTAATTTACGTTTGTGTCTTATTTGTATACATTCAATAAATGAATTTTGTGTGGTAGGTTAGGTTATGAAAACATATTTGTACAGTAATATGTTATATATTTGTGGTTTTTAGGTGATGAAAGGTAGAAATAGTACAACTTTCGGTCGGCGCCAGTACCTATCCCTATTTTTCCCATATATAATTAACTCCAATGTACAGTAAACCCTCGCTAACTCGGACTCTTTTTACTCGGAAACCCGCACTTCTCGGAATGGCATAGGCCTCTCGGAAATGTCCCTGTATATCTCGGAAACTTCGGAGTTGGGCGGGATTTGTGTCCGGTTTATAATGTTCTCTCGCTCGGTTTAAGTGATTTTAGGATGAATTGAAGCCTGTGCCTTTTAAATTATTATTGTGTTAATATTAATTACTATGTACTGTACTGTCCATTAAAACATAATAAGGTTCGTATTTGTCATTAATATGATGAATTTCACATTTAAAAAAAAAAAAAAATTATCTCAATTTTCTCGAACGCGGACTTTCCTCTTATAATTCGGAATTTTCCCTCTCTTAAGTCGGACATAAGTCGGACCTCGGACATCTCGGAAAATCGGGCATCTCGGAAGTGGTCTCACCCCAATTAGTCCGAGTTAGCGAGGGTTTACTGTTCACGCAAACGAACGTATGCGCCAACAATACAGTATGCATCCCACGCGTAATTGGGGGTTTCACTGTAATTGTTTATTTACAGAGTTATTGAATGGTAGCTAACACAAATTTTATACTATTTAAAAACTATTCAAAGCCTAAGATCCAATATTAAGATGTGATCATACTAAAAACAGCTATTATCGACCAATCGATAAATAAACTATGTTGCTTCTTCTGATGAGTGACTTCATTGGTGAACCTGGAACAAGAACTGTCATTAGTTTACAAGTCATCATCATTGTATTAAATAGGTATATTTTTTAACTATTGTTAGGAGAGTGTAGCCAGGTCGTTTTGTTGTTAATTGTACTAATATATCAACAAAATGCAAGATTCATTTGATTTTGTTTGTATATTATTCAAATACACATTTTCAAAATATAGTTATCCATTAAATATTTATACTACAGTATACACTTAAATTGAATAGCAATTTAATATAATTAGTTTCTTAGATGCATAGTATGGGTACTGGTTAAGAAAAAAGTATGCCTCTTTGTTTGCTAGCTTACTCTTCCACAACTCAGAACTACAGTATATGTTTATGTATGTTTAGTCACTTCATATTGTGTTGTCCCTTCATCTTTTTGTATTGACCATCCTCTGTTATTTTTGTCCCTCCATGTGTCCCTGTGGATGTATGTGTGGGGAGGAGGCTGTGGATAGCCAACACCTTCCAACACAGAATGATACACAGGTACACATGGAAAGTGGAGTGGAGGAGGGAGAGAGAGACAGTGGAACGAAAGGCACTGATTGACTATATGTGTGGATGAATGAATTGGGAGGTTTAACGACCCTCCCAATACCAAATGAGGTAAACCTCCTATTTGGTCGTAGCCTCGGAGTATCCAACGTAGAGCTATATACTTATCGTATAATTCTGCTCCGCTCTAGAGCGGGCAATTATCGAAATCACTAGCGCGATAAAACGATAACATCTAGAGTAGCACCTTACTCTCTCTACTAGGTACGTTGTACATACTTTGGAGGCCACTATTTGAAAAGTAAAATAAGAAAATATTGATGAGAAAGAAGAGAAAATTACAGGATTTTAGGCCATCCTATCTGGCTCCTTCAGCCGTCTTGACGGATCCACCCTACTACCCGACAGGGTTCATTGGGCATTCCCGGTATCAAGTTACAATAGACAAGATTGGATGGGCAGGGGTACGGCGCGAGGGCGGGATACTATGACGTTGGATACTCCGAGGCTACGACCAAATAGGAGGTTTACCTCATTTGGTATTGGGAGGGTCGTTAAACCTCCCAATTTAGTAGTAGCCTTTACGTTCCAACGTAGAGCTAGAGTACCAAATTGGAGGCGGACATACAAGCTGAAAACACAAACTTTAGCCATTAGGTAATATCAGGACCATAAAAGACAGACTTAAACAAGAGAGTTTATATAAAAGAGTGTACTGACAGGCGCATATCAAGAGAGGTCAAGTACAGTCAAATCTTATGTAATGGTATATCTTAGCCTAAGACAAGAATGATGCATTTCATGAGGGATAATATGAATCCCCGGATGCCCCCCCCCCCCCCCCCCCAGGAGCCTTCTGGAAGAAGGCAGGAAGAGTCATAAAGGAAGGAATGACTTCAGACAGTTGCCGAAGAGGAGGACCGTACATGACGGGATGATAATACATGAGGAGAATCAGTGACGAGCACGAAAAACCGGATGACCAAAACAAGTGAGATGATGTAGAAACATACAAGGCCATGGAGCATACACAAGATAAGAGAGGACATCAATATCTTAACCTAGTGAATCCGTAAACATAGGCGCAGGTATGGTTATAGTGCAGGAAGAACCCCCCCTTCTCCCCCCCGTCTGTACAAAGCAGTAGTACCCATAATATGAGGGAAGACAGACACATATGGAAGAGGAGTAATGTACCGGAGGTACCGAGAATACCTGAGCATATCCAGCGTGGAGCAGCAGGACCCCCTGAAAAAACAGTAGCAGTAGCAGTAGCATACATAAAAATCAATATGTAGGAGACTTAAGACTAGAAATAATAAAACATCTTAGCCTAGGAAAGTCCTTAACCTTAAGTGCACATAAGGGAATATGAATAACATGTCCCCCCCCTCCCCCCTCCCACCCCAATAAAGGAATGACCGGAAAGGAAAAGGGACAAAAGACAGAGGGAATAGTGCAGGTAGACCCTAACTAACCCGCTGGCCCAACGCAACACAAGGACGCCCCGGCCTGTCCGTGGACATGGACAGATAGGAGGAGTCAAACGTGTTGGAGGAAGACCACAGCCCTGTGTCGGCAATATCCGGAAGCGAATGATTATGAAGAAAACGGATCGTCGCAGCGTATGAATGAATGTCATGGGCAGTGCCCCGAACTTGAGGGTTGCTGGCCCGAATAATCCGACACAGGCGAATTCCTACCGCACGTTTACCAAGCCTCCTACCAGTACGAGGCGCCACCCACAATGCCAACCCCGACATCGGCCTGACTGTCTCCACATAAGAATGGAGAGCGTGAACGGGGCATAAAAGATGATGAGCCCTACCCCGTTTCAAAGCCGGGACAGTAAATGGTTTAAAAACGTGAGTCTCTCGCTCATTCTTAGCAATAAAATGAACCGACGGGGCCAAGGTGACCGACCCAAGGAGGGGAGAAAACCTCATGCAATTCTGGGCCCGAGACATGGCGGCCATCTCCGAGACTCTCTCACCCGTTGCTAAAGCTAGAAGGAACATGGTTTTGTCAAGTAGGTGTTCAGGTGATGGGTTCGTAGTGTAAGGGGCAGACGAGAGCAGTTTGAGAGCCTCCGCCAGAGACCATTGAGGAGGAATCTGGCGCGGGGGTGGTCTAAGCCTAAAACAGGCACGCATGAAGAAATCCAATTATTTTTGAGGAACGACCAACCCCGTTAACTTCTCAAACGGCTCCCGGATGGCAGACAGGTGGTTCCTAAGGGTGTTGAACATGTTGTGACGTGTCTCAAATAAATAATTGAGGTAGTGAAAAACCAACGCCACCGATGGCAGTGTCTGTGACGTGTCGTGTATCCAATAAGTAAAACTGTGCCAGTGAGATTCGTACGTCTTCCATGTGGATTGTGTCCAGTGTAGAGTAAATTTGTTAGTTAATGATCTTCCAAACGTTGGCAGCCACCCTGCCTCACAAACATCCAAGATGCGAATGCCAACGAGGTCCCTAGGTCTCCAATCGACCCCAAGTGGAAGTCTGAGACTGACAGGGGAACGGGACTCGGGCACCATCGCTTCAGCTGAGCGTACCAGGCTTGGGCCGGCCAGATGGGTGCGATCAACCAAACTTTGCCCTGGTACTCTCTCAGCCTGTGGAGGACCTTGCACATCAAAAGTGCGTCGGGTGGAGGAAACACATATAGAGACTGCCACCTGCTCCAGTCCTCGCTGAAAGCGTCCGGTCCCCCCGCTGGAGTTCGAATCCAGCGGGTCAGGAACACAGGCAACTTGTTCGTCTCGGACGAGGCGAACAAGTCTACCTGCGGAACACCCCAGGAGGCCGCGAGGTCGTCGAATACGGTTTGTTTGAAAGACCATTCTACCTGGGTGCTCTGTCCCCTCGACAGAGCATCCGCCCATAGGTTGGCCGTCCCGGGCAGGTAGGTCGCATGCAGTGTGATGTTGTAAAGGTCTACCTGGAAAAACAGTTTCTCCGCCAGGTCCTGAAGAACGGCGGACCTGGAGGATCCCTGTTTCTGTATGCAATGAACTGCAGTCATGTTGTCTATCCTGAAGGCCATCGACCTGCCGGAGAGGGCCTGCCCATGATCCCTCAGGAAGAACAACGGAACTAACAGTTATAAGACGTTTATGTGAAGATGAGTGAGGCCTGACCACCTGCCTTGACCTTGGTGTCCCGTGTTTGACTGGTAACCCCAACCTACCTCGCTCGACGCATCTGTGTCGATCCAGATGGTCGGCGGCGGCGAAGTCCAGGACACAGCCCTCGCGAGCGTGACCCGAACCACCCAGTGTGTCAATTGTAAGTGGATCGAGCGCGGAATCGGTCGCAGCCGATGTGGAGGCAGTAGCGAAAAAGCCCTGTTGCCTAGTTGAATCAGGCGTTTGAGTCTGAGCCTCCCTAAGGGAACGGTCAGAGACGCCCAATTGAGTGACCCGATCAGCGAGTCCCAGAGTTTCCTGGTAATCGAGACCGAGTGCAATGCGGCAAAAAGTTTCCTTCGAATTTTCGACGCATTCACCCGGCTCTGTCTGACAGTCGCGCTCGCCATGTCCCAGTCGAGGCCCACCCACGTCACTTCTTGCGACGGCGTGAGGCATGACTTGGGAACGTTTACCTTGAAGCCTAACCGTGTGATGTGGTGGATGACAAGGAGAGTGTCGTGTACACAACGGGTGGGAGAGTCTGCGGTGATGAGCCAATCGTCCAAGTAAAACAGGATCTGAATCCCTTGACTGAGCAGGGGAGTCAGAGCCTGTTTGACGAGTTTCGTAAAGACTCTCGGTGCGATGTTGAGACCGAAGGGCAGCCTGTCGAACGTGAACACCCTTTCGTGCAGCTGGAGCGCCAGATAACCCTGGAACCGAGGAGCTATCGGAACATGCCAGTAAGCGTCCTTGAGATCCAGGGAAACCACCCAGCAACCGGGACGGAGCGCCAACCGCACCTGACTGATGGTAAGCATCCGAAAGTGGTCATTCACGATGTGCAGATTGAGGCACGACAGGTCGACCACCGGTCTCATCGCATCGCAGTCCTTCTTGGGGACCAGAAAAACATGAGAGAGGAAGACTCGCTGGTGAGGCGAGACTTCCCAAAGTATCCCATCCTTGTGCATGGCCAGAATAACCTTGGCCACGTCCGGAGACACAGACCGATGTTTGGGAGGCATTCTGAGTGGAGGCCTTGACTGCCACCTCTAGGACAGACCCCGCTTGACTACCCGACGCGCCCACGATCGGCGAGGCCATTGCCGATAGTGGGGGCGAAAAAAGCCGGTAGGGGCGCCTTGACTGAAGGCGACCACCGTTTCGGCGAGGCAGTCGGGAGAAGGGAGAGAGGATAGTCCCGGAGGCACTAGGCATTTTTTGCCGCGGAGTTGTCCCCGGGCTTGCCGCACCTAGACTGACCGCCCCGGTTAGTCCCTCCCCTATAGCGACTGCCCCTCTGAAACTGGCGCCGACCTTCCTGCGTCGGCCGCCTATCCTCCTGCCTCTGGTTGACTCGCCGAGAGGAGGCCTCAATAGCGAGGTGCTGAGAAGGGCGAGGTGGTGAGCGACGGTCATACAGACGGCGCGTTGAAGACTTCACCACCTGACGCTTCCCAGCAGAGGAACCACGCCAAGCCTGGCGTCCTCTTGACGAGCCGGCCTTCCCACCCCTACTAAGGGAGGAAGCAGCTGAGGAGCGCCGCGACACCCCAGGTGGACGGGGTGCGAAGCGCCCCGCAGCAGCAAAGAGGTATGCTTCCTGCCACGCCGCGTCAGAGAAGAGCCCCTCTGTAGCGAGCTCTGACAGCAGCAGCTTCGTTCGTACCTCAGTCGGCGCCTTCTTACAGGCCACCCTCAGAGACTGCCGACAATGCGCAGCCTCATGGATGGCACAACGAAGGTCCCCGACCGAGTTAAGGGCGAGCTGCAGGTGTACCTGCCGCAAGTGCTCTTCCCCCTTCCTGATCTCACCAACTGGTTGCACCTCTTATCAGATGCAGGTGAAGCCGAGCCAGCTGTAGCTGTAGCTGCAGCAGGAAGGTGGAGAGCAGGCAAGCAGTGCGCTGGCGGAGCTTGTGATCACGCTCCAGGGCACCCTTATCTGGCGGCGTGAAACAGGGCTGAGGCATTTCAACAAACGCCACTTAGGCGCATTGAAGCCCAGTACTTAGGGTCTACCCCGGACGAAGACGTGACTAGGCTCGACACGAACGATGAGTAGTGCTGTGGAAGCGGGTAAGAACCCTCCGACGACCGAAGCCCGAAGTCCAAGCCTTCAGCCAGCCACAAATCCCAGGGACCTCCCTCGAGATGAGGAAGCCGAACCATGAGGTTACCCTCTACGTCCCGAGCATTCCCCACCAAGGGAAGGCCCGCGATGGCTGACAGAGCGGGCGCATCGACATTGATGTCGTGTCGAGCAAAGTCCGACCATAACTTATTAGACCCAGAGGGCGACACTTGAGGACGGTACGTAAAAAACTGTAGATCCGTCCTCCCAGAGTGAGCCCTGATGTCGACCTCAGGGACTAGACCGTCCGGAGTCAAAGCCCGAAAATGACCCTTAACGTTAACCTGCATCTGCCAGCTCTCCAAAACAGGGCGCTCCCCCGGCGCCTGGGTAGAAGCTCTTTCCGGGTGTGAAGCCGTCACGTTCCGCCACGACGACGGCTCTCCATAAAGAGAAGGAAAGCGACGCTTCGGAATCTTGTATTTTCCCAAGGACGGAACGGTGACAGGCTGCCCAACCATCCCGAACCCACTCCCTGGGAGCATGACAAAAGAAGGAGATGCAGCCAGGGAGGGAACGGGAGGGGCGACAACAGGAGCAACAGGCACAAAGAGAGCAGGACGAGTTGGCAGGTGGTCCACAAATGACGGAAGAGGATTCACAAGAGGAATCACAGGAGGAATGGGAGTAGGACGCTCCAAGCCTCCCGCCAACAGTGCAAGCGTCTCTTGTAGGGAGGCAAACCGTGCAGTGTTAGCCTCCTCAGCCCTAACCTGGGCCTCCTGGATGGCCTGAATAGGAAGGACCCATCCAGGGTCGTCGGTCGGTGATGAGGAAGACGAAGAGATGGTCCGGCGACGTTTCCTACGGCTGGGCGACCGACGAGGCGACGGAGTATAATAGAACGACTCCCGTGGCGAGTCCTCAACCACTTCGTCATCATACTCTTCATCGCTCCCGCCACTCAGTTCCACGAGGTCACAGGCAGCCCCCTCCTGACCAGACCCTACAACCTCCACACTGGCGGAGGCACTGCCAGAGGTACGGGTCCACTTTTCCGAGCAGGAGAAGGCTGGCCACATGGAAAGTCAGACTCGACAAAGCCAGGAGAATCCGGTAGACCCTCGCGGACAAGAAGAGGGGAGGCCGAAGCAAACAGAGCCCCCGCCTTCTTAGGTGGTGGAGTAGGCGGTAACGGTGGTAGCAGAGCCAACGGCAACGAAGGCGGAGGAGCCGATGGTAGATGTCCGGCGGCCTGCGATGCCTCAATCTCCTTGATCAGCTCATGGGTGGTACGACGACCAGGTGAGAAGGCCGAAACACCAGCAGGAACATGGACCGGGGGAAGCGCCTTCATCTTAGGGCGAAAAGTCGTCGAGCCCGGAGACGTGCGGACGGAAGCTGCAGGGCGGCGGGACGGCGAAGACTTCCGGCGATGTGGAGAAGCTGAGTGGCGCCGCTTCGACCCCGCTGTGTCCGCCGAGAACGGAAACACACCAGACTGAGGGACCTGCGAAGCGGTGACCACTGGGCGCGGAGACTCCAGAGGAAGGTTCAGCAAGGCGCGAACCCCTTCGTCCATGAAGCGTGGGACCCGATGTAAATGGTCCTTAACATACCGAGCCACGCCCGACCACGCAGCGGTGAGGTTGACCCGTGCCGTCTCAGCATCCGGCGAAGTAGGGCGAGACTCAATAGTCATAATGTTGACGAGACACGGGCCACACCTTCTGGGGGTGAAGCCATCACGGCAGTAGCACGCAGCATGGGTGGGGCACTCAGTATGCCCAGCTCCCATGGTGCGCGCAGTCAGAGAGCGACATCCGCACTGTAAGCGAAGGGAGAAATGAAAAATGTCCCAGACGAAGCACAGAGAAAGAATAAGCACAAATTTCAGGAAGGTATGACAGTATGCACAAAAAACACACAAAAGATTCCATGCATCATGATAGGTACATAAAAGTAATAACACCCCCCCCCCCATGTGGAGAAGGACGGAGACGGACCCCCCTATGTGGGAGGGCCAAGCATATATCAGAAGCAGCAACAGTCCGAAGAACCCCAAAAACCCAGGTCAGAAAAGACCAAGGTGCAGGTCCAAACACCCTGAAATAAAGCATGACAGCTATATAAGAACCGAAAAGGGTACCTGAGGGTGAAGGGACCGAAGAGGAGACGGCAGGCCAAGGGACCCAGCAGTGCAGAGCGGGAACACAGCCTGATGTAAAGGAGAAGGTTATTAGACACTGTAACCGACAAACCCCAAGTACAAACAAGGCAATATTGGCCAAAAAATAGTGCCAGGGCCGAGAGGGCAAGTCCGCTCTAGAGCGGGAAAGTCTGCTCCAGAGCGGAGCAGACAGACCCGCTCCAGAGCGGACTACACCCTCCCGCTCCAGAGCGGGGCATTCATGCATGACAATGGCAGTCGAGGCAAAGGAGAAAGGCATGCGCACAGCGAACAAGAGAGCCAGGGCATCAGAAGGCAAGGCCTAGGACCGACCTGGAGCAGGACTGGCGTCCGCTCCAGAGCGGAACAATCGGAGAGTAGAACCAGGTGAAAACAGGAGGCCTAGGACCAACCAGGAGCGGGACTGGCATCCGCTCCAGAGCGGAACAATCGTAGAGTAGAACCAGGTGAAAACAGGAGGGCTAGGGCAGCAAGAGGGAAGGCCTAGGACCAACCAGGAGCAGGACTGGTGTCCGCTCCAGAGCGGAACAGGTGGAGGAGAGACCCAGTGTAGAAGCCAAAGTGAAGAAGGAGCCCAAGGGGGCCCGGTCCAGAGCGGAATAGACATCGCTGCAGAGCGGAGATGCTTGCACCAGAGCGGAGATGTCCGCTCCAGAGCGGATTTGTCCGCCCTCGAGCGGAAAGGGAGATGGAGGTAAATACCAACCAAAAGGCTCAACCCAAGTGCACAGCAGGACAGCTGGCAGTGGAGCTTGCATGAGCAAAAATAAAACAGTGCGATGCAGAGGACCGACCTAGAGACGGATAGTACCATCCTAGGGCGGAGCGGGTCCAGAGTGACCCGACCACAGCAGCCAAAAAAGAGAACATGTCGGAAGCAAAGGACCGACCTGGAGCGGGATTTGTCCACGCTGCAGGGCGGAGCGGGCGCGGAGCCCGTCCCAGAGACCCGCGTCACCAAAAAGGGTGGAAGGGACGACAGTTCAAGGCACCGTAGAGCTCAAAGGAGGTGAAGACCGTGCCGCGGGGACCTCAATGTATGAGGGAGTTCAAGTAAGGGGAAGACTGTGTCTCATGAACTCAAGGCCTAGGGGAGCGCAAACAAAAGGGAGAGACAGCGCGGGAGCGAGCGTCAGACGAAAAAAGGGTGCCCCATAGAAGGTTTAGAAAACCAAAGCGTCATACCCCTGCGAGCCTAAGGCGGTTTAGTAAAACCATAGATCGGCAAGCAAGAGCGACGAGGCAACATTGACGGCCTACCAAAAGTCCCTTCTCCCCCTTCCAAAAAGTTAGGCTAGGAACATGAGGCCTAGCCCTGGCGCCCCCCTCCAACTAAAAGTTAGGCTATTAACAGGGGGCCTAGCCTTGGTTGAGTGGCAGATAAAAACAAAAACACAGGGCACACTCCAATGCGAAACATTCATGTGAAGGTAAGCAAAACATAAGGCCAAAATAACCTGTCAAGGCAAGGGGGGCTATGCCCCCTCCATCACAAACGAAAGTGCACAAGTTAGCCTAACTTTTCGCAAAAACCACGTAATGAAAGCAGAAAATAAGCACAAAGCGTAATAGAACCTACCAGGTAAACAAAACTAAGCCACCGCAAGTGAAAATGAAGATAAAACCAGGCAAAGGCCTAAATAATAACACTCGCCGAAGGGCGACGCATGCGCAGAAGCGTGACCAACCAGTTTCGACGCCATACTCAAAGTAACACACCTAAGAGCCCATTTGAAGCGTGCCTACATCACAGATCATCTGTCTAATAACCTTAGGTACCATAAATAAGGCCCACAACTCACCCGAAGGGTAGGCGACAGGAGTAGCAGCACAAAAAGCGGGCGCATAGAAAACAGGGTGTGAAGCTTGAGTAGCGCGAAAAGGAATGCCCAATGAACCCTGTCGGGTAGTGGGGTGGATCCGTTAAGACGGCTGAAGGAGCCAGATAGGATGGCCTAAAATCCTGTAATTTTCTCTTCTTTCTCATCAATATTTTCTTATTTTCCTTTTCAAATAGTGGCCTCCAAAGTATGTACAACGTACCTAGTAGAGAGAGTAAGGTGCTACTCTAGATGTTATCGTTTTATCGCGCTAGTGATTTTGATAATTGCCCGTTCTAGAGCGGAGCAGAATTATACGATAAGTATATAGCTCTACGTTGGAACGTAGAGGCTACTACTAAATAAAGAATTCTGTGCTAGATGGTAGGTTATATAGGGGTATGTGGGAGGGGGGGGGGGGATGTCTGATCATTATGTAGTAGTAGTTAAAATTAAGATACAAAAGAAGTGGGTGAAGAGAGCTAGAGGGAGGCAGGAGGGAGGTGAAGTGGTGAAGAGGTTACAGGAGGTCAGGAGGAGGAAATCAGGAAAGAGTTCAAGAGAGCAGTAGAAAGATGGTTAGGTAGGTTTGACTTGGAGGGTATGGAGGTGAGCAAAGTGTTTAAGGAAGAGATGTGTGCAGCATGTGAGGAGGTATGTGGAGTTAGGAGAGTGAGGGGTACAGCATGGTGGCCTGTAGGATTGAAATTAGCTGTTGAAGATAAGAAGAAAGCATATAGAGAGTGGTTGGGTAGTAGAGGGAATGAAGATTTGGAAAGACAGAAAAGGGAAAGGTACTTGGAGAAAAAGAGATTGGTGAAGAAAGTAGTGAAGGAAAGTAAGAGAAGAGTAGATGAGGAATTTGGAAGGAATTTAAGTGTAAAATGGAGGGAGTGTAAGAAACTATTCTGGAAAGAGGTCAAGAAAGTTAGGGAGGGTAGCAAGGGTAGCAAGGGAAGAAATAATGGTGTGAAAGATAAGAATGGGCGAGTGTTAGCCCAGAAGCAAGAGAGAGTCGAGAGATGGAGGGAGCAATTCAATGAATTGTTGAACGTCCATCAAACATAGTTGGTTGGGGTATGGGAGGGAGAAGAAGAGAAGTAGTGGAGGAGGAGGGGGGGGGGGGGGGGGATCAAGAGGTCAGAAGTGTGTGAAGCCTTGCAAAAAGTGACGATGGGGAAAGCATCAGGAATAGATGGAGTGTGTGGGGAAATGCTGAGGTATGGTGGTGAGATAGTGATCGAATGGATATAGAAAATGTGTAAACTAGCATGGGAGAAGGGAAGTGCACCTGATGACTGGAGGACATGCATAATAGTCCCCCTGTATAAGGGGAAAGCGGAGTGTGTGGTAACCACCGGGGAGATGTCTTCTAAGCGTAGTAGGGAAGATGTACAGTAGGTTAGTGATCGAGAGAGGGAGAGCGAGAACAGAGAAATGGATAGGTGATGAGCAGGGCGGGTTTAGGAAGGGAAGATGTGTAGACCATATTTTTGCTTTGAAATGTGTTGTGGAGAAATATCTGGAGAAGAGACTGAAGAAATAATCCTACAAGCCAATCAGGTGGGATATTCTCAGGTGTGCCACGAAAAATTGCAAAAGACTTGCCATCTTGGCAGCCCAGGTCTCAGCCAATCACTAACCTCCCACGTCGCCCACTAACTCTCGCGTATCATCACTTCTAAAACGCCCAGCTTCTAACTCTTCCTCAATTCACTCTTATATCTTCTATCCCAGTAAAAAGTGTTCTAATACCACAGTGCCATCCTCTTACTCCAGTCAGCCACTTAAAAAAGTATTTAACACTTTGCCAGGAAGGTATTACGATGAATTGAATGCAGAAGAGGGTGAGCGTCATGTTCAAAGGAGCCGCGCGAGCTATGACGACACACAGTGCGCTCCTCAGCCAATCACAGGCCGGCTTTGCGGGAGAGGCGGGTATAAAGGGAGGGGAGCGGGGCTAGTGGAGTCATATGGAGCTGAGGGACAGCCTGAGCAACAACTGCTCTCTGAAGGCAATCCCAACTCACTTATCTTGCCCAACCATCATGGGTGAATAAAAGAAAAGAGAAAGCTAAGCCGGCAACAGATATTGGAGGCAGCTTATCAAGAGAGCAAAGACAGCATTTGTATGAGGAATTTGGCCCGTTTTGGTTAGGGTAGGTGGTAAAATTTTAGGTAAAAATATGAGATATTTTAGCACATTTGGAAGGTGATTATAATTTTTCATATGCTCAAATAGTGGAGTTTCACTACACTGTACTGTACTTTCTAGAAGAATATTATGTCAAAAGTCTATAAAACAGTAATACATGGCCCCATTACCCCAGGAATGTTAACAAAAACCATAAGTGGGGAGGGCTTTAAAGCTCAGAGAAAATGAGAAGTTAAGAAGGTTTAACGCATGAATATGGGTAAAGAAATACATGGCCCCATTACCCCAGGAATGTTAACAAAAAACACAAGCGGGGAGGGCTTTAAAACTCAAGAGAAAATGAGAAGTTAAGATGGTTAAACGCGTTAATATGGGTAAAAAAAAAAGCAACGTCCAAACCTTTAAAAGTACATAAATAAGGAAACTCAAGCAAAACTTTGTACTGACGAAATATATACTGTATATATATATATATTTTTTTTTTTATAAAACATAACATAATATGTTATACCCGAGATTTACCTGATTTTATCATATGATAAAAGCAGGTAAATCTCAGGTTTTCATATGTTTCAAGGGAGCTTAATTAGGGATGTCAATGGATAGGCTTACAAGATGGGTTGAGAGCAGGACTTATTGTAATCATCGTCTATGTTGTCAGTAAGCGGCATTACCAAGAGTGAGAGGATCTGGAGTGGCAGTGTCTACGTCAAGGGTCCACCTCCCTGGGCTGCCGACCCTCCCAGCCGGGGACAAAATTGTTGACCGATGGGGGGACAGCAGGCTGTCGACCATGGAGAGCAATCCTGGGAGCCAAACCACCACAACAAACCCCTGCCCCCTCGCGGGGGCACAAAAACCTGGGAGTGGCTTCGGTCGCCCAGGCAAGTACCACACACACACACATACATTACAGTACACTGTTTTTTCTACACCGAGAAATGACTCTCCGGCTGTCATTTCTCAAAGACTTCTTCTAGCCAGAGACATCGAGAGCAACCCAGGTCCCACCCACAAATACATATGTCCAATGTGCTCAAAACCTTCTTCTAGCCGGAGACATCGAGAGCAGCCCAGGTCCCACCCACAAATACATATGTCCAATGTGCTCAAAACCTATCGCTTTTAGTCGCCATACAAAGGGTGCAGTTCCCTGCAACTCATGTGGGAACTGAACCCATTTCACCTGCAGAACACTTGCCTCCACGGAACACTACACAAACACCTCAATGGGTTCCTCATGCCCCTCCCTTTCTCAGTCAAACCCCTCGCCTACACCCCCCACACCTCTCCTATCCAACCCACCAATCCTTTCCTTTCCATCCACATCTTCAACTCCTCACATCCCTCATCTCCTACCTCAATCCCAATCACCACCTCACCCATCTCCTTCCTACTCACCCCCATCTCATCCCCGTGCAGCAGCAACCAACATACAAAGTACACTGTCGGGAAGAGTGTAAGATGACCCCGACAGTTTGGAGTCTAAATGGGTATTTGAATTTGGTTGTGTTGTATAGTAATTACGATTTTGGCTAGTACCTTATGTACTGTAGTTTATTATTAATTGTAAGTTAAATATTAACTGTAATGCATAAAATATACATCAACACTGGATGTATCATGAAACCAAATCATGGGTTCGAATTATTATGAGCCGGCAGTCATTTGTATCCTCGCGAAGCGATGCGGCGCCAGCCCTCAGTCTCATCAAAGCAGCCGTACCAATCACTCCTCCCTCCGGCCTAGACTCAACCTAGAATTCACCATGTGCTACCACTATTAATATATATCTTCAGTCCTACATCACCAGTCCTCTAAGCTAAGTTCATCATGTATTGATATTGTATTATGTGAACATTCCTACATGTCATTCATATGAATTAGCCGTATGTAAGAGGACAGGAAGCCACCCATAGAATTCTTCATATTGGTAATTATATTATATAACTTATTATCGGGATGAATTCACGTACCAGTGATTGCATAATTTAACCTATATATACTGTATATATTCCCCACAATAATTGGTCCTTCGAACAGGATAATAACTGGTCCTTTGAACTCTGGTAATTATTATATTACCGTATTAGTGATTGTTTGGCCTACATCCCTTTTTCATTTGTAGTATTACAATTGGCTGCCGCCGCGTACGGAGTTGGGCCGACTGCCCTTTCTTTGATTGTATAGTAGCCTAGCTTTTTCCCCATGTTTTTAGAGGGGCACCGTCTCTATAGTTTTGGGGGGTCTATTTACCCGTTTTTTTGGACGTTTTGCTCCTTAGCTTTATTAGAGGGTTTGCTGGGCTAGTACTGAGTGTGAGGGTGATTTCGTTCGGGTCCATTTCGTGCGGTTAGGCTAGGCCTACAGGTGTCTTTGGTTGATTTTCATATCGCTGTTGGTAGTTCTTGGTGTTCTTTATGTTTTGTCTTTGGGAGACTCTAATTTAAAACTGCTGGAGGGGAAGGTTTCTCATGTGACCTAATTTAATTAAATTTCATAACCTAGCCTAGTTGCTTATAGTTACGGTCATGAGAGTTGGTCTCTGTTGATTCCTAAGCGATTGACAGTCAGTAGTCAGACCTCATGATTGTGGCTTAAACAAATAGGCTTACCTGAAAGGGTCCAATCCATCAGTTCTTCACCTAACCCTTTCTTTTTTTAATGGATATTGCCTTTATTTCTGTTTTTGTCTCATGGCTCAAAAGAATAATCCCACGGCCGCTTCTGGGAGTGGCATCGGGGTGAATTTTGTACCGTCCGCCTCCTATAACCAGAGCCCGGGGAAAGTAGTGGGCATGTTAGGCCATAGCTATGTGAGCCGAATCGGCGTGTCCCACAGAGAGTACTATGACCCAGGATTTGTGGTGAGGACGTTTGGTGCACCAGGCACCACTCTCGACAACATCAAAACCAAGAGGTCTTGGGATGATCTGTTGAACCTCCGACCCAAAATTACTGTATTGGTATTGGGATGAAACGATATTGTCTCTGGGGTGGTCCCGCAGGAGTTAGCGGTGAAACAAAGAGATTTGGCCCTGGAGATTGAGGCAGAAACAAACGGTCGCTGCCTTGTGGTGGGGATAGAGCAGAGGGCGTCTCCTTGGGGTATTCCGGCGGATGAGTACCACATCATCATCATTATCATCATCTCCGACGCCTTGTTTCCCCCTGGGAAACCCCCGCTAAAGGATGGCCATGACAGAAACGTCTCCAGGCTACTTTGTCAAGACATGCCTCCTCTGCCCGTGCCACAATGCCCCTTCCACTACGTGGAAGTTTTTCTTCAATATATTTTCCCATACCATAGGTGGTCTTCACCTACTAGCTGTTCCACTCACCTGACTCCCATATTGGGAGGTTTGACGACCTCCCAAATAACCAAATAAGGAAAACCTCCTATTTGGTAGTAGTCTCGGAGTATCCAACGTAAGGCTTATAAGTTCAGCCGCTGGTACAGCGGGCCGATTTAACGGTACTACATGTGCAGTCAAATATCTTCTAGAGTAGCACCTAAAATCTCTACTAGGTACGTTGTACACACTTCGAGACTACTTATTGAGAACAGAAAACGAAAAAGGTAGGGTAGAAAAAATTTAAATATTTGCCCACTCAATCCCCTCTGGACGCATGCGCGAACTCAACATACCTGCTCTCTGACAGGTATCTCTGACAGGTATCTCCATCAAGGTATCAAGTAATCAGACTAGATTGGATGGGCAGGGGTTAGGCGTGAGGGTGGGATACTCTGTCGTTGGATACTCTGAGACTACTACCATTTTTTTTTTTTTTTTTTTTTTTTTTTTTAAGAGACACTGAACGGAGGAAGGAAAAACATAGATAAAATAAAAAGGTTCATGTGCCTAAAGGCATCCTCCATTCATAAAATGTTTGTAACAACTGGATTTAAACTTTTGTAGATTGTAAGTTTGTGGAAAGCAACTCGAGGGAAGTGAATTCCAAAGAGTAGTACTGTAGTTCTAGAGATAAATGAATTTTGATAAGCAAAAGTTCTGCATTGTGGAGGAAAAAGTGTAAATTCATGGGCGCTCTCAGCTGCCCTAGTTCTACGGGGAAAGATGTGGAGAGGCGGCACAATTGAAGCAAGTTCCTCGGAACAATTGCTGTGAAAATATCTGTAGAATAATGCAAGGGATGCAACGTTTCTTCGTATGGATAATGTAGGAAGGTCCTGTGTGATTGCAGGGTTATTGATTAATCTAATAGCTTTATTTTGAATTTTGTCCAACTGCCTCAATCCAACCACTCCACTTCCACTCCACAGAGGTGAACAGTAATCCATCTGAGAACGCACATGACTTTTATATATTACGGCCAACTGCTCGTCAGTGAAGAATTCTCGAACTCTGTACAGGAGTTCCAGTTTTTTAGAGGCATTCTTAGCAATGCTTCTAACATAATGTGTCCAGCTCAAGTTAGTAGTTAATGTTACACCGAGAATGTCAATACTAGGGGAAGTGGGTATTTACATCATTAAAAAATATATGGGAGTCAGTGAGATTCTGTCGGTTAGAAAATTGAATGTACTTGGTTTTCTGTGCATTAAAGGAAACTAGATTCTTTTGTCCCCATTCATTAATTCTAGAAAGGTCCTGGTTCAGAGAAATTGCAGTGTTTATAGGAGGTTTTCCTTATTTGGTTATTTGGGAGGTCGTCAAACCTCCCAATTTAGTAGAAGTCTCTACTAGGGCTTGAATCCCAAGTCGGAGGCGGACATCCAAGCAGCAAAAAACAAACCAAAGTATAATTAGCTGATCAAGAAAAGACACAATAAACCTTGTTGTTTATTAGAAAAAAGAGTGTAACTGCATGGTGCATATTAAGATAATGTAGTTACATGTGTATCAATTCAAAAAGCATCAATATATACAGGTAGGCATTGAGCAGTAATATGACCAAGGATGTACACGTCGGTATGGTGAAGTATAGCCATACACGGCAGGGGAAGACAAAATTAAAAGTTTAAATCATTCTTATATGTAGGCTACAGAGGTTCTGGCAGAGCAGATGGAAGACAATGCACATACTTTATTTACAGGACATGGGTATGGGGCATAGGCACACCAATACCCAGACTGAAGATAGTTTAGTCATAAAGCATATACAGCAGACATACAAAAAATACTTAAAAGTAGACAAACATATATATGGTTAGTATACTGTATATACAATAGTCCCTTACATTCTACATGGTGACCTAGCCCCCCCCCCCCCCCCCTTTTGTGAGGGATGGCAAAAACATTGAGGCAGAGGCACACAGTGGCGGATCCAGCTCAGGCTTAAGGGGGGGGGGGGGGGGGGCTGATATACATGAGGGACACCATAATTCACACAATATTCTTTATATGTATTGTATTTCAGATAAAATGCAGTATATATCAGATGTAAGGGCACAATTTTGGTCACTAAGGGAGGGGGGGGGGGGGGGAGGGCGGCTGCCCCCCCCCGGATCCGCCACTGGAGGCACACCAATACCCATATCGAAGACAGTTTAGTCTTAAAGGATATACAGTTGGTCCTCCGGTAACGCGAGTTTTAGAAACGCGGATTTGGTGGCACGCGGTACACCCCAAATATCCAAAATGTTACTAACGCGGTCAATACTTACAATGACGCGGGGTCCAGCTGGGCAGTTTTCTCTCTCCTGGGCCTGGCGAGGCTGTTCCGTCTCCCTCCCTGGTCCAGTGACGTCACTTGCGGCTCGTCCGGGTATGTTATTCCCTCCCCAGTTCCACCATTGTTTGCCTCACGTACCGACCCCCCCACCGCGTGTGTTGTAACACAGGCCGTGGTTCTCAAAGTGCCTTTTTTTCTGTGACCTAACCTCGCCGCCATGCCGCCCAAGAAGCGCTGTATCTTTACGTATGCACAAAAATATGACATCGTGAAGGAGTTAGAAAAGGGGAAGAGACAAGCTGAGTTGGCAAGACGACATGAAGTTAACGAGAGTAAAATTCGCACCATTTGGAAGGACAGGGAGAAAATTGCCAACATTATGAAGGGAAACCCTGCAGAAGGTACTCAGGCATCGATAAAAGTGGGAAATGTCATCCTAAAGAAGACAGAGAAGCTAATGGTGCGGTATTTGGCGAGGCAAAACAAGAATCATGTGCCGACAGACGGACGGATGATCAGAGAAAAGGCGAAGAAATATTATGCAGCAGTGGCTCGAATGAACAATGTACAGAACCCCAAACCCTTTAAGGCATCTGCTGGGTGGTTGATGTCCTTCAATAAACGAAACAAAATGAAAAGTGTTCGGATCACAGGATCGGCAAGCGCCGACAATGCTGCAGCCAACGAATACCCTGCTTTCTTACGTGAGGTTATTGTGGCCGATGGCTACAACTTGGATCAGATTTTTAACTGCGATGAGTCGGGAGTCAACTGGAAGAAAATGCCTAAAAGGTCTTACATTTCTCGCAAGGAGAAGGCAGCAAGGGGCTACAAAATGGCCAAAGAACGTGGAAAAGGTTTCATATTAAGAATGCAGTGGATACGATGGTGGAAGCGTGGGCTGATGTGACAAGAGCTACAATCCACCATGCCTGGAGGAATGTTCTAGAGGGGTTACCTGGGCACAAGCTGGATTTACCTGATCAGCCAGTCAGGCTTGAGGCAGTGGTGGAGAGAGCAGTCGAGGTTGCCAGACGTGAGCCTGGGATGGGTGAAGTGGGGCCAGAAGATATTCAAGGTTTGATTCAGCCACCACAGGAGCTTGATGCCGAGGACCTAATGCAGGATTTGGAAGAGGAAGAGCAGGCAGAGGAAGAACAACGAGAAGAAGACGAACCCCAGGAAGAACCGAACACTCCTGGTCTACGGGAATTTGTAGAATTGTCACAACGCCTCAGCCATCACATGAACAACTTTGATCCCAAACATGATCGTTCAGCACAGATAATAGCAAGCTTCACTGCTTCCATCCAGCCGTACTTCGACATGTTTCACGACAGGATAAATGCACGCCAGCAGACACGAATAACAGATTTCTTTCGACAACGAGCACAGCAACAGGAACAAGTGGCGTCGAGTGACTCCGACTCCGACCCTCAGCCACCAGATGATTTACTGTCGGGTGTATCAGATGCCGACTACAGTGGCTTCGAGGACTCTGATGCTGAAGCTGGGGAGGGACCTCGCCGTATCAACGAATGGCTGGCGGCGAGAGCTAACAGACCATCAACTTCATCGCAGTGACGGCGATGGATCCAAGGGGGAGGGGACGGGGGGGATGCAACACTTAATTTATTCAGAGGTAAGAGTTGCAATGGGCAAAACAATGCAATGCACATGTAAAATAACCTTTATAATTGAATTTATTATTATAGGCTTCTATGGAGAAAAAGTGGACTTTGTGGAAATCCCCAGAACGCCAAGGTACCTTTAACATGTAAACATATGGGTTCGGTAACGCGGATTTGGCTAACACGGGCGGTAACCAGAACACATTGGCCGCGTTAATGGAGGACCAACTGTACAGCAGAAAAACCAAAATACTGAAAAGTAGACAGACAGATATATGGGTAGTATAATTATATACAATAGTCCCTTGTATTCTACATGGTGACCTAGATTCCCCCCCCCCCCTCTTTGAGGGATGGCAAAAACATTACAGTACATAATGAGGAGAGGATGGTAAAAGGCAGGATGGAATGGAATCATTTGACTCTTTGGCCTAGTGCCACACAAGGACGGCCCAGCCTGTCCATGGACATGGAGAGGTAAGAGAAGATGAACGAGTTGTGGAGGGCCAGAAACCAGTGACGGCGATGTCAAGAAGAGAGCGAATGTCCAGGCACCGTATGGGCGCCGCATAGTAGAGGATGTCGTGCGCAGTACCCGTCGTGAGAGGGCGACTGGCACCGATCACCCGACACAGTTGAATTCACACAGCACACACTCCCAACCTCTTGCCGGTCTTGGGGATCACCCAGAGCGCCTTACCCGATGTCGGCACAGCGGCGTGCACACTAGTAAGCAGGGCAAGAAACCGGGTTAGAAAGCCGGCACATTGAACGACTCAAAAAATGAGCGCCTCACGTACATTCATGGCCACAATAATGAATGGAAAGGGCCAAAGTGACAGATCCGAGGGTGGGTGAAAAAACCTGAGCAATGCAGGTCCCTAGACACGGCGGCCAACACCGAGACTTTCCGTACCTGGAGCTAATGCAAAAGAAACAATGTTGTCCCTAGCAAACACTCAGGTGTTGTGTCAGTAGGGTAAGCAGGTGAAATAAGTAGCCCCAGAGCCGACGCCAGAGACCATTGTAGCGGTATCTGGCGAGGGGGCAGTCAGAGCCTAAAACAGGCATTCATGAAGTAAGCCAGCACCTCTGAAAGGAGCACCAGCCCCATAACGGCCTTAAAAGGCACATTTACCCATTGGCTGCAGAGGCAATTTACAGCAATTGCTCCAAATGGCGCAAATATGCCCGGAGCGTAAATGTGAATGGCAGACAGGTGGTTCCGAACGGTGCTGAACATGTGAGCGCATGGCCCAAACAAGCGATTAAGAGAGTGGAACACCAAAGCAACTGTTTGTACAGTGTCATTAATCCAAGTAGTGAAACACTCCCAACGAGACAAGTAAGACGTCCATTCGGTCTTTGTCCAGCGCTGATGAAGCATAACAGTCAAGCTTGTTACGATCCAGGTTCTCAAAGACACAGGGCTCTTCAACATTGGACTAGATAATGGCAAAAATGCAACAACGGTAACACTAGATCCAACCCCTGCCTTAAACACTGGAAAACAAAACACCATTACCGCCCTGAGTCCTGCCTGGACAACGAGGTATCCTATGACTCGGTAACTGGTGCACACACACTAGGCTGACGCTCGATGAAACAGCCTATTCTCAAACAGTAAAAGATTACTCGATTAGGTTACACAAAGAAAAGATAGTTAACGTGATTAAATAGCGTTACGGTAGATACTCAAATAACTGGCACTCCTGTATTAAAGAAAGTGCAATGCTAGTCCTGCAACATCAACTGGAAACTTCTGAAATAAGTCTGATGCTGGGAAGATGTTCGTAAAGAATCTTGAACAATTATAATGCAGAATACGGGTCACAATAAATACTAGGACATATAGTAATAATAGGCAGGCGAATAATAAAGACTGCGCAAAGGTAGTAATGCTCGACAACTAAAGAAATGCTTCGCGACACAACGCAACAGCCTACTAGGGTTGTGCAACTCAACAACAACCTCGGCTCAAAAGTTCAGTGAATAATAATGTGGCATACATATAATAATGGGGGCTTATCTCTAACCAGTGTCTGCTCAGTTAATAAAGTCTAGCTGGGGTATCAAGGCAGGGCAACAATGGGCGAGCATGCGGCTCGTAGCCTAACGTTGTCCGAAGGTGGTATAATGAAGATTACGTTATATGACGGGGATGCTCTCTCGATAAATCTAGGTCTCTAGTACCTAGTTCTATCCTGGCAATCCCTCAGAAGTCAACACAAAGAGGCAGCACTATGTTGTGAGGATAGGCTATGGCCCTCTCACACCACAGCGCTGTGCTCGCAAAGTAAACCCACCCGAAGACAACTTAGGCTCCCACAGTACCTGTCGATGTCGTGCAGGGCTTAGCTAACACTGCACACATCGGAGACAACGACACAGTAACCTTACCCCTAGTCTAGCTTTAGATAACCAAGCAGAATCACTCAACACCTTGCCAGGGAGACATATACCGGTCTACAACCTTCCCGAGAGAGGACACATACGGAAAAGTCCGTCTCTCCAAACCTCATTAAAGCCTAATACATGGAAATATCTGAGAGCTTCGCGTACAATACGACTGGCCGACGGTGAACGTCTATGCTGAAACCAGAAGGAATGTTGAGTTTAATAAAGATTAGAGAATGAGAAAGGAGAAGTCGAGAGAGAGAAATAGTATGCAAAGTGGCGAGTATGGGGGACAGAATTGCAAAGGATGTAGACGATACGCGTGTCAGGCCAGCTCTGAGCTGGTAAAAAAACACGGGCCGGGCGATGGGCAGGGACTAGTTGACCACCCGGCCGCCACCGCCGTCAGCGCCCAAGCGAGCCGGGCCACAGCTCCCCCGCTGCCAGGTGTACTCCCTCACCCTCTCTCGCTCGCTTCCCACACAAGCAACATTTATATTATAGTGAATATAAAATATAAGGCGCGGTCACAGACCAAAACAAAGATCACTTCTAGACTGTCTGTGGCAACACGACACTAACGAAATAAAGCAGATCATTCTAGGACAACTGTAGCCCATCCTCCCATCCTGGCGAGCGCTAGCGAGCTGCAATGCCCCACGCAACCATTCTGCTAACGCCGGGAGGCGTCACAAGCTCCCAAAAGTCGGGAACCACCCTGCCACACAAACATCCACGATGCGAATGCCAACAAGGTCCCCAGGTCTCCAACCTGCTCCAATTGGAAGTATGAGACAGGCAGGGGAACAGGACTCGGGCATCATCGGTACAACTGAGTGTACTAGCCTTGGGCCGACCAGAGGAGCGCGAACAACCAAACCTCGCCACGGTATTCACGCAGCATGCGGAGGATTCCGCACATCCAGAGTGCATTGGGTGGAGGAAAAGCGTATATCGACTGCCACCTGTTCCTAGTCCTTACCGGCGGGTAAGGAAGTCCAGTAGCTTGGCCATCTCGTGTGAGGCGAACAAGTCCACCTGCGGATTTTCCCCAGGAGACGGCTAGGACGGTGAAAATGCTTTGTCTTAAAGACCACCTGACCTGGGTGCTCCGTCCCCTTGACAGAGCAGCCGCCCAAAGATTGGCCATCCCGGGCAGGTATGGCACATGCAGGGTAATGCTGTGAAGTTTGGCCACATAAAACAATTTCTCCACCAGGACCTGGAGGAGCCCTGCTGTAGAATGCAATGAACCGCAGACATGTTGACCATCCAGAAGGCCACTGACTTGCCCGCTAGGGTCTGTCCGTGAACCCTCAGGAAGAACAATGGCACTTAATAATTCCAGGGCATTGATGTGTAGGTGGGATAGTTCCCCCCCTGTATCCAGATGGTCGGCGGCGGAGCAGTCCAGGGCACCACTGCTGTGAGCCTGCCCCGAGCGACCCAGTGTGACAAACTCAGACGGATGGAGCACGGTACCGGTCAAAGCCGAAGGAGGGGGGGCGTTAGAGGGAAGTGCCTGTTGCCCAGTTTAACCCATCGGATCCGGGGGGCCTCATATGATCCCGATCGCTGTGTCCGGGGCCATTTTCGTACAGTCAAGCTTCATAATTCAGTAGCTACTGATTGAGACCACCTAGAGCAGTCAATATTTTTGCAAATTGTAGAACTTTTTGTTGTCTGTAGACTGACGTTGAGATGACATCGCTACGACGCGTGGTTGCCGAGCTATGATGATTTTAGCGGCGATTTTTAGCCGTGCATTTTGCCTCAAATGAGGCCTCCCGGATTCCTGCCAATATTTTTGTTTGCCTCATATGAGGCCTCCCGGATTCCGAGGGTTAATTAGACTCTTGAGCCTGAGCCGGCCGAAATGCACGGTCAGAGACAACCAATGAAAAGATCCCACCGCGTCGCCGCATTCACCAGGCACTGCGTGACAAGAGCGTTCTCGAGGTCCCAGTGCAAGCCCACCCACGCCACTTCATGCGGCAGCATGAGGCACGACCAGGGCATGTTTTATCTGAACCCTTGGTTTGAGACGTGTTTGACTAATGTCAGCGTGTCCTGTACACATTGTGACGAACAGTGTGCAGCGATGAGCCAATCATCCAAGGAAAACAGGAGCCGAACCCCCTGCCGAAGCAGAGGATCCAGAGCCTGTTGTACGAGTTTCGTAAAGACCCGCGGTGCGACATGGAGACCGAATGGAAGTCTGTTGAATGTGAACACCTGGTGAGCAAGGTAACCCCGGAACCGAGGAGCTATCGACACATGCATATAACGCAGCCTTCAGGTCCTGGGTAACCACCTACGACATGGGTCGTAGTGCCAGTCGCACCTGATTGACTGTCAACAATCTGAAACGAGTGTTCACGGTATGCTGTTTGAGTACCGACAGATCAACCACCGGCCGCATTGCATCGTAGTCCATCATGGGTACCAGAAAAACAAGAGACAGAAAGACCCTGAGGAGTGAAGGTACTGTACTTCGGTGATTACCCCCCCCCCCCTCCCCCCCACTTGCATGAACCATAACAATATGGTCACTGCAGGAGACACTGGTCAATGTCGGGAAGGGCGCCTGAGAAGAGGCCGAGACCTCCACGTCCAGGACAGATCCCGCTTCACCACCCGACGAGCCCACGACCGATTGGGCCAGGATCAGTAGAGTGGGCGGAAGAAGCCGGTGCGGGCACCAGGAGTGATGCCCATCACCGATTCGAGGAGGGAGAGGGGACTGCCACTAGGAACTACACGAACATTGGCGTGTAGTCCCACTTGGACTGGTCGTGGTGGAACTGGCCACCACGCCCCCCCCCCGAAACAGTGGACGGGATTCACGTGCCGGCTTGTCCTCCACCTCCCGGACACTGCCATGCGCCCTCCTGATGGGGACGGCGGTCCAGGGACCAGCAGGCACGGTAGGACATGGATCCTTGTTCCCCGCGGCCTTAGCTTCTCCCAGAGTAAAAAAAAATGGCGACCCTGGTCCTGAACAGCCCTGCCCCAACAACTGTGGGTGGTAGAGGACGACGTGGGCTGTGCCGCGTCCTTCCTTTGGGAGACATAAGAGTCCCCCGCCTCCTGCAAGTAAGCCACCCTCAAAGTCTGCCCTGTAAACAAGCTCAGTGACAACAGCACCGTCAGGAGGAGAAGGGGTTTGACGGCGGAGGGTGCTTTCGTGCAGAAGGCAACCCGGAGGGCTTGCCTGCAATGGGTGGCCTCGTAGAGGGAGTGGCCGACGTCAACGACGCCATTGAGGGCCAGTTGGAGGCAAATCCGCCGCGCATGCTCCAAGGCCTGCCGGTGATCCCCTAGCGGCATAGCGCTAATCAGTGCAGCATCATCACGGCCAACACCAGTCGGTTGAGGAGGGCCGAGAGGTGACGGCCCAAGTGTAGGCGGAGCCGGAAGTCCCGGTCTATTGCAGGCTTGTCCGGGGCCGTGAAGAAGGGTCAAGGAAGACCGTCGGCGCGTTTATCCATGCCCACGCAGGAAAGCCAGAAGACCCCAGGACTAGCCCAGACATGAACGTGGACTCCGGAGGGGGGATGGTGGATGACCCCTCCAAAGACTTCCAGCCAAACTACACTACTCGGGGATGCAGAACGAGGAGAGGGTGGGGACCGAGAGGGGCTGGGAAACCAAATCCAGGCCCAATCCGGCAGGATGAAAGTAGGTGGCGGAGTAGGGGCTGGCAAGGGGAGTATCAGCGGGGACATCAGGCCAGATGGAGAGATGAGCCGTCAGAGGTGGCAAGGGAGCCACCACAGGCGCCGGAGGAGGAACAGGGGTAGGAACCCCCTCCAGGGCCCGCAGCTCGACCATAGCTGCCTTGAAATCCTCTAGTATGTCGGCTCTCAAAGAGGCCATGGAGACTTGCTTGGGACATGCTTGCCCTAGTTATAGGCAATTGAACGGTGAGGAGGAGGCTCCACTGGAGCCAATTGGGCAGAGCTCTTGTAAAGTCAGTGAAAATAGGTTAGCCTAAACAGAAACCGGATGCGGAAATACCTTTAGCCGACCAGGCCAAGTGGGATATCTCTATTGGTCTAACTGGTAAAGTGTTCGCCTCATAGCCCAAGGGTTCCGGGTTCAATCCCAGGCCCTGGCATATGTTTGTGAGGCTATTTCAGCATCTAACGAAGTGTAGGTGTGTTGGAAAAATTGTTCAGATGGTAGAAAGTAAGATCGGAGCTCCATAAATCCTCCTTCGGGTATGGTATAAAAACCTATTCCTACACTCTTCATGGCCCTGAAGGCCGTTGATTCTGCGGCCCTCCAAGGAGATCGGATCCTCACTGCACGGTACGCTAAATGGTACCGGTGAGAAGTAGAGTGGGAGCGGCAACGCTTCCTCCTCCCTGTAGTCACTGACGCCCCCATATAACCAGGCCAGTGCTAAAAAATCCAGCAAGGCAGTGAGGCAACCCCCACAACGGCGAGGTCCGTATACATTAGTCTTATAACACGCCACGTGGAGGCAACAATCCCCTGTCCCTGCATGGCATCCCGAGGACAGGTGGGGCGGCTCGCTGGTGTAGGGACTAGTGTCTTGGACTTCTACCCAGAAGGTACCAGGATCGCGCCCACGCACGGCGCATTAAAGGGTTCTTTACAAGCACTGAGTCTTGACATACATACAAAACATTTACAGACTGAGTGTCCCACACAGTTTCAGTCTTTTGTCCTACTGGCGGCATTCCAGGCAACCCTATCAAGGGCTGCTTCACTTGTCAAGATCTTGGATTCGAGATCGGCACGTATAGTCCGATCCCAGGTCTTCCTGGGATAGTAGTACAGGACCCCAATGGAAATACGCCTAATCGGCCTTATTGGGCTATCCTGAGCTGGCTTAGCATGCGCTAGCTTTAAGAACGAATATTATTATTATAATGAGTATTATAATTATATGATATAAGCAGCGGCTGGATAGCATCAGGAGTGTGAGAAAAAAGGTGACTGTTAGAACTAGTGGAAGTGAAAACAGTGGTGAGAGCAATATAGCAGTATTGTAAACCCCCGCTAACTCGGACTCGGTTTAGTCAGAAGCCCGCACTTCTCGGAATGGCATCGACCTCTCGGAAATGACCCTGTATATCTTGGAAATTTCCGAGTTGGGCGGGATTTGTGTCCAGTTTACAATGTTATCTCACTCGGTCTTAAGTGATTTTAGGATGAATTGAAGCCTGTGCCTTTTAATTATTGTGTTAATATTAATTACTTTGTACTGTACTGTCCCTGAAAACATAAGGTTCGTATTTGTCATTAACCCCTCAGACCCGGTAGGGCTCTGAGGCACCCATAACAATCTAGGGCCAGGAACCCGGTAGGGCTCTGAGGCACCGATGTGGAAAATATCTCGAGGTATTCTAGAAACCGACCTACCCAAATTCCTGTGCTTCGAATCTTACCGTTCACCATAATTTTTCTAGGTCAATTGAATTTATTACGAAGGACCACACAGATAAATACTGTTCTGTGAAACGGATAATCAGTCTAATCTGCGCATAAAGAGCTCAGCTGGAGGAGACAACAATATGAACAATTAGACTGACAAAGGAAAGATCTTACTTGTTTATCGGGAATCGTGGACTTATCTTTAGCGAGGCGTAGGTGGCAAATGGTCAAGTAACTGTAAAGAATGTAAAAGCAATTTAATTCACGAAATATGCGCAACTAAATTAGTTATATCTGAATTATTTTAAGAAATTACAAGAGAAAACGATAACGAAATTACAGGTTAAAATTATTTACCTGTTGTGTTTTGGAGGTCACGCTTCATAACGAGTACGTATTTATGTTGACTTAATACGACCCGAAATTAAACAGCAAATCATCCTAACTCAACATATTGGCCAATAATGTATTGTCGAACAGCCTAACTAGTTTGTCCATAAAGATCATAGAATAATTTAAAGACAAACATAGAAGGACTTAGCTGTATACACACGATGTAAGAATTAGTCGTGTGCGATGTTTAACCCTCCAGTATAATCCATGAACTATTAAGGAGATCTGTTCACGGTAACTGCTAGGCTGATACTCCCGTCCCTAAATACACTCTAACCTCCATTTAACGGATTCCGATTTAACGGATATCGGCAATAACGGTCAAAAAATGTAGGCCGGACAATGGACCCAGCAACGGACATAGTCCGTTGCTATAAAAAAGTTGGAGCAAAGTCCGTTGCTCTATCTATTTATCTCTCTAATGCATCTACCTAAATCCCTTATACATTAACATAACTATGTCTTATTTGGACTTTTTGTAATCTTTGAATCATTTCTAATATGATGGAATTGAAAAATATAATATCCTTCCAGCACATAGATAAATAATAAATAAGATAGTCAACAAAATATTTCAACTCTCCCCTCCGTGCCAGCAGAGACGGAAGATTTACGTTTGATAGATTTTTTGTTTTGTTTTTTTCCCTCGATATACACACTCTTTCTATCTATCTATCTCTCTAATTCATCTACCTAAATCCCTTATACATTAACATAACTATGTCTTATTTGGACTTTTTGTAATCTTTGAATAATTTCTAATGTGATGGAATTGAAAAATATAATATCCTTCCAGCACATAGATAAATAATAAATGAGATAGTCAACAAAATATTTCAACCCTCCCCTCCGTCTAGGCGCCGAGCTTCCCAGACGGGAGATTTACGTTTGATAGATTTTTGTTTTTTTTGTTCCCACGGTATACACAAAATGATGGGGAAATATTATAACATGTTTTTAATTGACATTTGTGTCGTTTTTGCTGATTATGAGTTGGTGGAAAATAAAATCTTTAATTCTATCATATCGGAAATGATTCACAGATTATATAGAGACCAAATAATATACACTTTTAAGTGTTTCAATAGTTTTGCATTATCAATAGGGTGTAGCACAAGGGATTACCAGGATTTATTTCAGATACAGTAAAAAAAAGGATGCATAACAGTTAAATGTCACGATCCCGGACACCTGTACTCAACACCGGATTTTTCTCAAGGAATTTCCGGATTACATCCGGACTGGACAGTATTTAGCAGCAACGGACATTTAGCAGGAACGGACAGGTGCTTGCACGCATTTGTCCGTTAAATGGAGGGTCGAGTGTAGTTGAGAGCTTTATTTCATTTATTTGCTATATTTATCGTTCACCAAACGAAAAACTAAAGCTAAAGGTACAGCACCAATAATACGTTTGTGAACCAAGAGTCGAATCTCTCGTTTAAATATTTATCTCTAAGTTTAGAACCATTAGCAAAATTTGAGGATTCGCAGCATTTATAATATTTAAATGCTTATATTTGTTAGTAGTCTTGGCAAATCCAACGTCAAGGCTATTAACCTAATTGCAATGACGACTTGTCTATTTTGACTGCTATGTCGTCATTCCAACCGCGGTTAAAAAGAAAACGTCTAGAGTCTACTCCTTATCTTGCTCTAGGAGACGTTGTACATTAACCAAAACTACCACCGAAGGTGAAAAAAGCATAGAAGAGAAGAAAAAGGGGTTTACCTTAGTTACCGCTTAAGGCCCATCCTGTGTTCCGTCATGTGCAGATCCCTGTCGAACGTGCGCATGAGCGACCCTCTCTTGTTATCATTTTTTCACGCGCTCCATTGAATGCAGTCGCTTTTGTTGTGCTCCTTTAATTCACCCTGTTTAGGTTCGTTTCGGCTTATCTGGCCTTCTTTTTTGTTAGACAGATGTTACGTGATCTAGGGCACACGTAAATGGGCTCCTCAGTGTGTTTAATGGAGACGCGTGTGGAAATAGCTACCGAAGGTACGGGGGCGCCTGGCGTTCCTCGTGTGTGTTTTTCATTCCTTTCTCTTTTCATATTCTTTTTTCCTGTTAGTCTGGGCATAGTTTAGCTTTTAGCTTATTTTAGCCTAGCTTGTTTCTCATTCAGGAATTGCTATGCCCCTATGAGTTTTCATATTTTCATAGCCTAGGTGTACAGTTGGTTCACGATCTGAGATTTCGTGGTGGCGGTGCTGTTTGTAGGGTTTGTGTCGGCCGCATTATTAGCGTTATTCCCGAGTCCCCCCTTTCGAGCCTTCACTGTGTCTCAAGGGCCTGGGCGCTTGGTGGTTCGTGTTATCCTGGGGTACCCCACGGGGGCCCCTCCCTCACACCACAGGGTTTTTCGCCCCTGACACATTCTCTCCTCACGGCTAGGCCACCCTTTTTCTCGCCAGTTTCATTTACTGGTTTTTGTGTTCCCTTACTGTTTTCACCTCCATCCTTTCATACCCTTTTGCCCAATCCTGGGGTACCCTACGGGGGCCCCTGTTTGTGCCAAACCACCCTTCCTGCCACTTCTCCTCATGGGCTTTGCTCTATCTCTGTGGGTTGGGTGGTTCCTAGGGGATGTGCCTCCTCTCCCCTGGTGTGTCTTCCTTGCCTCTCCCTTGACCGGTTGAGTCAGGATATTATCAAGGAAGACACTGCTCAGCTTGATGGCCATCGTCGCTTGGAGTTCATAAGGAGATGACGCTTTTTTCTGGGCCTCTTTGGTATTTCCTAGACGCTCCTCTCGCTTTTTCGGCGCCGGACCATCTCGGCCGGTCCCGCAAATTTGCGGGGTGCTCGATTCGGTCCTCTGGGCCATTTCGGTTCCCCGCAAATTTGCGGAGATCGTTGGGGGGTCCCGCGAAATTGCAGGAGGGTGGTGTCGGTACGGTTATGCCTCCATTGGCCCGCAAATTTGCGGTAATAGTTGGCTTTCACTATTGACTTTTGTTATGTCATCTTGTTGCCTGATACTATATTGGTGTATGCACTTTACTGGTGTTATAGGCCCTGCATGTAAGATGTTGAGTGGTGGTTAACACTTTCTCCATCTTTGCAGGTTCTGCTAGTGCTCTTCCGCCTCGGCCGCCCTCCTCACCTACCTCTGTGCTCCCAGTTTAGGGTGAGTACGGATACCTGTTTGCATGTGTGTTCCTGTTTCCCCATGCTCCTTCCCTGGTTCTTCTTGGACATTCTCTCCACTTACTCCTTCGACGTGCTGATTATGGTGTGTGTTCTTCTAGTGCAGGTAGGCTGCCTTGCTTTCGCCTTGGTTGTCGCTCCCCGTGCTTGGAGAGCCACAAGTCCTGCTTGCGCCACTCGCTCTGTGTGTCCTCTACGGCCTACCTCCCTGCTCTGTGTGGCACGTGTCTGGCCCTGGTGGTTGTGCTGCTCCATGGCCCTGGTTCCTCGGCGGCAGCTGTGGCCTCCTGCTTCCCTTCCGTCGGTGTGGACGATGGTCTCCCGCCACATTAGGACTGTGGGCCACCGTTCCCCGGCCTTTGTTGGCGACCGGATCCGCGTCGCCCTGGGTATCCCTGACCCGACTGACGGCCATTTACCTGGCCCTCTCCCTGCTCGGGCCCTCTCCCCTGGGTCCCGCAGCCGGTCGTCCCATCGTCGGGGGGTTTCCCCGGCTCCGTCCCCGCTCTCGCTCACCTTGTCGTCCTCCTGATCGCCTCGTCATGGTTCTCGCCCTGAGGCCGGGGTTAGCGGCTCTGCCCCTGTGCGCCCTCCCCTGGCCTCTACGGATAGGGGCTCTACTCCCTTCCGCCCGCTTCCCCAGCCCAGACGACTTCCTCTTACGTTGTCCTCTCCGCGCGCGGTTGTTCATGCTGTAGCTGGCCCTCTGCTCCCTCCTCCTACACTGTCCAGGAGGGTCCGCCTGGATGTCGTTGCTTCTCCTACTTCACCTGCTTCAGTGCCTATTCTTACTTCACGGTCTCGTCCCACGGTGGTGGTCCCTCCCTCCTCCGCCTCGGTGTCGGGCCGCCCTGTTATCTCAGCCCCGGGGATCCTTGCTCTGTTTCCCCCCGCGGCTCCTGGCCTCCTTTCACCCGGCCAGCCTTCCCACTCCCGTCGTCCTGCTCCTCCTCATTCTTCTCTTCCTGACCTTCCCTTACCGTCTCGCCAGGGGGGTACCCCTCCTCTTGCCTCGGTGGGGTTTCGCGAGGTTTCGGGGTCCCCTTTCTCAGGAGCTGATGTGTCGCTGGAAGAGGGGAATGGTGCTGTTTCCCCCTCGGCCGTTCGTGATCGGGGACGAGTCCCTCAACGGCGACACAACCGTCGTCGCTCGCCTTCCTTGGGCCGCGACGCTGCTGGTTCGTGTCGTGGGTCTCGCTCCCGCTCACGCTCGCCCCTGCGGGCCGACCAATCTGGGGGGGGGTAGCCTCTCTCGGATCAATTGTCGGCTATGCAGGGCTGGGTTGTGTCACGCTTCGACGGGCGCTTGGAGTCGATGGAAGACTCCCTCTTCTCGCCCTTCTTGGCGGTGCCTCACCCTCAGCACCTCACCCTACCTACCCCTGCTATGGTCCCCCTCCCTTCTGCAGGCCTACGCTCTGGTCAGGCTTCAGCCGCACTGACATCCTTCCGGCTGTTCAGTCCCTGGCTGTGTTGACGGGTCTGTCCTCCTAAGGGACAGGTTTGTGCGACGCCGGTACGCCTGGCTTAGCCGTCATGCTCGGTCACCCTCTCCCATTGGAGGCCTGGTTTGCTGAGGCCTTCGACTTCACACACCGATCCGTCGACGGCTCTTCTTCCGTCCCTCCCCCGGAGTCGTCCCTGATTTTGCCTCCTCTTGTGTCTGTCGGCGGGTTGGACGGCGCGTTCTGGTCCTGGATGAGCGCGCCCGTTCTTGAACTTTGTTCTATTGCTACCCCGTTCTTCTCTCACCCGGATCAGCCCTCTGTCGCCAAGGTTTTTCCCTTGCGACGGAGGGTGACGGACTTATTGTCTTGTCTTTAGGTTCCCTCCAGACGTCTGTTCACCACCTGCGGCTTTTCGAGGCGTCTGCGCCAGGCGATCTTCGCGAGGGTTTGGACCGCGTTGAGCGGGTCCACCTTCGGCTCGCGGTGACTTTGGTTCCCGAGCTGAAGGCGGTTTTGTGCGCGGCAACTCGGCACCGCACGACGGTACGGTCTTCGTTCTGCCGGCCGGCCCCCCTTGGTTATTCGTCAGGGTTTGTTGTACTCTGCGCTATATACGTCGGGGTTTTTTACGCAGGATGCTTGGGAATGCTCCGCTTCTCTGTCGGCGGCCCCTGCTTCCGCCACACGACGCCGTGCTGTGTCGTTACGGACCCTGCTTACGTCACGCACCGACGCGCTGTGCCGCGCGCGGGGTTTTCTCAGTCCCGTCCTTCTGCCGGTCCTCTTCGGGGTGCTGCTGCAAGTGCTGCCGCCTTGCCCGGGCGCAAGACTGGGACGTTGCTGGCCAGTGCTTCGGTTCCGCCTCGCACTTCTGTTCTTGCCCCTTTCATCCCCTCTGTGTCGGGGCTGGCCGGCCTTCCACTTCCGGCCGCCTTTCGTAGGGGTCAGCCCCGCGCCGGCCTTGGGTTGGGGTGGCCCGCCCTTTTCGACGAGGTTGGGGGGGGGGCGGGGGTAGAGGAGGTCAACGTGGCGCTCATGCCCGCACGGCCCGTACCGGGGGTACCTCCACGTCAACACAATGTGTAGTTCTCTGGGTCGGCCTCCTTGTTCTCCTTCTCGCCTGGGCGTACCGGGTCGCTCCCCTCCTCTCGGGTGCTCCCTCGGGTTGTTTTCGCCCTTGCGCCCCTCGGTAGCCGCGAGGGACGTTGGAGCGGCGGGTTGCGCGGAGGGTTCTCACCTGGAGGTGGACGTCCGGACCCCCACTCCGCTCTTGTCACCGACAACGGCCCATCTCTTCAGAGGTGGCCCACGTGTTCACTTCCATGCCCGAGCTGGGTAGCGTCGAGGGAGTTGACCGCCGGTCACCCGGTTTTCCTCTCCCGTGTCTTTCTGGTTCCGTCGCCGACCTGCGACGCGATGCGACCGGTGGTGGATCTGTTGGCCCTCAACGGGCACATCGTGCACACACGGTTTCGGATGCTGCCGATACCCCTGGTACGCCTGGCCCTGTGCCCTCTGTCGTGGGTAGTGTCGCTGGCCCTCCAGGATGTGTCTTGGCTCGTTCCTCTCCATCCTCGCTTCCAGCGATTCTTGGCCGTTCGGACTTCCGATCGTGTGTTCCTGTTCGACGGCCTTCCCTTCGGTCTCCACATCGCGCCGCAGATCTTCTCCGCACTGGTGGGGCAGGCTCTGGGTCCTCTCCTCAGGAGCGGGCTCCAGCTCCTGTTTTCCTTGGCCGTTTGGTTGGTAGTTTCCGACGCCCTAGGCCTGTGCATTGGCGACGCCCTCACAATCGTTCGCGACATCGCACGGTTAGGGTTCCCCTTCGATGTTCCCAAGTCACGCTTGACCCCGTCGCGTGTCGTGCCATGGGTCGGTCTCGCATGGGTTTTGTCCGGCGCTACGGTGACCCGGGGTCTGCCGGCCGCGGTGCACCTTCGGTGGACGGTCCTCGCCGTGTTGCACTCGGTCTCCCTCCCGGGGTGGCTCTGGGACTCGTTCGTGGGTTCGCTGCATTGGGCCGCTCTGCCCCTTCCATTGGGGAGCCTCTGGCTACGCCGCCTCCTCCTCATGGGCACCGCGGTGTTTCCGTTGCCCCTATGGATCGGCTCCTGCCGCTCCCGCGTACCGTTCGCCGGCGCTTCGGTCGCTGGGTTGCTCGGGGCTCGCTCTTTGCGGCTGTGCCCTGGACCGACCCCCCCGCCGACGGTCTGGGTAACCACAGATACGTCGAGCGAGGTTGGGTGAGGTTCCCAATCGAACCTGGGACGTCCACTTCCCGGCAGATGGGTGGGTCTCCCTCCTCTTACCTGTCTATGCCCTCGGATTGTTGGTTCCTTTGTTCTTCCTGCGGGTCCCCGCGCTGGCCCTTCGGGGTGAGTCGGTGGCCTTCGGGGTGAGTCGGTGGCCTTCGGGTTGGACACTCAGACAAGCTGTCCCCTGTTTCCTTATGCGGGGGTCCTCCAGGTCGTTGACTCTATTAGGGGTCTCGGTGGAGTTGTTCTTCCTCGCGGACCGACACCCCTTCTCCTTGCATGCCTCCTCCCTGCCCGGGCCTGCCACCCTTTGGGCGGCCGCCCTGTCGAGAGGGCAGGGCGTTCTTGTAGAATGGGCGATGAAACGGACTGTGTTCGCCGACCTCGCGGCTTCCTGAGGTGTTCCGGAGGTCGCCTTGTTCGCATCGGGGGTGCCGCGCCAGTTGCCTCTGGACCTCTCCCTCCGGCCTCGCGCTCCGGGGGGGGTCCGGACGCTTTCATGGTCGCCTGGTACTGGTGGCGGTCGATATCCATTTTTCCGCCACCAGACGCGCTGTTGATGTGCCCGGTCTTCGCGAAGCTGCGGCTGTACCACGGCTGCGTCTGGCTCCTCGCGCCTCTGTGGCCGGCACGGACTTGGTCCGCCCGGTTGCCGCGGTGGTGCCCGGGTCCGGTCCCTCTACCTGTCTCCGGCTTCCACTTGGGCTAGGTTGGGGTCCTGCGGACCTCTTTGGCCTTCGCATCGTGCTTGTTCATGAGGCACGGTGGCTCCCGGTCCCCGGCCGGGCCCTGACTGACTTCCTGCAGCGTTCCTGGCCGTCTTCTCCTTGGGGGCCTTACGGGTCCCGCTGGAGGTTTTTTACTAGGTGGCTACAGGCCACTCGCCTGCCAGTTGGCTCTCCTTCCCTCGTCCTACGCTCCTTGTTTCACCTCTTCCGTACACGTCGCTTTCCAGTCGACGCTATACGTACCCACTTGTCTGCCGTCCGGGGGGTTCTTTGGGTCCGTCGCTGGGCTGGTCGTTCCGCCACAGGTGCTGGATTCCTTCCTGACGGCTGCCTTCCGGGATTGACCGCCTCCGCGCCAGGTCTCTCCGCTGTGGGATCTGGGGCGGGCTCTGGTCCTTCTGGCTTCCCCCACGTATACAAGGGCCGCTACGCCGGTTCCGTTGCTCGGGCGTCCACTCTTCCTTGTCGCTCTGGCCACTGGGGATCGGGTGTCTGCACTAGCGGCATTGTCACGGCCCCGGGACTGCGTCCGATTCTCCCCGTCCTTGCATGGCGTCTCGTTCGCCTCCTCCCCCTTTTGTTACCACGCATGGGAGGGAGGCCCCCGTTTTCCAGCCTTTCGCCGTCCAGGCTTTACGGCGTGGGCATCCTCGCCATGTGTTGTGCCCGGTGTCAGCCTTGCACTCCTCTGTTGCGTCTGTGGCGCCGCCTTCGGGTACTGCTGTGTGGGTGTCTCCTCGGACAGGTGGGAAGCTCTAGCAGGTGCAGCTGGGCCGCCACGTTTGTCGGACCGTTCGTGCCCGTCACCCTGTTTGTAGGGGTTCTGCGCGCGATGTCAGATCCTTTGCTGCCTCCTTCCGGTTCCTGCCACGTCGATCCTTCCCTGCCTTCGCCTCCGCGGTTTTGTGGTCTTCTATCAATTCCTTCATCTCCTACCTCTCCGTGTCCAGTGTTCGACCCCCTCGGCCGGTGATTGCTCTCGGGGGTCGTGTTTCCTGGTGCTCTGGCGAAGATCCCTGGTCTTCCCCCCTTGTCCCTCGTTCTTTTCCTTTGTTTTATTTGACAAAGGGGGGGGGGGGGGGGGTGTATGGGTTTGCAACACTGGATTGCAAGTTTGGGATTATGTATTGTTCCAGTACATAAGTGTTTTTGCCACATTGAAAATTGTGTTTTGTTCTTGTGTTCAGTGTTTTTGTTGGTTTTTGAAGAAAAGGGATTTTGGGTACAGTACCTATTTGGTTTCAGACAAGTCTATGTTTTTGCATTACTATGAATGACGGGCATGTGTTAAAACTGTTCTTTTTAGCTACTCCTCAGTTTTTCACTCTTTTATTAAACTCTCTTGTTTACATTGTGTCTTTGTCATTCGTAATTTTGTTTTATGCATTGGTTTTTTTGGTAGGTTGGGCTTGGATGTCCTCCTCCTATTTGTTATGCAGCCTTGACGTTGGATTTGCCAAGACTACTAACAAATTGGGAGGTTTGACGTACCTCCCAACCTACCAAATAGGAAAACCTACTATTTGGTAGTAGTCTTGGAAAATCCAACGTACATAATACCCTCCCTCACGCCGGACCCCTGCCCATCCGCGTTCTTCTGCTGACGTGAGATGTGATAACAAGAGAGGGTCGCTCATGCGCACGTTCGACAGGGATCTGCACATGACGGAACACAGGATGGGCCTTAAGCGGTAACTAAGGTAAACCCCTTTTTCTTCTCTTCTATGCTTTTTTCACCTTCGGTGGTAGTTTTGGTTAATGTACAACGTCTCCTAGAGCAAGATAAGGAGTAGACTCTAGACGTTTTCTTTTTAACCGCGGTTGGAATGACGACATAGCAGTCAAAATAGACAAGTCGTCATTGCAATTAGGTTAATAGCCTTGACGTTGGATTTTCCAAGACTACTACCAAATAGTAGGTTTTCCTATTTGGTAGGTTGGGAGGTACGTCAAACCTCCCAATTTATCAAAAGTACAAAATAACAGATATAACTATTCTGAATCTATGAATCCGTAGAGATTCATTGTTTTGTTTGTAGAATAACCCATAATTAGCTTTCGCTATGGGTATTCAAATATATTTCTGTTCATTAATGATTAACTGATTAAATTAATATCATATATCGATAAACTATCCTTCCCTAAGGAATCCTCTCCTCTAACGAGTAGGAGTAGCATTTTTTCACATCGGATAATTTTATCGTTTATGTCAGATACTTATTGTAAATTCTGACACCGGCAGCTTGAAAGCCTGTAAGCTTGTTTTGAAAGCCGTCCGTCCGACGCATGTAAACAACAGCCGGTTGGACCGACGCCGCGCATCTCCGACCACAAGAAGGAGAGGCGTCGCTTGTTTGTGTGTGGCTGTGTGTTACTGTTTAGTATTGAAAAGTGGCTGATATGGCTGACATCGCCACAAAGTTCTCTCCACGGAAATCGTCATCACAACTGAACCAGTTGACTTAGAGATCTCTACTCAATGCCATTCTACAGGTACGAAACACATCTACGCTTGGGGATGTGCGGGAATGCGGAAGCACTCAAAATAACAAAGATACGGTAGCCTAGGTGTAGACGTTTTTCGGCCAAAACCCCCGGGTTTTGGGGAATATTTATAGAATGCGTAGCCGGTCCAAGAGGGTTAATATGATGAATTTCACATGTAAAAAAAAAAAAAAAAAAAAAAAAAAAAAAGTTACCTCAATTTTCTCTGATGCGGGCTTTCCTCTTCTAATTCGGAATTTTCCCTCTCTTAAGTCGGACATAAGTCGGACATCGGACATCTCGGAAAATCGGGCATCTCGGAAGTGGTCTCCCCCCAATTAGTCCGAGTTAGCGAGGGTTTACTGTATGGCATATAACTCAAATAAATATATCAGACACAATTATTATGCAGTATAGCAAATATGATCATGGTACAGTAAGGCCGAATATAGCAGAAATGACAAGTACTGTATTGTGCAGTATAGCAAATATGGTCATGGTACAGTAAGGAGCAGCAACTCCCCACACAAAACTGTGAGCACCAGAGCTGGAGCCCAAATCAGAGTGGAGGCCAGCCCTAGTGAACATGGCACCCTTGCTAGATAGGATAAACACCCCACCACCAAAAAACACCTAAGCTAGTACCTGACAACCCAGTAGAAGGTTGGAAGGTGGTGGCAGAAGGTAGACGGATGTTCCCGTCTGAAGCGCGGACTGGACCGCCAAAGATCCGGGACGGACACTTCCGCCGAGGAGGCGGAACCGTACACCTGCGGAGCACGGGGGGAGCGGTGCGATGAGCAGGCTGTAAAAAATATTGAGTGTGAGCAACACAGGAGCCACACCTAGGGGTGGGTAGGCGGGGCACGTGTGGGAAATAACCACGACCAACCGTCTGTATAGATCGGGGTCGCGTGTATTTATGGATGACAGGGTACAACCGCGAGTGGAGCGGAATAGTACAGACGGGTCCGCCCGCCGGTAGAGCAGGGACCACCAGTTCAAGGGATCTTGGACACGTAAGCCTAGGACCGAACCACCCCCGAAGTTAAGGGAGTGGGCGGACCTAGGGAACATGTAAGCCAACTAACTAGAGCCAAAAACCTAAACTAGCCGGTGTAAGACTAGTAGGTGTGCTTGAAGTGGGGAGTGTACCACCACAAGCAGCAGGCACTAGGTAGATTAGCGATCCAGCATGTGAACATAAAGTTTATCAAGCTTGAAGTGGAGAGTGGACCACCACAAGCAGCAGGACTAGTGATCCAGTATAGGTAATAAAGTTCATCAAAAATGTGAAAAAACACTAAAAGCAGTGTCCAAAACATAATTGAAAATAACCTGTGCATTAAAGCTAGAAAAACACTGCCCAAAAACACCAAAAAGAATTACGTTAACAGTTAAAATAGAACCCCCGAAAACGTAAAAGTCTAGGCTATGCTAGCGAATGACACTGTTGCCAGATACCCATGTCATCGACCGGTGGGACCAAAGCGACACTAAGTAAAAGGCAACAGTGTAAGCAAGACGAAGTAAACGAAAGGAGAACAAGCATTCCATACGTCGGTGAAAGACGAGGGAAGTGTGCACAATTGGGGAGTGGCCCAAAAAAGCAGCAGTTGTAAGATAATAAAGGCATGTGCCCCAAACTCAAACAAAAGGTCAAGTCCAACTCAAGAATACTTCGAAATGCCAAACACGCACCCTATTCACCAAAAACACAACATAAAAGGCAGTGCAAAATTACACTAAATGAGCATTAACCTTTAAAAGGCGTGCTGTGTGTATTGAATACCACTGTTCTGGGCGACGATATTAGGCTCCATGCATGCCTATAATCATCATTTTATGATAAATATCGTTATTACAGTACTTATTCATATGCGCCTATTTTACCTTCACTATGAAGATAGTAACCTGTAACAACAATAAAACAAGTGGGAATAATGTTTTTATGGTCAAAATCGCGAATAAACATGGAGCGGCCCATTCATGAATTGTGGAGCAAAGTGAGGCAGCCCCTCCCTTCGCGAGGCCTCAAGCTTGACTGACTCATTCACCCACACCCTACCTCTGCCAACACACTCGCTAGGCACATATCCACAGCCTCCAACCAGTTTGGTAATGTTAGCACGAAAATATACCAACGAATTAGGGAATAACAGGGAAAATAGGTGATAATTGAAGGGGGGAAGGAGGGAATGTGGAGGAATGATATGAAGTACAGTACTGTATAGAGGAAAACAAAACAAATTATTTAAGTGCTACTGGGGCCTTTTAAATTTTTTATTATAGGCCTGCCCTCTTAACTCTTTCAGACTCATATGACACGATCGCGTCATATGGAACTAATGCCCAAAAACTCATATGACGCGATCGCGTCATATGGACTTCTCTGCATGCCTCTCTAATAAGTTTATGACGCGATTGAGCGTCATATGGAGCTCAGTAAGTTAGGTAAGTTAGATGAAGATCTGTCGGTTGGTGGCAACCCCAGGTTTCTCCGACAATTCTAACGGCCAGCAGTGTGGTTTTGACAGTTGTGTACTCACCTAATTGTACTCACCTAATTGTAGTATACAGGATTTGAGCCTAAGCTCGTGTTGTCCTGTCTCTCTCTCTACATTTATCCAATTTTGCTTTAAAAGTTTGGATATTTCTTGCTCCCACCACCTCCCCATCCAACTTATTCCAACACTCAATGCTTCTATACGGGAAGCTGAACTTTCTTACATCAGACTTACATATAACTTTCCTCAACTTACAATCATGACCCCTGGTTCTTCCCTCGTCCCTCACCACAAAATCTCCCTTGTCGATCTTCTCAAAACCTTTCACACACTTAAACATCATGATCATGTCACCTCTCTCTCTCCTCTCCCTCAGCGTTGGCAGCTTTAGCCTCTCCAATCTCTCCTCATAAGGCAGGTCTCTAAGGCTAGCTATCATCTTAGTGGCAACTCTCTGAACTCTTTCCAGTTTTTTATTATGTTTTAAGGTGTGGAGACCACACCACTGCTGCATACTCCAGTCTTGGTCGTATTATTGTCCCTATTATTTTTGCTAACATCTCTTCATCTAAATAATTCAGAGCTATTCTCATGTTAGTCAACACTGCATAGGTTTCACCAGTTATTTTATTTATATGCTGTTCAGGTGACAAGCTGTCTGCCACAACTACCCCTAGGTCTTTTGCTTTCACAGCTTTACTAATTATTTCATCTCCTATTTTATATCCCCAAGAAGGTCTATATTTACTTTTTCCCATCTCAAGAACCTGACACTTACTCGTGTTGAATTCCATTTTCCAAGTTTGACTCCACTCATATAACTTATCTAGGTCTCTCTGTAATTCTTCACTACTCCTACTTGTAATATGCTTCATTAATTTTGCATCATCAGCAAACATAGATATATATGAGCCTATTCTCATTTGAAGGTCGTTGATGAAAACCAAAAACATGATTGGGGCCAACACCGATCCTTGAGGCACTCCGCTTTTTACCCTTTTCCACGAGGAGAACTTTCCTTTTATTACTGTTCGCATTTCCCTCCCAATTAAATAGTTTTCCATCCACTTTAATAATACTCCCTTTGTGTGGTGCAGTAGCAATGATACCGGGCTCCCGCCTCCGTGGACTTACTGGAACATAATATGACTGAAGGAGTTAAGAGCTTTGCCGCCGTTGCCCAGTAAAACCTCTTAAGAGCTTTCTCGCCGTTCCCGGGTTAAACCAGGTGAATAAAGCAAAAACTGCCTGTAATCAACAAAAGTGACGTTACATAAGAACAAAAGTGAAAATTAACCCACAAAAAAGAAAAAGTGAGGTAGGCCTAGTCCCCCAACAATCGCAAAGCAATTGTTGAACGAAAAAGTGCCCCCACAACAATATCACAACAATAATACGTCTCCAGAACTCACACACCCTCCCAAACTACCCAAATTTTGCCCATAAAAGCATGTCTACATCACGGAATCATCTTTCTAAAACTTCAAAATCCCTGAGAAGGCTCATAACTCACCTAAAGAAGCGAAGGGTGTGGAAAAAACAAAAAACCCAAGAGCAATAATTCGATGTTGTTCAAACCGAGGGTGTGCAGTAACTGATGGAGATACCTGTCAGAAAGCAGGTATGTTGAGTTCACGCATGCGTCCAGAGGGAAGCTAGATTGAGTGGGCAACTATTTTAATTTTTTCTACCTTACCTTTTTCGTTTTCTGTTCTTAATAAGTAGTCTCGAAGTGTGTACAATGTACCTAGTAGAGATTTTAGGTGCTACTCTAGAAGATATTGGACTGCACATGTAGTACCGATAAATCGGCCCGCTGTACCAGCGGCTGAACTTAAAAGCCCTACGTTGGAAACGTAGAGACTACTACTAAATATCTTTCTTGGCATTCTGTCTTCATCCATTCTCTGAACATGACCATACCACCTCAAAGTACTTCTCTTTATCCACTCAACCACTCCACAATCAATGCCTAAAGCTTGCTCTTCCATTCCAAAGGACTCATACACTTCCCTATTACTTGGCCCATCTAGCCTATTCACACCAGTTGCCATTCTGAAAAAGCTCATCTCCACAGCTCTCAGTTTGGAGAGGTCCTTGTCACTTGCTGTCCATGTTTCACTTACATACGAGAGTGTTGGGAGCAGCACACTGTTTCTCAGTGACTTTTTAACTTCCTCACTAACCATTCTTCCTTTGAGAATGCTATCAAGTTCTCCAATCACCTTTCTCCCTTGCATTTTTCTCTCACTCTCCATATTACCATATTTGCATAGTACAGCTCCCAAATACTTGAAGCTTTCAACTTCTTCCAGTACTTCATTTTTCATTTACATTTTACAACTTTTCTCATGTTCCTTCTTAATTCTATATTTTGCCTTAAAATCTATGATTTCATGCATTCTTCTCTCAAACACCATTACCTTACATTTCCCTACATTAACCTTTAACTTTCTCTTTTCGCATACCCTGTCAAAGTCTGTGACCACTTTCTGAAATTCTTCTACATTTTCCGCCAACAGGACTGCATCATCCGCATATAGGCATGTTAAAATCTTCCATGCTCTTCCCTCCGATTCCAGTCTAGCTCCAACTCCCATTGATCCCGCCCTAAATTCTCTAATCACTCCATCCATGTATATATTGAACAGCCAAGCTGACATGACACATCCCTCTTACTCCTACATTGACCTTAAAACTTTCACTTAACTTATCCCCTACCTTCACATTTGCCGTTGCATTCCTATAAAAAGATTTTACTGCCATTAGCAACTTTCCTCCCACACCATATACAGTCAGTCCCCCTAATACACGTATCCTCAGTCCGCGTTTACCCTATTCCGTGCCGTGGGGTAAAACTGGTACTCAAAATCCCTAAAACACGTATTGACCCCACAAACCACGAATCACAGTTGAAGAGTGGTGTAAAAATGCTGTGTTTTGTATTCCGCGCCACCCCCCCTCCCTACTCCGCGCGCACACCTCTGGAGGCCCCTCGGAGGCCTAGGCTTCCCCGGCCCCGTCACTGTCACTGGCCCCGTCCCCGTCTCCGGATATACCCATAGATTTCACGATCGCAGTAGTGCCTTCACCAGTTTATTCTTCCTAGGCATTTTTAAGTTGTTGAAGGGTGTAGGAAGGCAGTTGTTACACAATATATGGGTCAAGTCTCAGCGCACGGACACTTAAGGATATTGGGACTGAGAAGGAAGCACACACACACACATACGCACACACACATACGCACACACACATAACCACACGTACGCTTCCTTCTCAGTCCCAATATCCTTAAGTGTCCGTGCGCTGAGACTTGATCCATTTATTGTGTAACAACCGCCTTCCTACACCCTTCAACAACTTAAAAATGCCTAGGAAGAATAAACTGGTGAAGGCACTACTGCGATCGGGAAATCTATGGGTATATCCGGACACGGGGACGGGGCCAGTGACAGTGGCGGGGCCGGGGAAGCCTACGCCTAGGCTATATGAACTCGCCTGTCGCGGGGGTCTGCCTCGGAGCTTCCACTATTCTCACCTACTTATAGCATTTATTTTTAATGTAAGGAATAACTTGTTCATGTTTCTATTATTGTGTATGCTTGGTTGTCCAACTAGTATTGATTTTTATCAAAAATTACCGTCAAATGTGGGTGGAAATGCGGGCTGCTGCCCATATGTATTTTTCTCCATAAGTTATCCCCAATGCGCGAATTCCCAATACCCGTCGTGTACTGCCGCCCATATTGGCGCGGATTGGGGGGACTGACTGTACTGTTAATACATCCCACAGACCTTCCCAGTCTACTTTGTCATAGACTTTTTCTAAATCCATGAATGCTGCATAGAGTTTTCTGTTATTGGCCAGATACTTCTCTACTAACAAATGCATTGAGGCTATCTGGTCAATGCAGCCCCTGCCCTTTCTGAAACCTCCCTGTTCCTCGCCTATTTTGTCATCCGTTATCTTCTGCAGTCTCTCTGTTACTACTCTTGCGTATACCTTTCCAGATATGCTAAGCAAGCTAATTCCCCTATAACTCTTACACTCCTCTGTACTACCCTTCCCTTTGTACAAGGATACTATCACTGCTTTCCTCCAGTCCTCTGGTACACTTTCCTTTTCCCATGCTAATTTACATAACCTATGAATTATGTCAACAGCTTCTTCTCCTCCATATCTCAGCATCTCACCTGGGATGTTATCTACTCCAGCAGCTTTGCCCATTTTAAGTCTATTGATTGCTTCTTTTACTTCTTCTCTGCTTATCTGGCTTTCAACTACCCTGTTTATTCTACCTCTCTCCATTCTCAAGGATGAGATTTTTGCCTTCCCCCTACTCTTTACAGCTAAGCTACTAAAATTATCTTTCCATACTTTCACCACACCATCACCCTCCACTACCTTCCCATTCATGTCCCTCATTCTACCACCTGAGACACTCACAGTCTTCTTCCCTCTGGCTTCTTTAACAGCTTTGTAGTATGCTTTCTTGTCATTCAGAAACTGTTCACTAATCTTTTTCCCATATTCCTCATCTGCCTTCCTTTTAGCGTCTTGTATCGTCCTCTTCACTCTGTTTCAAATATTTATATTCTTCTTTCCTCGCATCTCTAGTTTCTGTAGGTATATTCTTTTGCAGCTTACTCATTCTCAACTCTTTCTTCTTTTTCACTATTTCTTCTAGCTCTTTTTAAACCATACGTTACCTTTCTTCTTCCACATTTTAAATGTTTTCTTCCCACATACTTTCTCAGCTGCTTTAGTCATGGAGTCTCTTGTACCTTTCCATACTTCGTCTACAGTATTTCCAAGATCTATCATCACATCCATGTCCTTTATGGTCTCTTTCAGGATATCCTTGTATTTTGTTGCATTACATTCATTTAATTTTCTCACATTTATTCTTTCTACTGTCAGATTTCTCTTTTTCCTCTCATATTTCCACTCCTTCCTTATCCTCACTTTTGTCAGTACTGTACAGTATAGTGGTCTGATCCCGTCAGCATACCTCGTACAACTTTTGAATCTAAAATTCTTCCTTTCAGTCCGGAGTCCATCATGGCGTAGTCAATAAGAGATTTCTGTTCCTGCTCACCTTCACCTCTGTGCCATGTATATCTATGTACAGTAAGTGACGATGTTCAAAAAAATGTGTTAGCCAGAAACAGCACTTTGGTGGTCGGTTTTCCCCTTACAGTTTCGGGAGCCAATACTTGTCCGAGGATGGCATCCATCTCACCTATAAAGGCAGCGAATATTTGTTGGCCCAAATAATCAAAATGGTAAGGGGCCATCTTTCATCGCAATAGCTTCTCTACTAACCCAGGTCATATTATGTTGTTTTCAGGTTAGATAATTTCCATTGCCACGTAATTTAGATTAAGGGGCATGAAACTATTATGTAACTTTTTTGTATTATATCGTTTGCATTATGAGGGTTTGTCGCTGTTGATTCCTAAGCGATTGACAGTCAGTAGTCGGACCTCATTGTAGTTTATTTAGTAAATAAAATAAGAATTTAACAATGACAGATTTAAAGAAACTAATCTATCTATCTATCTATTGCCTGACGCCGCGATCCCCGAAGGGGTGGCCACGAACGAACCGCCCCCATGCACCTCTGTCCCCAGTCAGTCGACGCCCCTCCCCCCAACCAGCACCGCCTTCGTTCATGTAGTTCCTCACTCCATCCTTCCACCTCATATTCGGTCTACCTCTCCCCCTCTGTCCCTCCACCTCGCTCTCGTACACCCTTAGTCATTCTCTCACTTTCCATACGTTCCATATGGCCGAACCATCTCAAGTTGTTCCTTTTCACACTTTCCAGCACATCTACCTCCACACCACACCTCCTTCTTACTTCCTCATTAGTCTGTCTATCCCTCCATGTAACTCCGCACGCACTCCTTAAGTAATTCATTTCCACTGCTCTCACTCTTGGTCCGAGTCTCTCAACCAACGTCCATGCTTCGCTTCCGTAAGTCAGTGTCGGGATTACCACACTGTCATGCAAGGACTTCTTCACTTCCATACTGACCACCCTATTTCTTGTTACTGCTTTTAGCGTTCCTACAACCCTCTTCCCCTGTTGTACCCTCTCCCGCACCTCTTCATCCATAGTCCCATCTTTACTCAACACACTGCCCAGATACTTAAAAGAGTTGACGATCTCCATAGCCTGACCGTTCAGCTTCACCTCACACTCTGTGACTTCACCCCTTTCGAAGACCATAACCTTGCTCTTCCCCGTATTTACCTTCAAATTCCGTTTTTCGCACACTGTTCCAAACTCATTTACCAGACCCTGCAACTCCCATTCATTACCACTCAACAGAACTGTATCATCCGCAAACAGCAGTATAGGTAGCTTCCACTCAATTCCCTCCCTTTTCAGCGATACACCAACATCCACTGCTCTTGATAGTATTTCTTTCAAGACTCTATCCATATATACAGTAAACAACCACGGGGACATCACACACCCCTGTTTCAAACCAACATTCAGGTCAAAGAACTCGCTCTGCTCACTCTCCACACGTACTGCCGCCTTTGCACCCTCATACATGCTCTTCACTGCTTTCAGCAACTTGCCCTCTACTCCGTATATTCTAAGTACTTTCCACAAACCTTCTCTATCCACTCTGTCATAGGCCTTCTCCATGTCCATAAAGGCAACATACACCTTTTGTTTCTTCTCCAGATACTTCTCCACAACACAATTCAGGGTAAAAATCTGATCTACACATCCTCTTCCCTTCCTAAAACCTCCCTGCTCGTCGCCTATCCATTTCTCCGTTCTCACTCTCACTCTCTCAATCACTACCCTACTGTATACCTTCCCTACTACGCTTAGAAGACATATTCCTCGGTGGTTACCACACACTCCTCTTTCCCCTTTGCCCTTATATAGGGGGACTATTATGCCAGTCTTTCAGTCATCGGGTGCACTGCCCTTCTCCCATGCTAGTTTGCACATTTTCCATACCCATTCTATCACTATCTCACCACCATACCTCAACATTTCCCCACACACTCCATCTGTTCCTGGTGCTTTCCCCAACTTCACTCTTTTCATGGCTTCCCACACTTCTGACCTCCTGATCCCCACCTCCTCCTCCACTACTTCTCTTCTTCTCCCTCCCATACCATATCCAGCTATGTTTGCTGGCTCTTCATTCCTTTCATTTAGCAACTCACTGAAGTACTCCCTCCATCTTTCGACTCTCTCTTGCTTCTCGGCTAGCATTCTCCCATTCTTATCTTTCACACCCTTACTGTTTCCCTTGCTACCTTCCCTAACTTTCTTGACTTCTTTCCAGAACAGTTTCTTACTCTCCCTCCATTTTACACTCAGATTCCTTCCAAATTCCTCATCAGCCAATTTTTTTTTTTTTTTTTTTTGGCTAAATCTATCAAGTTGGGAGAGAAAAGAAGGATAATGGTAAAAAAAACACTCCCCTCGCCAGAAATCAGGTCCCTGATGGTCCCGAAAATAGCTGAAAAGACACTATAGACTACAGACACTTTTATGGTATCGGAATACATACATACATAAAATTTTAAGACTGAGTGTTCCACACATAAGTGCAGTTTCAGTCTCTTGTCCTAATGGCGGCGTTCCAGGCAACCCTGTTAAGGGCTGCTTCACTTGTCAAGTTCTTGGATTTGAGATCGGCGCGTATAGTTCGATCCCAGGTCTTCCTCGGTCCACCCCTTGGTGCAGCTCCCTCCACAATCACAGACCTGCATTTTTTCACCCAATTTTGTTCATCCATTCTCTCCACATGTCCATACCATCCCAGTCTACTTGTACGCATCACCTCGCTAATACTCTTTATACCTAAACGTCTCCTCAGCTCAACATTTGTTATTCTATCCTGTAGTCTGGCCCCACACATCCATCTCACCATTCTCATCTCATTACGCTCCATTCTGTTGACATCCTCTACTTTAACGGCCCATGTTTCTGAGGCATACGTCATTGCACTTCTAACACATGAGGCATACACCTTTCCCTTCAGGGGGAGAGGCATTCTTTTCATGGTCAGGATTGGCATCAATTCTCTGAACTTCCCCCAGCCACACCTAATTCTAGCAACAGTGGCAGCCTCGGCCCCACCACCGGCAGAGATGGTATCTCCTAGGTAACAAAACTTGTTCACCAGCTCCAAAGACTCATTTCCAAAATTCACAGCCACAGGATCATCACTTAACACAAGCTCGCCTTTGCACACTACGCACTCAAATTTCTCTATTTCTGACTTATCCTTCGGCAGGGGCCCCTTTATTCTACTAGAGCGCTTACTCCCATGGTGTACCCAACATCGACAGATGCTACATTGAATTGAGTTAACGCCCACTCCCTTTCCACACACTGCACATGGGTATGCACCGCTCTTTTCCACATTGCCTCGTCTCAAACTACAATGCATAACCTTGGTTTTGTTAATATTAACTCTTAAGCCCTTGTTCGCCATGCCCTCTCTCCACTCTCTGAATTTGGCCTCAGCATCCTGCATACTGTCAGCTATTAGGACTAAATCGTCTGCATAAAACAGTTCCAACGGGAGTCCGCCTCTAAAAACTCTAGACAGCACCTCCAAGACCATAATAAAGAGGAGGGGGCTTAACACTGAACCCTGATGGACTCCAACACGGACTGCGAACTCATCACTCAGTACACCCTTCACCCTCACCGAACTTCGCGAATCCTCATACATCTTCATTATCACACGCACCAGCCACTCTTCCACACCAAGTTTCCTCATAGCCCACTGTACAACATCTCTAGGTACCCTATCAAAGGCCTTCTCCAGGTCCACAAACACAAAGTAAAGATCCCTGCCTTTTAGTAAGTATCTTTCCTGTATCTGCCTGACTACTGTATGAAGATAGCATCGGTTGTACCACGTCCTGGTATAAAACCAAACTGCATATCATCAATAGAGATGCTTTGCCTGATCAAACCCTCAAGGACTCTCTCACAGACCTTCATGATTTGGTCAAGCATTTTCAGGCCCCTATAATTTCCTCTATCTAGCGCATCCCCTTTTCCTTTGTATGGGTGGGAGGGTGGTGGGAGGGTGGTTTTGGGGTTGGTGGGGGGAAGGTAGAAGGGTAATTGACTTGTGTTACACATATGAAGCCGATTGGTGAGGTAGTTTCGCCACCACGGATTTTCCTTTTTTTTTCCTTTTTTTCCTTTCTACGCTAGAAGTGGGTGGTGGGAGGTGGTTGGGGGTGTGGTGGAGGGAAGGCAGAAGGGTAAGAGATTTGTCACACAAATATGGAACCGATTGGTCCAATCGTTTCGCCGCCACAGATTTTCTTTTTTTTCCTTCTGACGGGACCGACAGTCAGCGAGTGAGTGGGAGGAGGGGTTTGGGATTTTTGTGGTGGGTAGCCAAAAGGGTAAGGTACATGTGGTAAAAATATGAAAGCCATAGGTGCAGTCATTTCGCTGCTACATTTTTTTTTCGGCGAGGACGTATATATACGTCCCTGGCACTGGGCGTGACAACACCCTAGGACGTATATATACGTCCCTGGCACTCAGCGGGTTAAAGTAGCAGTAAGCCCCATCGACAAATACGTTAGGACTACCGTTCCTGATAATCCGTGCACTGATATAGATAAGCTATGGGACTTAGATAATATTGGAATTGACCCAAATGAACTTGATCGGGAGTCCAAGCTAGCGTTGAGCTTGTACGAAGAAACTGTAGCGTTGATTCTGGCAGGGGTCAGTATATGGTAAAGCTCCCTTGGAAGGACAATATGAGTAAATTACCTACAAATTTCAATCTAGAAACTTGGTAGATTCAGAAGCAGTTTGTCAAGGATCCAAATTATTGCGAGATTTATGCGGCAGTACTAGAAGAGCAGGTACAACGTGGATTTGTTGAAAGAGTAGATCCCGGTGAGCATGGGGAAAACATTCATTATCTTGCTCACCATGGGATACAAAATAACAGTTCCACCACTCCTGTTCGTATTGAGTATTATTGCTCAGCTAAATCCAGTGATCGCTCTTATAGTCTGAATGATTGTCTCTACATGGGTCCATCCCTGGTCTCTGATCTCGCACAAATTATGTTATGCTTCAGGTGTCATAAATTTGCCTGGGTCACCGATATTGAGAAGGCCTTCCTGATGCTTCAACTCCATCGTGGAAACAGGGACTTGACTAGATTTTTATGGCCACGGGACCCAATGGATTTAGATTCAGGATATCTGGTCTACAGGTTCAGAGTCGTATTGTTCGGTGCGACCTGTTCCCAGTTCCTTCTCAAGGCTACTATGTTGCGACATCTTGAGGAGGCTGAGCTAGATCCTGACTTCAAATATGAGATCAGTCAGGGGATCTATGTGGACAATCTTCAGGGCACTGGAGACGATGAAGATTTAATGCTCAAAAGATGCTGGGAGATCCGCGATATATTTGCCAAGGCTCATTTATATTTGAGAGAATGGGCCACTAATAGTGATCTTTTGAAAGGTCAATTTGCTTCTTACGGTGTAGCTACTGAGAATAGTGAGGTGAAGATTTTAGGCCACAAATGGGACACCACCACAGATTGTATATCCTTCTGTCACACACCATTCGACAGTGAGATTATGACCAAGCGAACCTGCTTAAGCTTGTCTGCAAGGTTGTTTGATCCCCTAGGCTATTTGCTGCCTGTAACTATTCGTGCTCGTATGTTTTTACAGCAACTGTGGCGGCTGAAGATAGATTGGGACACACCACTCTCGACTGAGCTGCAAGATACTTGGCGGTTGATTCGGTCGGACCTTTCCACATGTTGCAAGGTTCAACTTGATCGTCAAGTTATATGAGGTCAACAGGTGGATCTACATGCCTTTGCTGATGCCAGTAATAGTGCGTACGGTACTGCCATATACTTATGTCATGGTAGTGAAGCGAAACTGGCTATGGCAAAGGCCAAAGTAGCCCCTATTAACTCTCTCAGTTACCTTAAGTTACATAACTTAAGCATGGACAGCCCTCATGCAATATGGCGGCTGGGCTTACAATGGGGGTAAAATTGCGTCAAATCATGCTACAGGGTTGCGTCAAAGCTCCACATGGAGATGTAACTTACCTAACTTACCAGCCAAAAATATGACGCAATTGAGTCATAAGCTTATTTTTCCCAAATTTCTATAAGTTGGATTTATTTAAACACACTCTTGGGCATATGTCCATATGACGCGATCGCGTCATAAATGACAGAGAGAGTTAAGAAAATTACAGTTCCTAAATTTGAACTTACTGCATTGCTTCTTTCTGCTCGTCTAATAAAGTTTACACTGGATGCTTATACAGACATACTACAGATTGATAATGTCTATGTCTGGAGCGACAGTCAAATAGCACTTTCTTGGGTACACAGCCAGAATGTGCTACCTGTTTATGTTTCAAATCGCACTGATGAGATACGTAACTTAGTTCCTACAGCTAAATTTTGCTATGTGAATGCCAAGGATAACCCCGGTGACATAATTTCCCGGGGAATCTCGGCGTAACAGTTGTTGTCATCCTCTATTTGGTGGCAAGGACCTACATGGCTTACTTCTCCAACTATTTGGCCACAGGATTTCAAGGAATGCATAATCTAATCCTTCTACTGTAGTTGGCTCCAAGATGATGTGTTAAGTAGTTCAACTGTGAGTACTACACATCAGGATAACAAGTTGGTAGAAAGGGAACGTTATGGCAGCTATGATCAAGTAATACGGATATTTGCATGGATATACCGTTTCATTTATAACATGAGAAGTCGGGCTCACGGGTCTTTCCTTAGTGAAGATTTGAAGCATATCAGACTCGATGAATCGAGATCAGCAGAAGCAAAATTAATATGTTTAGTAATAATAATTGTAGTATTTACTTTCTTAACTCGAATATACTACTAGAGTGGGGGATAAATCGACAGTCATTTAGAAGTTCGTATACTTTATTTAACAAACTTGCTATTACATTCCGGGTGGATGGGACTCGTTAGCCTTGGTCGGCAATTCATCTAGGGGAGACAACCTTATACAAATCCGGGTGGATGGGACTCGTCAGCCTTGGTTGGCAACCTGTCTAGGGGAGTAAACCTGATACAAATCCGTACTGCTTACCTAAGGGTAAGGCAGGTTAGTGGATGGATTAGCCGAACACCACTGTAGAAAAATAGTGCTAACAAGATACACAGAGGGCCTCGGAGTCGGACGGATCCTAAATTGAGTGGTCAATCCTGTAAGTCCTTCACTAAACTGGCTCGGGTTGTCCCTCTCACAGGGAATAGGTCTGCTTGGGGGCATTCTGTGTATGGCCACCCTCGTAAGGGGAGTAAGGCGTCCGGCAATAGATAGATAGATAGATAGCTACTACACTAATAACGGTTTCTCTGTTCGGACCGAGATGAGTTCAAGACTCGGATTGAATATTACGTCGACCCAACATAGGTTGTACTTTGGAATCCGAGAACTCCCGTTATTCAGGTATTGACTTAAGTCGGCTTCAATCCAAAGGCACGTTATTAGTTTCTACAATAATATGTTTTTTACCGAGCCCTGCTGTGTCTACTCTAGAGACCAGGGCATCAATGAATCATACCTTTACTCACTTATCTAAACAAGGGTTATATCTCTAAACTAAACTTCGAAATTATATATTTCTACTGGGCCTACTATGTCTACTCCACAGACCAAGGCGTTACTGCATATGACCTTTCAATTAATATATCCTCTTAAACATATACAATACACTTACTCATATGACCAGGGTGTATTTACAATGTTACCTCAATTTCCCTTCTGAATACTCTTTGATTATATAATGTCCTTGTTACTTCATACAATACATTTCTTCTATATAGCCAGGGCATTGTTACAAGTTACCTCTAAATACTCTTGGATTATATATACAGTATATATACATGTAATCCTATTACAAAACAATTTATCTTCACATCTATCACCGGGTCAATAATAATTCTTAACCTAATGTAAGTAGGACCTCAATAACTATACATGGCCAAGGTTCTCCGCTTTTATCCCTTTACATAGATTCTTATGATTACAATATTAACCTGGACTTAACACCCGTAACGCTTAACACAGACTGAATATTCCTTTAACCCTTCCTACCCGGTCTGCCTTAGGTAAGGACAGCACGAAAGAAGGGCCGCTACCCGGTATGCCTTATCTAAGGCATGAGCTTAATAGCCTAATTAAGCTTGGTCTGAACGCCGTGCGTACGATGTATGTCAACAAACCCAAGCGTTCGTTACCGCACCTCCGAAAACAAGAAGGAGAAGACTCCTCAATGTTATTGTTCTGACGTCATGACGAAATTAGTGTCTGAAAAGCCCCCATATTGGCAACATCTCTGCAATATTGGCTCCACTGAAATCGTCATCACAACTGAACCAGTTGACTTACAGAGCTCTACTCAATGCCAAAATACAGATTGAAAACCGCACTACGATTATAGATGAGTGGGAAAGTTCTAGCAGTGAAAATAAACATAAATACAGTAGCCTAGGCCTAGACGTTTTTCAGCCATTTCGCCCGGGTAGGGGCGACCGTCATTGGGTAAGACAGCCCGGGTAGCAAGGGTTAACTATGATAACAGATAATGTTTCCTTTATAACCAAAGATTTCGTTGATCATACGGACTAGTGTCCTTCCTACCTATTTCTCAAACTAAAGCTGGTCTAATGGCAGCTATTATTTATTCCCCTGAGCCTTATAGTTGTGTGTCCATCTTCAAGAATTATTCCCCCTTTACTTTATACCTAAGCCACAGGCCGTAGCTCGATTGGTAGAGCGTTCGCCTGCTAACCGTGAGGTTGGCGGTTCGAGCCTCGGGCTAGCCAGTGAGTTATTGGCAGATGTCAGTGCTGTTGGTGAACGGTGCGGTCTAGCAATCTGTGGCAACTATTCACTAAGTCCCTGATTCATCAGCGCACCCACCCTAGCCTTGCTATTCAGCAGGGAGTGTATGGTGGTAAAAACTGCATCATCATCATCTTTCATATCAGATCCTATGCTAATAACTACTCGGCATTACACCTTTGCTAACAAGAATACCTATTTCCCTCTCAACACATCATAATTTTATTTACCGTAAAACCGGGTCGCTTCGGACTGCGGTCATAACTTCGGACATCGGCGATAATAAGTAATTAGCCATTGTCATTATATAATGGAAACGCTTTTTATTGTTTTTTTTGTGGGGTCCGTTTAGAGAAATGGCAAAGGAAGAGCATGTAAAAGTCCTAGGGAACTGACATGAGTATATGTACACGAAAAAAATATTATATATATGATGAAAATTTGTAAATTTTTCGCTAACCTGCCAAACTTCTATCACCCTGAAGAAATTTGTTTGTATGAATGATGTTGTGACTGATGTAATTTTGTAGTAAAATTAGAGACAACATCCACCAAAGGAAATTTGTTACACTTGTTTAAGGGGAGGTTTTTAGTTTGGTCTCTAGATATCCATTAAGCTTAAGATTACACCCCCTTGAGCCCCTTTCAAGATAAATTTGTAAATTTTTTGGTAGAAAAATTTCCCGGCTGAAAGCCGGTTCCTCTTAAATAACAGGCTCGCTATCGCTCGCCAGGATAAAATCGACACCTAAATGGCACGAAAGGTCTTAAAATTGACAGAAATGGGTCGAAAGTTCTTAAAATCGTCAAAATAATGGGGCGAACGTCTTAAAATTAGAAAAGCAATGGGGCTAAACATGAGGGAGAAAGGAGTCAAGAAAAAAATCCCTCAAGTGGATATCTCCCCTTAACACCTTAAGAGCGGCCTATGCGGTTTATTTATATGTACCGCCCAGCGGGATGTTTTTAGCCAAAATAGGGCTGTTTACGTGATCATTTTCATGCCTAAATAAGACCCAGAACGTAAAACAAGTATCTATCCCTGAAAGGGCATAAACAGAGCTTTCGAATGACACCATAACGATCCTTTTATGATGGCTAGTTTTCTTGCAATAACCGTGCAACGCGAGTGCAAAAAGCATGTAATTAGCCACTTTCCCGATACAATTCCTTATATAGCGAGTGAGAGAGGGAGGAGGGAGCTGGGATTCGTGTCAGTATGTTCGCCGCGGTGGTCTGGAGCAGTCATACGCTCGCTACTCTCCTGCCACCACTTGTCTCTCTCTCTCAGCAACATTACGTGCTGAAATTGCCACTCGACCTATGTCGAGCGCCGCCACATAGTCCAGCTTTATTAAATACGACTTATGTGGTGAGCCGCTAATTAAGGGTTAAAGCTCTAGCTAGAACACTATCATTTAACCTATTGTGTTCTCCAAAAAAATAAACAATTTAACTTCGGACATACATACATACAACATTTTTCTGAGTGCCCACATAAGTGCAGTTTCAGTCTCTTGTCCTAATGGCGGCGTTCCCGGCAACCCTGTTAAGGGCTGCTTCACTTGTCAAGTTCTTGGATTTGAGATCGGCGCGTATAGTCCGATCCCAGGTCTTCCTCGGTCCACCCCTTGGTGCAGCTCCCTCCACAATCACAGACCTGCATTTTGTGGAACAAACAAATGGAACAAACAAATGGAACAAAAAACAATGGAACAAACAAATCGTTTGTTATTATTTGCCCTATGAAAATAATTCATAATACTTGTCCATCATTAAAATGGTGGTTAAAGATCAAATAATCATTCTCTGAGTCCAAACACCCATACAAATATGATATGCTAACCGATTTATGTATTTAGGATAATTCTGGATATATAATATATATAAATTAGGAGAGGCATATATATATAATTGTTATCTGCCGAAAGAAACACCAACACATACGTTATACCTATAAAAATGCTCAAATTCATAAAAATGTATATGCAGTGATATAGTATACATACCTATATATTTTCACTAGGCCTAGTTAATTTTTGAGTTATTGATTTGACAGCATTGGTTCTTTTTCCTGCTCAAAATTTTCTAAGAGTGAGTTCTAACGAGAACAGATCCAAAAATAATATCTGTTAACCCTCCTGGCCTGGGCTGTCTCTCCAAAGGACAGTGTGGGCTACCCGGGCGATCTGGCCAAAAAATGTCTAGGCCTAGGCTACCGTATTTTTGTTTAGTTTAACTGCTAGAAATTTCCCACGCATCTATAAACGTAGTGCGGTTTCCAATCTGTAGACTGGCGTTGAGTAGAACTCTCTAAGTTAAACTGGTTCAGTTGTGATGACGATTCAGTGGAGCTAATTTTGCCGCGATGTTGACAACATCGGAGCTTTTCACACACTAATTTCGTCTGACGTCACAACAATAACATTGATCCGACGTCTCCTTATTGTTTTCGGAGATGCGGTGACGCAACGATCGGCTTTGTTTACATGCGTCGGACGCACGGCGTTCAGACCAAGCTGAATAGGCTTTCAAGCTTACTATCTCCTGAAAGGACACCCGGGCACCTGCCCTTATTTCGTGGTGTCCTTTCACACAGACACCCGGGGAGGAAAGATTAAAAATCGTATATAACCCCCTCCTATACTGATTATACAGGCCTAAAAGTATTGACTGTGTATTTTCCACTAAGACATCGGACAAGAATAAGCAGCAATAATAAAATATTCATATAGAATAGTAAGAGCCGAAAAATGAATGAAATAAAGCCACGAACTTACGTCCGAAGTTCTCCTCCGTTTGTCCGAACTTATCCCAGCTTTCTTGGCAATCATTTTCCATAAGAAATCGCTGTATGTCCTAAGTTATCCATACATGTCCAAAGTCATCCACTTTCCAAGATGACTTCGGACATCATTTAGGATAAGGATAACTCTCTTATTATGGGGGATAATTTTAGGAGGCTTCCTGGATTATGGCCCACTATCACCACACATCACTTGACCTAGTTAACCCGCTGAGCCCCGGCTAGTTATAATATTTTGTTCACCCCAGTCCCAAGCCATTTTCACTTTTTGTTTTTGTTTGCTAAAATGGAAGACAAGGGTGAGAAATGAAAAAGAAAAAAAAAAAAATCGCCTCGGATATTATTTTTTTTTTGGGGGGGGGGGAGCCTCAAAAAAATGTGTTGTGCCAAAATGGAAGAGAATGGTGAGAAATGAAGAAAAAAAAAAAAAAAAAAACACCTCGGTCATTTGGGGGGCGGGGGGGGGGGGGGTCGAAAGTTCGTCTCCCTCGCATGACCACCCGCCCGGGAGTACTAGGGTGAAAACTGAGTATGGCATTGTACGGCATACATCCTAAGGAGTGTCCCACATAAATCTCAAGCCTCTAGCTCCCATACGACCGGAGTAATGAAGGTTCAAAGTGGCGGTGAACTAAGGGTGTAAAGTATCCCCACTAAGCCCACCACCACCGGCCGCACGGCTGTCTTGGCCCGCTCACACCTACCGGCCCGGCTCGCCCACACACTACGGTACCTCCCCCTCCTATTCTCCCGCCATTTCCTACCTTACGAGCCACGTAACTGATTTTAATATGCCGGACGCACGTGATGCGTCGCTGGGAGTTGGTGATAAAAAACTGCCGATGCTGGGTCTCAATGGGTTAAATCTCTATAATATGTTTACAGTTAGGAGAAATTGTTAAAAAACTTCGAAAAATGTCCGAAGTTACACGGTTTTATGGTATATATAAGTCTAGGATCTTTTCTCTTTAGTCTGTCCTATAAGGACACATAAAATATTTAAGGAACCACTAGGTTAGTCAGTGGCAGATCCAGGGGGGGGGAGAGGGGGGGGGGGGCCGCCCCCGCCCTTGGTGACCAAAATTGCGCCCTTACATCTGATATACTGTATACTGCATTTTATATCTGAAATACAATACATATAAAGTTATGGCAACCCTCATGTATATATATCAGCCCCCCCCTTAAGCCTGAGCTGGTTCCGCTCCTGAGGTTAGTCAAGCACTTTCTCTTTCTTTCTTTAAGTCTGGTTCGGGCCCAATATGGGTCCTTTAAAAATATATATTGTCTGTTATTAAGTGTGTGTGCTGGAACTGTTTTACCACCACAGAGCTGGCCAATAGCTCTTCTGGAAGTTCTCGCTCCCGTCCACTATTTGTCGTCCCTCTTGAATCGCTTGGCTGTGAGTGTGTAAGCTAGCGATGTGACGACAGGCGGCCGGATACTGAAGGTGTATTTACCTAATTGTATTTACCTAATTGTAGTTTACAGGAGTTGAGCTAAGCTCGTGTTGTCCCGTCTCTCAGTCTACTTTTTATCCAATTTTTTCTTGAAAATATGGATGTTCCTTGCCCCTACCACCTCCTCCTCCAGCCCATTCCATTTGTCAATACATCTATAGGGAAAGCTAAACTTCCTGATATCGTTCTTGCAGGTAGGTCTTTTTACTTTGTAGCTGTGGCCTCTAGTTATTCCTGTATCCATAATTAATATATCCTCCCTATCCAGCCTCTCCAGCCCCCGGGTACATTTGTACATCATTATCATGTCTCCCCTCTCTCTCCTCTCTTTTAGACTCGGTAGATTTAATTTGTCTAGCCTCCCTTCATATGGCAGTTCTCTGAGACTTGGAACCAATCTAGTGACTGCTCTCTGGATTCTTTCTAACTTGTGAATATGCTTCTTTAGATGCGGGGACCACACCACTGCTGCATACTCCAATCTTGGTCTAATCATACTCTTCATAATTTTCGCTACCATGGTCTCATCCAAATAGTTCAGAGCAACTTTCATATTCCCGGCCATTGCATACATTCCACTAAAGAGCTTGTTAATATGTTTCTCTGGCGACAAATTATCTTGTATAATCAACCCTAAATCTTTTTCTTTTTCGGCCTTGCTAATTTTATTATCTCCCATCCTGTACTCCCAATTTGGTCTATTCACACTTCTTCCCATATTTAACACATGACATTTACTTATATTAAATTTCATTTTCCACTTGGTGCTCCATTCGTATATTTTATCTAAATCCCCTTGCAGCTCCTCACAACTACTTTTATTTGTTATTTGTCTCATAATTTTTACGTCATCTGCAAACATTGACATGTAAGAGTTTATGCCTATCGGCAGGTCATTCACATACATAAGGAACATGAGAGGTGCCAACACAGATCCCTGCGGCACACCACTCTCAACTTTCCGCCACGATGAGTAAGTTCCTCTAATGTTGGTCCTCATTTCCCTATCTGTATCCGCCTAGTGGGAGAGAGCGAGGCTAGTCCAGGAGTGGTCTTTACTGGAACATTTATTGGGGGCAGGGTAGCTGGAATAGTTGGCTCCAAGTTCCATTTTGTGCCCAAGCGAGAGAGGGGAAGAGAGTTGCAAGAAGTGCGCCCAGTGAGTTCCGAGGGGTGAATGACCCCTGTAACCTGCCCCACCCTTCCTTTATAGCCCTGCCTCCCACTCTCCGGCGCTGTGATTGGCTGAGCTGGTCGCGCGGCTTTGAATACTCGCTCTCGCCACCCCTACTCTTTTCTCTTCGTAATAAGTTCCTGGAAGCTGGTTGCAAATGTTTTTTAGTGGCTTACGGGAGTATAGGACTGGCACTGAAGTAGTAGACCTATTGCAACCAGAGAAAAATATCCGGGAAGAAAACGAGAGCGAATTTAAAGGTGAGGTGGTATGTTTAGCCGTGCGCTCCGAAAATGGAGGCCTCTGATTGGCCGGCCGGGGAGGTGTGTCGTGTTGATGATTTCGGCCAGAGCTGTCGTCAAACTCAGCTGGCGAGGCGAGCAGGTAAAAGAGGGCGCGGTGATTGGTGGATGGCCTTTTTACTTTAATAATAATAATAATAAGCATGTTACTTATTGCTCACAAGCGCCAATTTTTCCGCAGAATTCACTGGCGCTCGAAAACAAAAAAACAAACACAAATTGCTTAAATCAATGCAACACAAAACCTATATGCATCACCCAGCCACCAGCAGTGGCAAATAGCTTACACCCTATAGCTCTCCATGATGACACCCCTCTCGAGATCATAGCTTCTTACAAAGAGAAAAGTCTTAAGTTGTCTCTTGAAGCACTCAACAGAACTTAGTTGTCTCATGGTCAGTGGCAGTCTGTTATATAACCTTGGAGCCATGTAAGAGAATGCTCTCTCAAAGAAAGATGACTGCCGGAAAGCCCACGGCTCATCAAGACACAGGGGGTCATCGTCATGGCGCACGACTGCACCATGGCGTGCCGGTGGACGCCTGAGCAGCTCTGCAAGATACCCGGGCTCACCAAATTTGAGGACCTTGAAAGTTACCAGACACAACTTAAATTCTATTCTAGCTTTTTTTGGTAACCAGTGCAGTTCGATGTGATAAGAAGTGGTAGGGGTTCCTGGTGGAATTCCAAAAAAGAGTCTTGCAGCTCTGTTCAGAACAGATTGTACTTTCTTTAATATGTAATTTGGAAGACCCACAAATAAGGCATTACAATAATCAACATGAGAGAATATCAATGAGTGGACCAGTGTCAGAAGGCAACGTCTAGGTATAAACTGCTTCACCGAGTAGAGATTTCTGATGTGTAGGTAGCAACTTTTGACAATCTGATTTACGTGCTCCTTAAAATCCAGTCTTGAGTTCAGATACACTCCCAGATTTCGAACAGAGTTTACTGGTTGTAGCTGTGAGTCACCCGTATCAATGGAGAGGGCATTTACTGCGTCAGTAGCCCTTCTGTTTCCTCGGATGATGAGAATTTCAGTTTTGTTATCATTTAGTTTAAGTTTTCTTGTCCTCATCCACTTCTTGATATCGGTCTTCAGCATCTCCACCTTCCTCTGTGTATCAGCTATACCTGTGATCTTCACATAAATCTGGGTGTCATCAGCTATAGAAATGATAGGTGACACCGTGTGCATGAAGCAGAAGAGATAATCCACCAGTGTATATCGTGAACAGGACAGGACCCAACACTGATCCCTGCGGAATGCCACATGTAGAGCAGGGGTGCCGAGTCCGAGACTATACGATTCATCATCACACTCTGGGATCTACCCAACAAGTATGACCTAAGAAGCAAGAGAGCAGTCACGCACACCACAGTCATAAAGATCACTCAATAGCAGCTCATGATCTACTGTGTCGAAGGCTGCAGAGAGATCAAGTAAAACCAACAATGAGATCTCGCCGTCGCAAGTGTTCTTGACTAAATCATTATGTATTCTGATCAATGCTGTCTCAGTCGAATGATACTGCCGATAAGCAGAATGAAAAATGGGAATAGTTTAATTTTGCTGAAGTAGCGGCAATAATAATAATAATAATAATAATTATTGATAATAATAATTGACAATAATAATTGATCAAGTATGGCACGCTCTAATATCTTTGATAAAAAAGACAAGTTGGAGACAGGGCGGTAGTTCGACATGTTCTCTACATCAAGTCCAGGTTTCTTAACACTTAAAGAGCGGGGCCCGACTTAAGTCCGTATCTAAAAAGCAGCAAGTTAGGAGCATTATTAAGGCTTTTAAAGGGTTAAAATCGAGTGCAAATGGCTGGGAGCGCAGCAGGCCACACGGCCGACACCCAGGGCTTACCGCCGCCCACTGACTCATGCTCCCTCTGTTCTCGAGAGGCCGGCAGTGTAGCCAGTAGTGAGTGTAGCTGGAAAAAATATGCCGCTATATGCTAAACTCCCATGTTGGTGGTACCACTGCATCAAAACGACGAGTGCTACGTAGCTCGTTCTGGTCTCATTTTGAAGCTTGTAGCACCTAGTTTTTTGCTGAATACATTTCTTTTCATGCAGATACTTGATTGATCATTCAGGAGGGCCTGAATATGCCCAAAATAGCCCAAAACCCCCCACTAGACGAGGGTTAAGGATAGGCCGGAGCAAGGCATGTTTTTCGTACATTGGGAAGTTGCCTTCGGAGAAAGATTTGTTAACTATTTTGGAAATAAGCTCCACTGCATGATCATATACTGTACACCAGGTAGTTTGGAAACATTTATAGGATCCAATGGACAAAATGTTTTATTAAGGTTTCTTATATAGGATGAAACAACATCAGCCTCCACCGGATGGAATGATGTGAGGAAACTATTAGGAGTATGTCGTGGTTGGGGTACACTCGGATACCATAGTCTCTAGCCCACTCCTCTCTGGGAAGAGGTGAGGCTAGGACCCTTACTGGACGGTGGCCCAGAGTGATGGTTAGGGGTGGGGTTGGGGGAAGAGGGCAACACACACACGAACACACTGTGAAGCATTTGTGTGAAGCAATCCAGGAAGCTATCTTTGTTGGTTACTTTCTTGTAGTTATTTGGTATTTGTTCCCATCATTTCGCATTATTAAAAATCCTGTATTCCATATTGAGAACAAACATATGCAATATTTTCTTTAGCATGAGTAAGTATAACTACCGGTGTTAACCATTAGTTATTATGTAGTGCAGTTCCTATTATTAGCAAAATTGAAGTTCAGGGAAGGGTTCAAAATAGATCAGTATAGATATAGCAGACTGGAACACACACACACACACACACACACACAGAAAGAGAGAGAGAGAAGGATGGTGTGTGTGTGGGGGTGGGAAGAGGTGTAACAAACTGGGAGGCAGAGGAACAGAGAGAGGGTGAGATGTGGTTGTGGTGGTTAGAGGCAAAGACGGAGTAAGAGTGAGATAGAGTGAAAGGGAGGTGCTAGAAAGGAAATATGGAATAGGAATACGATAGAATTTCATTAGAAACATTTGTGTATGTGTGTGTGTGTGTATGAATAACTAATCATAGTCATATATGTAATTGGTAAATTTCTGAATTATATCTTTCATATAGGGTAATTATTATAACAATGTAAAGATTTTCATAATACTTACTGTTAGAGAGGTTTCAGTCCTACGGAGGTAAATCAATACCCATGAATATAACTTCAGTCTGAAGCATGTGTGATTCGTAGGGTTCACTTTAAACCTACGCGAATGAATTGTTTTCTTAACCCTTGTCTATCGGGGCCCGACTTAAGTCCGTATCGAAAAATCTGGACTATGTGGCGGGGCCCGACTTAAGTCTGTGTGCAATTTTGGCGCAATATTGGCTCTGAGAGAGAGACGAGCGACGGGAGGAGCGTAGGTTACCTCATGACCGCTCGCCACGGCTGCCGTGGGCCTACTGACATCTACTCCACACACATCCACCCTCCCTCGCTACACACGTAATTATGTAACGAAATGACCGTATTTTAGCGATTTTGCCCTTCGGTTGCACTATCGTTGCAAGAGAACGCGTGGTCATAGAAGGATGGTTCTGGTGTCATTGGAAAGCTCAATTATCGCCCTTTCAGGGATACATAATTGTATTACGCTCTGGCTCTTGTTTATGCATGAAAAAGAGCACGGAAACAAGGCCATTTATGGTAAAAACTAAACGCTGGGCGTGTAGTGGAAAAAAACTGACCCGCCCGCTCGTAAGGCGTTAATAGACGCATATGTTTACACTATATAAAATAATGTTAACAACATTGTGAGATGAAAAAGTAAAGTAATAAATACCAAGACAATAATATATTAACATGCATCTACTGTATATGAATACAAATAGTAAGACGGTAATATGAACTCGGGGGGGGGGGGGGGGGGGAAGCATATCATGCAACCAATATACTGAGAGTGAAACAGAGATGCATGGACAAATTACGGGTTTGACAACCCGAAGGGGGAGAGGGAAAACTAACTATTTAGTAATGGTTCCGTAGTCAATGACGTGAGAGCATTATATATATAAGGGCTCCCCGGAGACCCCCGTGAGGGTCTCGGAGAAAGCATTAACCCTCTGTTCCCGGAAGGGCTCTTGAACGCCCATAAAAAAGCATACCAGAGCTGCCCGGAAGGGCTCTTTAACGCCCAGTGGTTGAAAGCCTGTGAGCTTGGTGTGCGAGGCGTCGGTCCGACGCATGTAAACAACAGCCGGCTGGACCGACGCCCCGCATCTCCGGCCACAAGAAGGAGAGCGTCGCTTGTTCGTGTGTGCCTGTATGTTGTTGTTAAGTATCGAAAAGTAGTGTAAAGTGGCTGTTGTTGCCATAAAGTTATCTCCAATGAAATCATCATCACAACTGAACCAGTTGACTTAGAGAGCTCTACTTAATGCCATTCTACAGGTAAATAACACGTCTACGCTTGGGGATGCGCGGGAATGCGGAAGCAGTCAGAATAACAAAGATACGGTAGCCTAGGCTAGACGTTTTTCGGCCAAAACACCCGGGTTTCGGGGAATATATATATAATACATAGCCGGGGCTGGAGGGTTAACGCGACCCAAATATATAAAAAGTACAACTTAGGGTGAAACCCTTTACTTAGTTCCTAGGGAACATCATTAAAAAAGGTAGCCATTAGAAAAAGAAAGAAAATTTTTATGAGCAAAAGATTAGAAACTACGAATGTTGCGTTACTAAATTAACTAGCGCGCCGTTATACAGTCCTTCCCTTGCACGCGTCCTCCAGCTGGCCACGCTGGGTTCATTTGTCCTTCATAGTACTAAGTTGCGCATGTACATGGGAAGAGGGAGGAGGGAGGGCCGCTTTACGTCGTTGACTACGGAACCATTACTAAATGGTTAGTTTTCCCTCTCTCCCTTCGGGTTGTCAAACCCCTAATTTAGTAATGGTTCTCTCCGTCAATGACGTGAGAGCCTAAGAATACCAAGATCGGTGGTTGGGACATCTCATACTTTCACCACACCATCACCCTCCACTACCTTCCCATTCATGTCCCTCATTCTACCACCTGAGACACTCTCAGCCTTCTTCCCTCTGGCTTCTTTAACAGTTTTGTAGTACATACAAATGTTAAATATAAACTAACTAATATGGAATTCGAAAACTCAGACTGTGAGAAAGATCTAGGTGTGTTTGTTAGCAATGATTTGAAGCCTAGAAAACAATGTATAAGCGTTCGTAACAATGCAAACAGGATTCTCGGGTTCATCTCTAGGTGTGAGTAACAGAACTGCTGATGTTATCTTAAAACTTTACTTGTCATTAGCGAGACCCCATATGGATTATGTTGTTCAATTTTGGTGACCTTATTACAGAATGGACATAGATTCATTGGAGAGAGTACAACGTAGAATGACAAAAATTATCCATATTAGAAATCTTCCGTATGAAGAAAGGTTGAAGAAATTATGCTTACATTCGTTAGAGAGACGCAGAGTTAGAGGGGATATGATAGAGGTATTCAAGTGGGTTAGTGGGATTAATAAAGGGGACATGAAAATGTACTAAAGCTCAGTGATAGCGAAAGAACTCGTACAACTGGTTTCAAATTAGATAAATTTTGTTTCAAGAAAGATATAGGCAAATATTGGTTTGGTAACAGAGTTGTAGATAGGTGGAATAGGCTACCAAGTGCTATAGTGGGATCAAGAACGATAGGGAGCTTTAAGATAAAATTAGATAGGCATATGGACAAGATGGGTTGGGTGTGAGGGGGATCTGTCAGGTGTGCAGATCCCCGTTTTTTCTGACCTCTGACCGTTTCGGTGAGGTCAGTCCAAATGGTGTTAGTAAGCTGGGCTTATAATTAGTCCTTATAATTGGGGTTGGGTGTGAGAGGGATCTGCCTTGTGTGGGCCAATCGGCTTTCTGCAGACTCACATTTTCTTATGTTCTTATAACTCAGAAATACCACGTGTAATGACAACTACTGTACAGTATAAACCCAATTACACTCAATATCTGAATCTGACAGGTTATAGTTAATATAAAGTTAAATTAAATAATATTATTTATTTAATTAATTTTCATCCTGTCCGAATTCGGCCCATTTTCACAGAAATTTTAAAAATAATAATTTAATACCCAATTACGGGAATAATATACAAGATAATGCCAATCAATTAATTTGTACTTTCACACTAATTACGAAAGTACATCTTGGCACCGTAGACTTTCCTGCATCTACTCATCAACACGTTTGCCCAAGAAAGTTTGCCAATGTTACGATTATTTTTTTTCGGTTTTTAATTTGTAATCGGTACATATCGCATTATACATTAAAACTATTTAAGCAAAAAAGTTAGATAAAAAGCATTTCGAACAATTGAGTGAAAACCGATTTCTATTATGTTTATTCGTTATCTATTTATCAATTTAATTAACTTTTAATTGACGTAAAGTCCTAATTCGCCCCACGTCCGAATTCGCCCCAGTTGACGGTACAAGCATGGTGTACTGAAGAGGTAAAACAAGCCGTTGAAGATGAGAAGAAAGCATATACAGTCAGGTCTAGATATACACGCATTTTATATACACGGATTCGTTTGGACACGGTAACCCCAAAAGTTCCCAAGTCGGCCACAACACGGAAAAGTCGGGATCATACACGGGCGGCAGCTCAAGCCTTGGTATATATAAATTATTAAGAATGTTATTTATGCATCAAATGTCTGTCTGTCTATCTATCTAATGCATCTATCTCCCTTATACATAATTATAACTATGTCTTATTTGGTTTTTTTTTAATCTATGAATAATTTCTAATATGATGAAATTGAACAAAATATTATCCTTCTAACACACACATAATAAAATGAAAAAGAGTCAATAAAAATGTTTCCTTTGTCTTTTCAGAAACTTAAGTCCGTTTCATATTTGTTCGTATTTTATCGATCGATTGGACCTAGCAACTCTCTATCTATCAATCTAATGCATCTATCTATCTCCCTTATACTGTACAATAACATAACTACATCTTATTTGGGCTTTTTGTAATCTATGAATCCTTTCTAATGCGATGGAATTGAAAAATATAATATCCTTCCAGCACATAAAGAAAAGATGCAGGTCTGTGATTGTGGAGGGAGCTGCACCAAGGGGTGGACCGAGGAAGACCTGGGATCGGACTATACGTGCCGATCTCAAATACAAAAACTTGACAAGTCAAGCAGCCCTTAAAGGTGAACTACAAGGATGAACGAAAAAACAAAGATTAATGCAGGGTCATAACTTGGCATGAATATACTGTAATATGTATATGGGCAATATCGATATAATTCCATTAAACTCCAGAAAAAAATACTAATATATAATGTCGTTGGCAACTCGGCGATCAGCTGGACAAGTTCAACTGATCTGGAGTGACGCTACTGTATGGAGAGCCTAGTTTGTAAACAAGACATGCAGTCCTGGACTGTCCGGTCTGTTTTTCGTAATTAATATCTTTCAATTCAATACTCAAGCTCTGCAAAAGATCGAACAACGTCCTGAAGATGTGGTGCACATCAAGAAATAATCCCATCTTGCCAACAATAAACATACAGTCAGTGTTTATGAGTGTTTTATCCTGGTCCAGAATCTAGGGAGGTCGGCTGTAAGGCCTATTTCTTAATAATAGTATCGTTTTCTGTTCAATTTATATATCGCGGTCCCTTGACCAGACAGTGGTGAAGCCAAATGTTGAGCTGTAAACATGCATACATTTATATGAGCTTCTCCCATAAAAATGATCACAGATTCACCCATTTTCCATGTCGAGAGTTCCCGCCATTGGCTAGTTACGTCATGGTAAACACGCCAGTTCCAACCACATAAAATAACTTAGATAAGCTATATTTCTATATTGTTAGGACACATTGATGAAAGTTCTTCAGTATCATATACCTAAAATCAAGCAGATCCCAATGGACATTGTAGTTTGAATAGGTTTCATCCCTGGAATTCACCTTTAACAGGGTTACCTGGAACACCGCCATTAGGACAAGAGACTGAAACTGCACGTATGTGTGGAGCACTCAGTCTTAAAATTATATGTACTGTATGTACACTCATCTCTCTGCTATTACAGGTTTTGCTATAGCATTTGTGTGCTAACATGGCAACCTTAAAAACCCCAAAATTTCCTTATCGCGTCACAAAAGGGTGCTATAGCGGTTCCGTACCGACGGAAAAGTTCAAACACGGCGCCCGATGACGTCACAGAACATCGGCAGCTGTGATTAGTGGACAGGCTGGCCTCCATTGTGTTGGAAAACTACATGTTTACAAGCTTTTTATCTGCCCGAACCTCGTATTTTGCACGTTTACTATGGCCTTTGTTGAATTCAGTGATAGGGACAGGGGTCTGGTGCTAATGATGAAGGAATTAAATGTCGGGACCATCAAAATGGACAGCAAACGCCGGTCTGGACTACCGACGCCGTGTCAGATAACGCTTCATAATATGTATTTATAAGTATTCTACTCAAATGCATTCAGTGATAGGGACAGTGGACCTGGTGGTAATGATGAAGGAAATAAATGCCCACCATTAAAACAGACAGAGCAAACGCCGGTCTAACCTACTGACGACGCGCTTTGTCGGACTAAAGCGGCGAAATTATGCCGATGACTTAGGCTAGGCTATATATGAATGATTTCAAATATAGTCTGTGTGGTTAGTAATCTCCTCATAATATGTATTTACTAGTATTCTCCTCAAATAATATGTATTTATTGGATGTATTTGGCAGGAAATGGGTGTCCAAGATAGGTGAGCTTGGTACCTCGGCACCAATTATAATTATTCCCATAAATTTATCAGTTTTTCTATCGCGATTTTCGCTATAGCGGTACAATTAGGGCACCAATTACCCGTGATAGCAGAGGGATGAGTGTATATAAGTATGAATAGATAAACAAGAAATAAGAAACAGTCAACAAAAGGTAATTCCCCAATCTTTTTCAAATAGGCGCCGAGCTTCCGACCGTCGGATGATTTGCCGTTTAATTATTTATTTTTTCCCATGGTATATTTTCGCCTTGAAAGTGTGTCTACACAAAATGATGGGGAAATATTGTAACATGTTTTTAATTGACATTTGTGTCATTTTTGCTGATTATGAGTTGGTGGGGAAAAAAAATCTTTAATTCCATCATATCAGAAATTATTCACAGATTATATAGAGACCAAATAACATACACTTTTAAGTTTGATCAATAGTTTTGCATTATCAATAGGGTCATAACTTCTTCTCTACTTTCTGGTCTATTGAACCATAATAAAGAGAGGGGGAGGGAGGGAGCGCCCCCGACAGTGACAACCAGTCTGATGATGATAATGATATGATGGACAATATTTCTGTGTTCTCTGGTTACGATGAGGACGATGAACACGCCGGGGAACCTGGAGGGGCCAATGTGCGAGCTATAGCACAAGGCTTATCAACTTCATCACAGTAACGGGGCTGGGATGGGGCTGGGATGGGGCAGGGGGAGGGTCCGAGGGAGTACAGCGGCGGGGATATCTACAGAACGTCAACACATCTATCCACACAGAAATAGGTCAGTAACAGTTACAAAATAGTCCTTATTGATGCTTAATGTATTCTATGTTTTGTCATAAATGAAGTTGATGGTATAATGTAAAATAAGTCAGCTGAAGGTAGGCAAAAAGGGTCAAAAGGGGGACTTTGGGAAATTGCCTGGAACAAATTAATTTATTCCCATAAGGCCTGTTATTTCTAACACACGTACAGTCAGGACCCCCAATACACGATTCCACAATGCGCGAAAACCCTAATACACGAGTTACCCCTCGAAAATAACATTAATTAATTAAACATTAATTACGCGAGGTGGTACCACAATACACGAATCGAGAGCTAAGAAGGGGCCAAATCCGCTATTCCCGCTTGATACGCGAGCACGTCTACGTTTCGCGAGGCCCAGGAGTAGCTCTGAAAAAAGAAGAAGACGGGCATATGCCTGCCTTCCCTCCCGCTTACCCTCCCTCCCACAGTCCCGCTCAAGCGCTCATAGCCGTGCGGAGTGACCAAGCGTTTGTAGTGCCTGCCACTTTTTTCGCCATGCCACGCCAATATAAGAAGATAACACACAAAATGAAGGTGGAAGTGTTGGATCGCAAGAAAAAAGGAGAAGGAAACTGTGCAATAGGCTTGTCAGAGTAAACTGTTCGTACGATTTAGACAGGGAGGGAGAAGTTGGAGAAAATCGTGAAGTCCTACGGTCCTAGTCCTAGTCTATCTACTACTAATTTTAAGGTAAGGTTTCATATTTTTATTCATTGTTCTTCTTATATATAAGATATAGACTGTACTGTAGAGCCAAAATTTTCTAAAAATAGGGCCAAAAATGTTGAAAATAGGCCATAATTGAGAGATGTCACCCAATCTAATTATTCCCATTTAAAGTTAGTTCCACAATACCCGAATTCACCCATACGCGATGCCTCCTGTCACCCCTATTCTCGCGAATTGGGGGTCCTGACTGTATTGATATAAACGGTACGTACACGGTACAAATTAACTGCGTATATCGAGACCTGACTGTAGAGAGTGGTTAGGTAGTAGAGGGAATGAAGATTTGGAGAGATAGAAAAGAGAAAGGTATTTGGAGAAAAAGATATTGGCGAAGAGAGTAGTGAAGGAAAGTATGAGAAGAGTAGATGAGGAATAGAAATTTATGTGTAAAATGGAGAGAGTGTAAGAAACTTTTCTGGAAAGAGGCCAAGAAAGTTAGAGAGGGTGCATGCATACATAAAATTTCAAGACTGAGTGCTCCACACATGCGTGCAGTTTCAGTCTCTTGTCCTAATGGTGGCGTTCCTGGCAACCCTGTTTTTGGATTTGAGATCGGCACGTATAGGCTAGTCGATCCCAAGACTTCCTCGGTCCACCCCTTGGTGCAGCTCTCTCCACAATCACAGACCTGCATCTTTGCACCCAATTTTTTTCATCCATTCTCTCCACATGCCCATACCAGTCCAGTCTACTTGTACACATCTCCTCGCTAATACTCTTTATACCTAAGCATCTCCGCAGCTCGTCATTTGTTATTCTATCCTGCAGTTTGGTCCCACACATCCATCTCACCATTCTCATCTCATTACGTTCCATTCTGTTGACATCCTCTACAACGGCCCATGTTTCTGAGGCATACGTCATTGCACTTCTAACACATGAAGCATACACCTTTCCCTTCAGGGGGAAAAACATTCTTTTCATGGTCAGAATTGGCAGCAGTTCTTTGAACTTCCCCCAGCCACATCTAATTCTAGCGACAGTGGCAGCCTCGGCCCTACTACCGGCAGAGATGGTATCTCCTAGGCAGTAAGGGTCTAAAAGATAAGAATGGGCGAGTATTAGCCGAGAAGCAAGAGAGAGTCGAGAGATGGAGGGAGCACTTCAACGAATTGCTAAATGTAAGGAATGAAGCGCCAGCAAACATAGTTGGATGGGGTATGGCAGGGAGAAGAAGAGAAGTAGTGGAGGAGGAGGTGGGGATCAGAAGGTCAGAAGTTAGTGAAAGGCTGATTGTTTTGAAGTTGAAAGTTGGTGAAAGAATTCTGAATGTGATATCTGCATATGCCCCACAGGCTGGTTTACAGAAATAAATAAAAGAGGACTTCTGGAATGACACCGTCAGTGTCATTTCAGGCCTCTCGGAGAATGAAATAACAATCGTGGGGGGGAGGGGGGGGGGGGGACCTGAATGGTCACGTGAGAGCATCTGCAGATGGGTACGAGGGGGTACATGGAGGATATGGTTACGGAAGGAGGAATCTGGAAGGCGAATATATATTGGAGTCCTGCGTTGCACTCAACATGGTTGTGTGTAACACAAAGTTCAAGAAAAGACAGAGCCATCTGATCACATATAACTCTGGGGTCTCCAGTAGCCAGATAGATTACTTCTTGGTTAACAGGAAAGACTGGAAACTGATTAGAGATGTAAAGGTCATCCCGGGTGAAGAATGTATCCCCCAGCATAAGCTACTTGTGTGCGACATGAGCTTATACAGAGATCCTAAGCGCAAGAAGGTATACATACCCAAAAGGAAAGTGTGGCTGCTGAAGAACAAGGAAGTTAGGGATAGGTTTCATAGTGAACTGGAGGAAATTAATAGAAATAAGGAAGCTAGGCCTAACGATGTAAATAGTCGATGGAACTTTCTTAAACATAGCCTTATCGCTGCCACTGACAAAGTCTGTGGGAAAACAAAGGGTTACCCCAGGAATAAGACCTCTTAGTGGTGGAACGATGAGGTAGAACATGCTGTGAAAGAGAAAAGGAGATGCTTCAAAGCATGGAAGAAGGGAGGTAGCAAGGAGGAATACAAGGCAGCTAAACGAACTGGCAAAAGTTATTTACAATGCTAAAAATCGCATTAAGGACCTGGTCCTCGAACAAGTGTGTAACACTGACAATCCCAATGGGATCTTCAACCTAGCTAGGCGAGTTAAAAATGACAGTAGGGATATTATAGGTGAACAGTGTGTTAGAAATGATAATGGGAAGATCGTGTATGCAGAACATGAAATCAGAGAAGCATGGAAGGCACACTATGAACGATTGTTAAATGTAGAGTTTGAATGGGATAAGGAACAGCTTAGTATCGAAAAACCAATATCTGGACCCCCTCCTTTGATAGCACCAGCTGTAGTGAGCGACGCAATCAATAAAATGAAGGACGGTAAAGCTCCAGGGTCTCTGACATTGTCGCTGAGATAATAAAAGCCTCAGGGGAGACTGGTGTCAACTTAGTCACCGAGTTGATAAACACCATTGTTGAAGCTGAGAAAATCCCAGAGGATTGGCTCAAAAGTGTAATAGTAAATACACTCTAACCTCCATTTAACGGATTCCGATTTAACGGATATCGGCAATAACGGTCAAAAAATGTAGGCCGGACAATGGACCCAGCAACGGACATAGTCCGTTGCTATAAAAAAGTTGGAGCAAAGTCCGTTGCTCTATCTATTTATCTCTCTAATGCACCTACCTAAATCCCTTATACATTAACATAACTATGTCTTATTTGGACTTTTTGTAATCTTTGAATCATTTCTAATATGATGGAATTGAAAAATATAATATCCTTCCAGCACATAGATAAATAATAAATAAGATAGTCAACAAAATATTTCAACTCTCCCCTCCGTGCCAGCAGAGACGGAAGATTTACGTTTGATAGATTTTTTGTTTTGTTTTTTTCCCTCGATATACACACTCTTTCTATTTATCTATCTCTCTAATTCATCTATCTAAATCCCTTATACATTAACATAACTATGTCTTATTTGGACTTTTTGTAATCTTTGAATAATTTCTAATGTGATGGAATTGAAAAATATAATATCCTTCCAGCACATAGATAAATAATAAATAAGATAGTCAAAAAAATAGTTCAACCCTCCCCTCAGTCTAGACGCCGAGCTTCCGAGACGGAAGATTTACGTTTGATAGATTTTTTGTTTTGTTTTTTTCCCTCGATATACACACACTTTCTATCTATCTATCTCTCTAATTCATCTACCTAAATCCCTTATACATTAACATAACTATGTCTTATTTGGACTTTTTGTAATCTTTGAATAATTTCTAATGTGATGGAATTGAAAAATATAATATCCTTCCAGCACATAGATAAATAATAAATGAGATAGTCAACAAAATATTTCAACCCTGCCCTCCGTCTATGCGCCGAGCTTCCCAGACGGGAGATTTACGTTTGATAGATTTTTTTTTTTTTTTTTTCCCCACGGTATACACAATATGATGGGGAAATATTATAACATGTTTTTAATTGACATTTGTGTCGTTTTTGCTGATTATGAGTTGGTGGAAAATAAAATCTTTAATTCTATCATATCGGAAATGATTCACAGATTATATAGAGACCAAATAATATACACTTTTAAGTGTGTTCAATAGTTTTGCATTATCAATAGGGTGTAGCACAAGGGATTACCAGGATTTATTTCAGGTACAGTAAAAAAAAGGATGCATAACAGTTAAATGTCACGATCCGGACACCTGTACTCAACACCGAATTTTTCTCAAGGAATTTCCGGATTACATCCGGACTGGACAGTATTTAGCAGCAACGGACATTTAGCAGGAACGGACAGGTGCTTGCACGCATTTGTCCGTTAAATGGAGGGTCGAGTGTATATACAAAGGAAAGGACGATGCGCTAGATAGAGGAAATTATAGGGGCCTGAAAATGCTTGACCAAATCATGAAGGTCTGTGAGAGAGTCTTTGAGGGTTTGATCAGGCAAAGCATCTCCATTGATGATATGCAGTTTGGTTTTATGCAAGGACGGGGTACAACCGATGCTATCTTCATAGTCAGGCAGATACAGGAAAGATACTTACTAAAAGGCAGGGATCTTTACTTTGTGTTTGTAGACCTGGAGAAGGTCTTTGATAGGGTGCCTAGAGATGTTGTGCAGTGGGCTATGAGGAAACTAGGTGTGGAAGAGTGGCTGGTGCGTGTGATAATGAAGATGTATGAGGATTCGCGAAGTGCGGTGAGGGTGAAGGGTGTACTGAGTGATGAGTTCGCAGTCCATGTTGGAGTCCATCAGGGTTCAGTGTTAAGCTCCCTCCTCTTTATTATGGTCTTGGAGGCACTGTCTAGAGTTTTTAGAGGCGAACTCCCGTTAGAACTGTTTTATGCAGACGATTTAGTCCTAATAGCTGACAGTATGCAAGATGCTGAGGCCAAATTCAGAGAATGGAGAGAGGGCATGGCGAGCAAGGGTTTAAGAGTCAATATTAACAAAACCAAGGTTATGCATTGTAGATTGAGACTAGGCAATGTGGAAAAGAGCGGTGCATACCCATGTGCAGTCTATGGAAAGGGTGTGTTAGTCTTAGTAATTAGAAACTTGGGTATTAAAGTGAATATGTTATGACAAAATACATAAGTGGAAAAAGTACAATAAGAATAATTAGATAAATGGGTATTAAGTAATTATGTTGTGAGAAAATACACAACATAAGTGGGAAAGTACAATAAGAATAATGTGGAATAAATACAATATATATTGCCTAAAAGGTACGTAATCGGAAAAGGAAAGAAAGATCAAAAACAAATGAATTCAAGTGGGGCACGGAAACTAGTGCCTATATGGAGCGTCGATATTGTGACGTCATGAGCAGGGCGATGAGTAACTGAGTCATGGCGTCGGAAGACAGTTGACCGTGAGTAATGATAGTGGATGGAAGTGCTGACAGTGGAGTCAAGTCCTGGCCAGGCAGCAAGAAATGAGTCAGCACTCAAAGCTTATTACTGCACAGGAATATAATCTGCTCACCCCGTCCTGGATAATGAATCAAAGTATTATCCGCCAACTCTGCCTGCAATACTCAGCATATGGAATTCTGCCGGTGCTACAGCGAGGTGAGGCGAATTCAAAGTGAGTTCAACAGGGTGTGGGTGTTAACTCAATTCAATGTAGCATCTGTCGATGTTGGGTACACCATGGGAGTAAGAGCTGTACTGTAAAGTGGGGTAACTTCGTACTGCGGTGATAACTTCGGACATCGGCGATAATAAGTAATTAGACATTGTCATAATATAATGGAAACACTTTTTATTGTTTATTTTGTGGGGTCCGTTTAGAGAAATGGCAAAGGAAGAGCATGTAAAAGTCCTAGGAAACTGATATGCGTATATGTACACTAAACAAATATTATATATATGACGAAAATATGTACATTTTTCGCTACCCTGCCAAACTTCTATCGCCCTGAAGAAATTTGTTGGTGTGAATGATGTTGTGACTGATATAATTTTGTAGTAAACATTACCAGAGACAACATCCACCAAAGGAAATTTGTTACACTTGTATAACGCTCTAGCTAGAACACTATCATTTAGCCGATTGTTTTAAAAAAAAAAATTGCTAACTTCGGACATGGAACAAAACAATAGTTTGTTATTATTTGCCCTATGAAAATCATTCATAATACTTGTCCATCATTAACATGGTGGTAAAAGATCAAATAATCATTCTCTGAGTCCAAAACCCATACAAATATGCTAATATGCTAACCGATTTATGTATTTCGGATAATTCTGGATATATAATATATATAAATTAGGAGAGGCATACATCTTGTCCAAATGTTTTTTTATCTGCCGAAAAAAACACCAACAAATACGTTATACTTATAAAAATGCTCAAATTCATAAAAGTGTATATGCAGTGATATAGTATACATACCTATATATTTTCACTAGGCCTAGTTAATTTTTGAGTTATTGATTAGACAGCATTGGTTATTTTTCCTGCTCAATATTTTCTAAGAGTGAGCTCAATGCCTAACGAGAACAGATCCAAACAGAATATATGTTAAACATTATATATATCCCCCTCCTATACTGATTATACATGCCTAAAAGTATTGACTGAATTTTCCACTTAAACATCGGACAGGAATAAGCAGCAATAATAAAATATTTTTATAAAATAGTAGGAGCCGAAAAATGAATGAAATAAGGCCACGAACGTACGTCCGAAGTTCTCCTCCATTTGTCCGGAGTTATCCCAGCTTTCTTGGCAATCAGTTTCCATAAGAAATCACCTATGTCCGAAGTTATCCATACATGTCCGAAGTTTTCAACTTTTCAAGCAAACTTCGGATATCATTTAGGATAATGATAGCTCTCTTATTATGGGGGATAATTTTAGGAGGCTTCCTGGATTACGGCGCACTATCACCATACATCACTTGACCTAGTTAAATCTCTATAATGTGTTTACACTCAGGAGCAATTGTTAAAAAACATCGAAAAATGTCCGAAGTTACCCCATTTTACGCTAGTAAACCTGACCCCTGCCGAAGGATAAGTCAGAAATAGAGAAATTTGAGTGCGTAGTGTGCAAAGGCGAGCTTGTGTTAAGTGATGATCCTGTGGCTGTGAATTTTGGAAATGAGTCATTGGAGCTGGTGAACAAGTTTTGTTACCTAGGAGATACCATCTCTGCCGGTGGTGGGGCAGAGGCTGCCACTGTTGCTAGAATTAGGTGTGGCTGGGGGAAGTTCAGAGAATTGATGCCAATCCTGACCATGAAAAGAATGCCTCTCCCCCTGAAGGGAAAGGTGTATGCCTCATGTGTTAAAAGTGCAATGACGTATGCCTAAGAAACATGGGCCGTTAAAGTAGAGGATGTCAGCAGAATGGAACGTAATGAGATGAGAATGTTGAGATGGATGTGTGGGGCCAGGCTACAGGATAGAATAACAAATGTTGAGCTGAGGAGACGTTTAGGTATAAAGAGTATTAGCGAGGTGATGCGTACAAGTAGACTGGGATGGTAAGGACATGTGGAGAGAATGGATGAACAAAATTGGGTGAAAAAATGCAGGTCTGTGATTGTGGAGGGAGCTGCACCAAGGGGTGGACCGAGGAAGACCGAAGAAGACCTAGGATCGGACTATTCGTGCCGATCTCAAATCCAAGAACTTGACAAGTGAAGCAGCCCTTAACCCGTGGAGCCCCGGCTAGTTTTGTAATGTTTGTTCACCAGAACCCGGCCGGTTTTCAAAAAATGGTTTTATTCCAGAAACAATAGCGAATGGGTTAGGAATGAAGGAAAAACCACGAAAAACCGCTCAAAAAGCTTAAAAAATGGTCCTACAGAGCCCCCGAAAACGTATTTTACAAGAGTAAAAAATTGAAGGCAATTACCCCAAAAAAACAGGTTATTGCGCGCTCACGCGCACGCACGTGGACTTTGAGAGTTTTCAACCATCGGCACGGTTGCGTGGGATACGTACACAGTTCCCATACAAATCTGAGCCCTCTTGAGTGGCTACACCTGAGGTTACGGTCGGCGCAATTAGGGTGACGCGTCAGGCGCGTCTCTGGGGCTGTGCGTTACATACATCGCCGACGCGTCAGATGCGTCGCTGGGGCTGTACGGGTTAACAGGGTTGCCTGGAATGCCGCCATTAGGACAAGAGACTGAAACTGCACGTATGTGTGGAACACATTTTTCGGCCATATCGCCCGGATCTCAACAACGTCCTTAGGATGGGTTAGGGTTAGAAAACATCGTATAGCCTAGGCCTATTTACTCTATTTCCCATGTACGGACTTTTTCATTGTGCGGACATGGGTCCCCCCCTATTAGTCCGCACATTCGAGGGTTGACTGTATATATATATATATATATATATATATATATATATATATATATATATATATATATATACATATAGGCTTATGTTACCTTTGTGGAGGTCTCCTAAAGAAGTAACCTTATGGCTTATGTTGCCGTCAAAAGGGGTAATTGTGGACACCTGGGGCAATATATGGCAGTTCATAAAACTCCTATAATGGGCTGGTCTATCAGAGTGAGAACTGAGCGATCTCTGCCATACCCATAGCTTACTCTGACTGTTCCTTCTACTTATATATTTTCTAAATCTCAAGTGACGGCGGTCTCTTCTGTGGATTGACCTCCCAATCTACCAAGATTGGAAGCTAAGGCGTCACATTTTTCCTTTGCCCCTCAACTTTCTCTTCATAATTGCTGATGGGCACAGGGTCCTGGGTGGGGATTTGGTTTCCCGAGCGTTTTCGCACCCTTCTCAGCTCCCCGCCATGGAGTGGCTTCGGTCACCCAGGCTTTATTGTGGTCTGCAGGGAGAGTTCTGTGGGGGTGCTCGGTTATGGCCTTGGCCTTGCTCGGGGCCTTGGGGCTGTTCGGCCAGGCAGCTTGGGGAACAACAACAACAACTCCTATAATTCAATATAGGGGTCTTATCAATTCAAACATACACAACACCATTCAGCCATAATATTGCTAAAGACAGAAATCCTCAATTATTATAATTGAGGTTTTAATGAACTGTCCTCAATTGCCTCAGGTGTCCACAATTACAGTACCCACTTTGACATTATGTTACCTTGTGATGATTTTGGATGATGGAGCTGATGAACTGCCACTTCTGTATATATCCTCTGATATATGGGGATGATGAGGTTGGTTCAGTAGTGGGGTGTGTCTGGGATCTTCTGCAGGGAGTTGTCCAGGTCACGCTTCAAGACTTCTACACTGCAGGATGAAATCAGGGTGTCAAACCAAAGCCAAGTCCATTCTTTATTGTCTGTATTTCTGTTTATGCAAAGATGAAATTATGGTTTATTGTTCAGATTATTGTCTTTGGAAGGGCAATTTTGGACACCTAGTCTGAATTCAGACATGGATATCAAATACATATTCGTAGGACTAACCAGTGATCCCAGTATAGATTCGGACCTATCAGGAGTCAATTCGGACATCTTAGAACATTTTAAAAGGGTCTTATCACACTCCCTGAAAATGTAAAGATCATAAATACCATATCATAAGATACGACACTTTCGGAGCAAATTCGAACATATCTGGATTGATACACCTATACTCTGGGTAGCAGTATGACCCTGACAATGTAAAAATAAGGATTATTGTGACATAACTCAGAAATACCCTGTGTAAATGACAACTATAATCCCAATTACACACATGGGAATAATATACAAGATGCCAATACATTTGTTTGTACTTTCAAGCTAATTATGAAAGTACATCTTGGCACTAATAACTTTCCTGCATCTAATCATTATCATTTGTCAAAGAAAGTTTGCCATTTTTACAAAATTTAATTATAAACCTTATTTTGGTTATTATTTGTTTTTTAATTACTTGTCGAATTATAATTAAAGATCTTTACCCACGAAATTGATACAAAACTGCAGTATTACGAAAAGCACTGTACAAATAATTTATATGTTTATTCATTAACCCTCCAGACCCGGTAGGGCTCTGAGGCACCCATAACAAACACCCCCCGCGCTACCTGGTAGGGCTCTGAGAAACCCATGACCTTGAAAGCCTGTAAGCTTGGTGTGCGAGGCGTCCGTCCAACGCATGTAAACAACAGCCGGCTGGACCGATGCCGCGCATCTCCGACCACAAGAAGGAGAGCGTCGCTTGTTCGTGTGTGCCTGTATGTTATTGTTAAGTATCGAAAAGTAGTGTAAAGTGTCTGTTTTTGCCACAAAGTTATCTCCAATGAAATTGTCATCACAACTGAACCAGTTGACTTAGAGAGCTCTACTTAACGCCATTCTACAGGTACGAAACACATCTACGCTTGGGGATGCGCGGGAATGCGGAAGCAAGCAAAATAACATAGATGCGGTAGCCTAGGCGTAGACGTTTTTTGGCCAAAACCCCCGGGTTTCGGGGAATATACAGTACACTATATGGAATACATAGCCGGGGCTGGAGGGTTAACCCGGTGAGACCCAGCGTCGCACGTGTTGCGTCGGCAGTCTTTGATCACCAACTCCCAGCGACGCATCACGTGCGTCCGACATATAAAAAACACTTACGTGGCTCGTAAGGTAGGAAATGGCGGGAGAATAGGAGGGGGAGGTACCGTAGTGTGTGTGGGAGCCGGGCCAGTAGGTGTGAGCGGGCCGAGACAGCCGCGCGGCTGGTGGTGGTGGGCTTAGTGGGGATAGTTTACACCCCTAGTTCACCGCCACTTTGAACCTTCATTACTCCGGTCGTATGGGAGCTAGAGGCTTGAGATGTATGTGAGATACTCCTTAGGATGTATGCCGTACAATGCCATACTCAGTTTTTACCCTAGTGCTCCCGGGCGGGTGGTCATGCGGGGGAGACGAACTATTGAAACCCCCCCCCCCCCCCCGCCCCTCAAATGACCGAAATTATTTATTTTTGTTTTCATTTCTCACCATTCTCTTCCATTTTGGCTCAACAAATTTTTTTGAGGCTCCCCCCCCCCAACCCCCCACCGGCCCCCCCAAAAAAAACAAATGTCAGAGGTGATTTTTTTTTTTTTTCATTTCTCATCCTTGTCTTCCATTTTAGCAAACAAAAAAAATAAGTTAAAATGGCTTGGGACTGGGGTGAATAAAATATTATAACTAGCCGGGGCTCAACGGGTTAATTAATAATCATATAAATGACTTTTTTGGAATAATGATGTCCGAATTCACCCTGTATTCTAATTCACTCTAATTGACGGTATCACAGAATGGGGACAAATCGCATACTGGTGCGCGAAAGGGTTAATTCAAGTCATCAAACCAAATAGGCGTGCTAGCAGACATACGCGTTTCCTTGTTTACTGTACAAAAGTCATATGATCGCAGTTACGTCCCCGTCTAATTTGACTATTGTTTGTACAAAATTATCCCAAGGTCCGTTGTTATTTGCACCCTGCTAGAAATGCATATGATGATGACAAGTCATAGGGGGTAAGGGGGGCAAAGCCCCTCTTAACCAATTACTGTATCGCAAGGTCGGTAACAAAACAATTACCCAACTTTGCCCCCCTCAACCAATTACTGTATCCCACGGTCGGTAACACAAATATTACCCATCTTTGCCCCCCTCAACCAATTACTGTATCCCACGGTCGGTAACAAAACAATTTACCCAACAGCTTGCGGTGGGATAAAATATTGGAGCGAGCGGGGCTTTGCCCCCCTCTCACTCCCCATTACTTATTGTCATTATCATACAATATTACCAGCAAGGGGCAAATAACAGCTGGCCGTGAGATAATTTGAAAAAAAAGTCAAATTTGATGTGAACGTAACTGCGACCATATGAATTTTGTAAACAAGACGACGTGAACGCCCGCTAACACCATCCTTACCCAAAATTGCTCCGGTTTGACACCCTGTCACGGGGAAGGCTTTTGAATGTTTTGGCTTGGCTATAGAATGCAATAGAAAATACTTTGATAATTATATCCCATATGTGACCTAAAATACACGTTGTCCGGCAGCGATAGAGCACTATGGCTGTCAGGCAGAGACTCTAACAGTAACACACCACCAAATGTGACAGTAGTACTGTACCATTGTTTGAAGCCTTGAATGATTACGAGAAGGCATAAAAGAAAATTATCATGAAACAGCATTGTTTTGGCCATTTCATCACATCCAAAGACAAAATATTAACTGTAAATCACAATTACATCTTTATATTCTGTATATGATCATAATAAAGACTAAAAACAAAGGAGGTAAATATACAGATTTACACCAAGAACAATTATTATATGGGTCATTATGCAGAAGAACTCCTTTTATTTTTAGTTTTATATTGTTATGGTTTGTAAATGTGTATTTTAATGCTAAAAGTGCGGTAAGCACTTTTTATTAGCATTTGCATTATTAATTGTAATTCCGATACCTCAACAATCTAGGGGAGAGTTTGGGAATGCGGGGTTTACTCGATTTAGTCAACTTTGAAAAGACATTAGCCTAACCTATCCTAGTATTATGGGTGGGGTCTGCCGCCCCCACACCCCCGCTGGTTGATTATTAAAACAATAAAAGGGGAGCGGGGGAGTAGGGTACGGACTGGAGGAGCGGGATGGTGTAATTGCTGAAGGAATGGTAGATGGATTAAGGATTATGTTTAGTAATGTGGATGTGTTTACCCAGGACAAGAAAAGAGAACTTATATGTAGGTTGCAGGATGAAGAGGAAAAACCTGATGTCATAGCCCTACAGGAAGTAAGACCAAAAAATGCTAGAATTGAAAGGGAACTGGTGGAATATAATTTGGAGGGTTTTGAGTTATATGAGAGAAATGCTATTAGAGCAGAGGTTGGAAGAGGACTGTTTATTTATGTAAGACAAGAGCTCAAGGTTAATGAGGTGGATATGAGACAGCAGTATTGTGAGTATTTGTGTATTGAAGTAAAATGTGCAAGAGGATCAATTCTAATTGCCTCTATATATAGAAGCCCAAATAATAGCAGGGGAGAGGATGATAACCTACTGAAAGCAATGGAGGAGATAGATAATAGAGAGAACAAATATAACATTTTGATTGGAGATTTCAATTTGCCAGGGATCAACTGGGCAAATTGTACTACTCCAGCGGGACAGGGTAGCCTGGAAAATAAGTTTATAGAGAAAGTGAGAGATTGTTTTTTAACGCAACATATTGTAGAGATGACAAGATATAGAGATGGGATGCAGGGGAGTGTACTTGATTTGATTTTTAGCAATGAAGAGGATATAGTGGAACATGTCAATGTGGATAGCCCTATAGGTCGTAGTGACCATGCCTGTATAAGCTTTAGTTGTAACATTAAATCAGAGAGGGATAATAGAAGCAATAGAAAAATATACATGTATGATGGAGCAGATTATGAGCTGCTGAGACGGTGTTTGGACATTGACTGGGGGGAATACTTGAACGGTGAAGACGCTGAAGGAATGTGGAGGAAAATTAGAGTTAAACTGGAGAATGCTGTATCCAAAAGTGTACCAGTACGGGAATATAAGGATAAAAAAAAAATGAGGAAAAGAACTAACCCAGAATTGCCAATGAAAAGAAAGCTTTGGATACTGATTAGAAGAAAGAAACGATTGTGGGAAAGATTAAAATTGTTAAAAAAGAACAGGGGGTCTAGTATAGAAGCTAAAGAAGTGGATCTGGAACGTAGACAAATAAACAATAAAATAAGGTGGGAAACAAGGAGGGGGGTGAAGGAGAGGGAGAGAGAGATAGCTAGAAATGTGAAGGATAATCCAAAAATATTCTGGAAGTACATTCAGGAAAAGTTAACAAGAAGAGTAGGGATCCCAGAGCTGGTAGGGGGGTTGAATGGTGGGAGTAGAGCGGAGACTGATAAGGAGAAAGCAGAGGTGCTGGGGAAATACTTTGGGGGGGTACTAACAGTGGAGTCGGAGGATGCAGTGCCTACTATGCCCATCAAACAGGCACCGGCACTAGAACTAATAGAATTTTCCCATGCTAGAATAAGAAGGGCTATAGAAAAAATTAACAGAAGTAAGTCACCGGGACCGGATGGGATACACCCAAGAATCATAAAGGAAGGAGGGGAGATGTTAGTAGAGCCATTGAAAATGTTATTTGAGGTATCGTTTAATACAGGACAAATCCCGATGGACTGGAGAGAGGCGAACATAACAGCTATATTTAAGAAGGGAAAGAGAAATGACCCAGGGAATTATAGACCAGTCAGTTTGACAAGTGTTGTGTGTAAACTAATGGAAACGGTAATTAGAGAAGGAATAATGGATCATATGAAGTCAAACCAACTTTTCAGTGGGAGACAGTTCGGATTCTTGCCGGGGAGGTCGATGGTACTACAGCTAATTAAGGTGGTAGATGATTGGATGCAAATTCTAGAGGATGGTGATGTAATAGACGTGGTATATTGCGATTTTATGAAGGCCTTCGATAAGGTCCCACATAAAAGGTTAATAGAGAAAGTTAGAAGCTATAATATAGGGGAGAAATGTGTGAAATGGATAGAAGCCTTCCTGAAAGATCGGAAACAGAGGGTACTGGTGAATGGAATAGGCTCGGGGTGGAGGGAAATTACAAGTGGGGTACCTCAGGGATCTGTGTTGGGACCACTGCTGTTCGTTATATTTATCAACGACTTACCCGAAGTTATAACTAATGGAAGTGAGGTATACTTGTATGCGGATGACACTAAGCTGTATAGAAGAGTGAGGAGTAAGGAAGATATGGGTTTGCTTCAAGGAGATGTGGAGGGCATGAGGGGATGGTCTGAGCATTGGTTAATGCCTTTTCATCCAAAAAAATGCAAGTACATGCGGATTGGGACCAGCAAGATAGACAAGGTAGGATACAGTATGTATGAAGCGATGGAGGAAGTGATTGCAGAAAAGGATATAGGAGTAGTGTTAGACAATAAGTTAAATTTCTCAGAACATTTAGCGGAAAAGATAAACAAAGCCAATAGAATTGTAGGGCTGATAAGGAGGACATTTGTGTCACTTAACGAAGAAATCTTCAGGAATCTCTATACAGCGCTGGTTAGGCCGCACCTGGAATATGCGAACCAGGTGTGGGCTCCATATATGGTAAAGGATATAGAAGCAGTGGAGAAAGTGCAGAGGAGAGCTAGCAAGCTGGTACCAACGTTGAAGAACGCGGGCTATGAGCAGAGGTTGAGGACACTGGGGCTTCCGACACTGGCATATAGGAGAAAGAGAGGGGATATGATAGAGACTTTTAAGATAGTGTCAGGAAAGTACGATGAGGATGTGTGTGAAGGTATCTTCTTGATGCGGGAGGGAACAAGAACGAGAGGACACTCTAAGAAAATTTACAAAGAAAGAAATAGGCTTGAGAAAGCAAAGAACTCATTTTGTGATAGAGTGGTAAATGAGTGGAACGCACTGCCCCAGTATGTAGTCGATTCCGAATCAATAACTGAGTTTGAAAGTAATCTTGATAAAGCATCGGGAAGACAAGATTTGAAGTTTGATTATAAAACAAAAATACAGAATAGTAAAAATGTTGCGTCTGCTGCCGCCGCCGCCAACACCATGAACGACCGCAGCAGTGCAAGTACTGGTACTGAGCTGGATACACAGGCATAGTTTGCCTTTTTCCAGAGGATCTACTGTAAGAAACTACTGTAAGAAATATGGACGGCTAAACAGAATAAAAATAGCCTTTAACTATATAAACGAGGAGATGCTGGAGAAAATAATAAAAACATTGGTGAGACCAAGACTGGAGTATGCGGCAGTGGTGTGGGCACCACATCTAAAAAAGCATATAAAGAAGCTGGAGAAGGTTCAGAGAGCTGCAACTAGGATGATACCAGAACTGAGAGAATTACCATATGAGGAGAGATTAAAGAAATTAGATTTACCATCTCTAATGGATAGGAGGGAGAGAGGCGATTGATTATGATGTACAAATGTGTGAGAGGACTCGAAAAGGTGGACAAGAAGGGTTATATTGTGAAAGATAATGGTAGAACTAGGGGGCATAGATATAAGCTAATGAAAGGAAGATGTAAAGGAGATGTGAGAAAGTATAGTTTCCCTTACAGAAGTATAAGTAAATGGAATCAGTTGGAAGAGGAAGTGGTGTGTGCCAAAAACATTCATATTTTTAAGGCAAAGTTAGATAATTATAACTCAGGAAGCGGGACAATACGAGCCTAAAAAGCTCAACTCCTGTATACTACAAATAGGCAAATAGGTAAATACACGAGAGACGAGTAGGAGCGGACGTCGTTGGCTGGCGCTCCTCAAACTACCATCTGACTTGCCTAAAGTGGGGTATACAGGAGATTATTGTGTATTGTCCCGCTAATAATATTCTTACAGGAAAGTGTTCAGTGAAAGTTATTTAAAAATATGAATGTATAAACGAAACTTAGAGAGTTTGTTTTGAGAAATCAGCTGGTAAGGCTGGTGACGTCACATGACAACAACAATGGCTGACATCGAAGCCACGGATATGAGTGGGGAATGTTTTTATGACGAGGAAGGGGATTATTCAGGCTTTCCTGAAGGTAAGGAGGACCAGATCACCTTCCTGAACAGGAATCTGATGGGGCTGATAAAGTGGAGAAAGGAAATGGAGGTGTGGAGGAAGACCATTGGGACTGTAGTGGAAGAGAGCTGTGTCCCGGGGGAGGGTTTAAATGATTTAACTGCTAGGGTCAACGAATTGGTATCTGAGAATGTGGCTTTAAAAGAACAGATTAAGGAATACAAAGAACATTTAAATGAGAGAGTGAAAGAGATAGATGATGGGTATAGGGAGAGGGCTGAGAGAGAGATTCGTGAATTGAGGGAGGAGAATGCTAGGCTAAAACAAGGAGTGGAAACAAATCAGGACAGGACACAAAAAATGGAGGAAGAGGTATCTCAAATGAAAAATGTCTGGGGTGATCGAGTGGGTGAAGCAGAGGTACAACTAAAAGCAATTATTGAGGAGCAAAAGGGACAGCAGGAGGAGAACCTGAACAAGAGGGTAGTTAATGCCATCAGACAAAATGAGAAACAGGTCAGTGATATTATTGATAAGAAGAGATGTGTAATTATGTTTGGAGATGTAGAAGGGGAAATATTAGATAGAAATACGAGAAAGGGTGTGGAGATGAAGAAAGTTGAGAAGATGATTGATGTGATAGATAGACAAGATAAGGAGGGATGGAAGAGAGAGGTAGAGGATTGTTGGAGACTAGGGAAATACAAGAAAGGAGAAATGAGGCCAATGAAGATTAGATTTAAGTCAACCAAAGTAGCAGAGGAGGTACTCAGATCCAGCTGGAAGTTAAGTCAGGAGGGGGAATACAGAAATGTTAAACTAAGGAAAGATCTAAATGCGGAAGAGAGGGAAAAATTTAGAGAAATAAATAGAGAAGTCAAAGAAAAGAACGATAATAGATCAGAAGTGGAGAAGGGGGATTTTTTCTACAGAAACATGGATGGGAAAGTAAGGAAGTGGTACCTGAAGAAGGGGGAGAAGATAGGGGCGGAGGGGGGGAGAAAAGAAGTGGTGGTACAGGAAGAAGGATTGGAGGGAGAGGTGCAACAGGAAGGGGAAATAGTAGGATAAAGACAGGGAATATCAATCATAATGGTAAAAGCAACAGGTGCAAGATGGTCTATAGCAATGTGGATGGGCTGCTATCAAAGAAATTAGAAATAAATGATTACATCAGACAGGAAGAGCCCTTAATATTGTGTATATGTGAAACTAAACTAAATAAAGGGATAAGTTTGGAGGGAATGGGATGGAACAACTATAATATCTGGAGAAGGGATAGACAAGATGGGGGGAGGGGTGCTAATTCTTACACATAATAAATTGAAAACAAGAATGATTGATCTGAATAATAGTAAAGCGGAAATATTAGCAGTAGAATTGACAGATGATGACAATCAAAAGGCGGATATTGTAGTGGCCTATTGATATTCCCTGTCTTTATCCTACTATTTCCCCTTCCTGTTGCACCTCTCCCTCCAATCCTTCTTCCTGTACCACCACTTCTTTTCTCCCCCCCTCCGCCCCTAATTATTTATTATGTGTAAGAATTAGCACCCCTCCCCCCATCTTGTCTATCCCTTCTCCAGATATTATAGTTGTTCCATCCCATTCCCTCCAAACTTATCCCTTTATTTAGTTTAGTTTCACATATACACAATATTAAGGGCTCTTCCTGTCTGATGTAATCATTTATTTCTAATTTCTTTGATAGCAGCCCATCCACATTGCTATAGACCATCTTGCACCTGATGCTTTTACCATTATGATTGATATTCCCTGTCTTTATCCTACTACTGTATTTCCCCTTCCTGTTGCACCTCTCCCTCCAATCCTTCTTCCTGTACCACCACTTCTTTTCTCCCCCCCTCCGCCCCTATCTTCTCCCCCTTCTTCAGGTACCACTTCCTTACTTTCCCATCCATGTTTCTGTAGAAAAAATCCCCCTTCTCCACTTCTGATCTATTATCGTTCTTTTCTTTGACTTCTCTATTTATTTCTCTAAATTTTTCCCTCTCTTCCGCATTTAGATCTTTCCTTAGTTTAACATTTCTGTATTCCCCCTCCTGACTTAACTTCCAGCTGGATCTGAGTACCTCCTCTGCTACTTTGGTTGACTTAAATCTAATCTTCATTGGCCTCATTTCTCCTTTCTTGTATTTCCCTAGTCTCCAACAATCCTCTACCTCTCTCTTCCATCCCTCCTTATCTTGTCTATCTATCACATCAATCATCTTCTCAACTTTCTTCATCTCCACACCCTTTCTCGTATTTCTATCTAATATTTCCCCTTCTACATCTCCAAACATAATTACACATCTCTTCTTATCAATAATATCACTGACCTGTTTCTCATTTTGTCTGATGGCATTAACTACCCTCTTGTTCAGGTTCTCCTCCTGCTGTCCCTTTTGCTCCTCAATAATTGCTTTTAGTTGTACCTCTGCTTCACCCACTCGATCACCCCAGACATTTTTCATTTGAGATACCTCTTCCTCCATTTTTTGTGTCCTGTCCTGATTTGTTTCCACTCCTTGTTTTAGCCTAGCATTCTCCTCCCTCAATTCACGAATCTCTCTCTCAGCCCTCTCCCTATACCCATCATCTATCTCTTTCACTCTCTCATTTAAATGTTCTTTGTATTCCTTAATCTGTTCTTTTAAAGCCACATTCTCAGATACCAATTCGTTGACCCTAGCAGTTAAATCATTTAAACCCTCCCCCGGGACACAGCTCTCTTCCACTACAGTCCCAATGGTCTTCCTCCACACCTCCATTTCCTTTCTCCACTTTATCAGCCCCATCAGATTCCTGTTCAGGAAGGTGATCTGGTCCTCCTTACCTTCAGGAAAGCCTGAATAATCCCCTTCCTCGTCATAAAAACATTCCCCACTCATATCCGTGGCTTCGATGTCAGCCATTGTTGTTGTCATGTGACGTCACCAGCCTTACCAGCTGATTTCTCAAAACAAACTCTCTAAGTTTCGTTTATACATTCATATTTTTAAATAACTTTCACTGAACACTTTCCTGTAAGAATATTATTAGCGGGACAATACACAATAATCTCCTGTATACCCCACTTTAGGCAAGTCAGATGGTAGTTTGAGGAGCGCCAGCCAACGATGTCCGCTCCTACTCGTCTCTCGTGTATTTACCTATTTGCCTATTTGTAGTATACAGGAGTTGAGCTTTTTAGGCTCGTATTGTCCCGCTTCCTGAGTTACAATTATCTAACTTTGCCTTAAAAATATGAATGTTTTTGGCACACACCACTTCCTCTTCCAATTGATTCCATTTACTTATACTTCTGTAAGGGAAACTATACTTTCTCACATCTCCTTTACGGGAAACTATACTTTCTCACATCTCCTTTACATCTTCCTTTCATTAGCTTATATCTATGCCCCCTAGTTCTACCATTATCTTTCACAATATAACCCTTCTTGTCCACCTTTACGAGTCCTCTCACACATTTGTACATCATAATCATATCGCCTCTCTCCCTCCTATCCATTAGAGATGGTAAATCTAATTTCTTTAATCTCTCCTCATATGGTAATTCTCTCAGTTCTGGTATCATCCTAGTTGCAGCTCTCTGAACCTTCTCCAGCTTATTTATATGCTTTTTTAGATGTGGTGCCCACACCACTGCCGCATACTCCAGTCTTGGTCTCACCAATGTTTTTATTATTTTCTCCAGCATCTCCTCGTTTATATAATTATAGGCTATTTTTATTCTGTTTAGCCGTCCATATTTCTTACAGTAGTTTCTTACAGTAGATCCTCTGGAAAAAGGCAAACTATGCCTGTGTATCCAGCTCAGTACCAGTACTTGCACTGCTGCGGTCGTTCATGGTGTTGGCGGCGGCGGCAGCAGACGCAACATTTTTACTATTCTGTATTTTTGTTTTATAATCAAACTTCAAATCTTGTCTTCCCGATGCTTTATCAAGATTACTTTCAAACTCAGTTATTGATTCGGAATCGACTACATACTGGGGCAGTGCGTTCCACTCTATCACAAAATGAGTTCTTTGCCTTCTCAAGCCTATTTCTTTCTTTGTAAATTTTCTTAGAGTGTCCTCTCGTTCTTGTTCCCTCCCGCATCAAGAAGATACCTTCACACACATCCTCATCGTACTTTCCTGACACTATCTTAAAAGTCTCTATCATATCCCCTCTCTTTCTCCTATATGCCAGTGTCGGAAGCCCCAGTGTCCTCAACCTCTGCTCATAGCCCGCGTTCTTCAACGTTGGTACCAGCTTGCTAGCTCTCCTCTGCACTTTCTCCACTGCTTCTATATCCTTTACCATATATAGAGCCCACACCTGGTTCGCATATTCCAGGTGCGGCCTAACCAGCGCTGTATAGAGATTCCTGAAGATTTCTTCGTTAAGTGACACAAATGTCCTCCTTATCAGCCCTACAATTCTATTGGCTTTGTTTATCTTACCCTCCCTGCCGACCACAATAAAGCCTGGGTGACCGAAGCCTCTCCATGGCGGGGAGCTGAGGGGGGTGCAGAAACGCCCGGGAAACCAAAGCCCCACCCAGGGCCCTGTGCCCCTCAGCAATTATGAAGAGAAAGTTGAGGGGCAAGGGAAAAATGTGACGCTTTGGCTTCCAATCTTGGTAGATTGGGAGGTCAATCCACGGAAAAGACGCCGTCACTTGAGATCTAGAAAATATATAAGTAAAAGGAACAGTCAGAGTAAGCTATGGGTATGGCAGAGATCGCTCAGTTCTCACTCTGATAGACCAGCCGATCACCACATGACTAGAACCCAATCCTCTCAGCATCAGCTAGGAAAGGCCCTAGAAAGCCGCCTTTGGCGGGGGGATAGCTCCCCTATTTCAACCCCTTTCGGGGTCGGGCACCCGCCCGACCCGCTCCTATTGGGTTATTCCAATATGGAGGAGAGGGAGGAGCACAAGGAAACTAGGTTTGACTATGCAAAAGGAGACTACCAATCACTGAGACAATACTTTAGAGATGTTGACTGGAGTGAAATACATCAGATAAATAGTGTAGACGAGAAGTATGGAGTATTTAAAACAATATATGAAGAAGGAGTTAATAAATATGTCCCTAAACAAGGTAATAGGTCAGCAAAGGAAAAGGATTGGTTTAATGAAAAATGTAGGAAAGCCAAGGAAAAGAGAGACCAAGCGTGGAAGGCAGCTAGAAAAAGGTGTAATAGAGAAACTTGGAACAGATACAAGAGATTAAGAAATGTATATGCTACAATCAGGAGACAAGAAGCCAGAGAATATGAGAAGAACATTGTGAAAAAATGTGAGTGATCCTAAGCTGTTCTATAGGTTTATAAATAGCAAAATGAAGGTAAGGGATAGAATAGTGAGGTTGAAGGTTGAAGGGACCACTTATGATGACGACCAGAATATGTGTGAAATTATGAACAATACACTACACTCAGTATATACTAAAGGTGATAACTTTGAAGAAGTACCGGTAGGTGAAATTGGTGATAAACTGGGAGAGATTAATTTTCTCCCAGAGGAGCTAGTAGAAATTAATGAAAGGACTAGATGTGAAAAAAGCAGTGGGACCTGACAATGTAGCGGGATGGATTTTGAAAGAATGTGCTGACGAACTAGTGAAACCCTTATATGAGATAATGAAATACTCTCTGGAAGTGGGAAAATTACCAATGGACTGGAAGAGAGCCAACATTGTACCGATTTATAAAGGTGGGAACAGGGAACATCCATTGAATTATCGACCTGTGTCACTTACTAGTATAGTGTGCAAAATCTGTGAGAAAATAATTAAGAAAAGATGGATGATTTACTTGGAAGAGAATAATCTACTATCTAACAGGCAATTTGGATTCAGGGAGGGTACCTCATGTGTTACAAATCTACTCAGTTTTTATGACAGAGTGGTTGACATATTACAAGAGAGAGATGGATGGGTGGACTGCATATATATTGACATGAAGAAAGCTTTTGACAGAGTATCGCATAGCAGGCTGAAGTGGAAATTAAAAGAGTATGGAGGGATTCAGGGTAGTTTGTTAAATTGGATGGAGGACTATCTTTCAGGGAGACAGATGAGGACTACTATCAGAGATAAATTTTCTACGTGGAAAGATGTTACAAGTGGAGTTCCGCAGGGAGCGGTGCTGGCTCCCATAATGTTTCTAATATACAGTAGGGTCTCGTAAGATGCGAGTTTATGGTCGATGGATGCGCTCGCATCTTACGATTTCGCATCTTACGATACACGTAGCTTATGGGAAAAACGTCTTATGGTCGATCCGCCCCAAAAAATATGCCGTAAAGTCCCATTTACACCCTATCAATCCAATTTGTTCACGCAAAGTCCCAATTTTGTTGGTAATAATCCCTGAAAAAGGTAATTGGTGCATGATATCATACATTTCGGTCACATACAAACAGAAAATAATAAATTAATAAATGAAAATGAGACAAAATACACACTATCAATAAAAAATATAAAAAAAACAAAATTTTCCCTTACCTTAAATTCTAGTGGGATTATGTACAGGGGGAAGGGGTTATCCGAGGCTGTGTAGATTCACTCAAAGTCACTCTCGCTTGAAGAGAGTGGCTGAGCATCCAGCATTTGGTTAGCCAGGATCGCGAGTGCCTTAGAATTCCTCAGTTTATCCACTTGCTTAAGGAATCCAACAAAGTCACTCTGGGTGACTGGATTTGCAGAGGTGCCAGGTTGGGGTTCACCTGAAGTGCCAGGTTGGGGTTCATCTGAAGTGCCAGGTTGGGGTTCATTTGAAGTGCCAGGTTGGGGGTCATCTGAAGTGCCAGGTTGGGGTTCATCGGAAGTGCCAGGTTGGGGTTCAGCAGGAATGCCAGGTTGAGGGTGAGGCCTTAAGTAACGTGCAATGAGTGACTGCTGTCTTGCCTTAACACGTTGTTGGTACACTTCCTTATGGAATCTCATAAGAGACTCAAAGCTGTTACTCCAGTCAATCTTACGCAACTGTGTTTTTTCTACCCAGCACTGTCGTCTTTAGGGCCTCCCCCAAAGCCAGGATGGCACTCAAATCGTTCATGCTGTAGTCCTCGTCCACCTGCATTGCCTCTTGGGGTGTGGCAGCTGCTTCAGCTCGAAGTTCAGCCTCTATATCAACAGTCTGGGCCACCTCCTCCGGTGTCTGCTTGTCCCCCTGCCTGTTGATATCTTGAATTTCTTCCCTGGTCACTGCTTCAAATCCTGGAACTTGCCTGGCTGCCTCCACTGCTAAGTTAACTGTGTCCTCCAATCTCTGTGCACCCTGAGTGTGACGTTCCTGTACCAGGTGTGGTGTAAGATTTTCCCAGGACCGCTGGATAGTTGCTACACTAATATCATTCCATGACTTAAGCATGTTGTCTACTGCGTCCTTGATAGTGAAGCTTCGCCAAAATTGCTTAACTGTCACAACATCTGGGTTGGGTTGGAGTAGGTGAGCTGGGTGGCTGGCTAAACCTGGTGTAGCTGGGCCAGGGGTAGCCTGGGTAGGGGCAGGGGCAGGTAAAGGGGGTGGGTTTTCCGCGTCCGATTCCGATGCTGACTCTAGAGGAGGGGGCTCATCAGGTGAAGCTGGTGCAGGTTAGGTAGGCTGGGCAGGCTCAATGGCTTCAATATCATCCTCCATATCAGATTCCGTCACATCAGCATAGATTCTTATGATCTCCTCCCCAGTTGCTGTAGCTTTATGCATCAATGCATACACCCTTGTTTGGTAAAAGGTTTTTACATTGGCTATGACCTCCTGGTCCAGGGGCTGCAATACCGAGGTAGTGTTAGGGGGGAGGAAAAGAATCTTAACATTTGGATGGAGATCCACCAGATGCATAGGGTGTGCAGGGCAATTATCCATAGTTAGCAGGCCAAGCTTCTTGCAGTGCCATTTAGCCTCGGGGACAAACATGTTTTTGAGCCAATCTTGGGTTGCAATGGAGCTCATCCAACCATTTGCAGTTTTGAGCCAGTACCGGTACACTGGGGCACGAGACATATCAGACAGGTGGTTATAACACCGTGGGTGGGCAGCTGTATGCACCACAAGGGGCTTGTGTTTGTGGGTGCCAGCAAGATTGCAACAGAAGAGCACAGTGAAACGGCTCTTGTCCATCTTTCGTCCTCTGGCCTGCTTGACTGCCCTACTGATAAAGGTAGATTTGGGCATTTTTTTGTACTGTAATCCACACTCGTCCATGTTGTAAATAACCTCAGGAACATAGCCACCCTCATCAATGATATCTTTTAAGATCGCAGGAAAATTTGTTGCTGCCACATTATCTGCTGAAGCAATTTCACCAGTTAAATTAATGTTTCTTATATCCTTGCACCCTATAAACCTGTAAAGCCACCCAGTTGATGCTTTGAAATTGCCGGGCTTGGCCTTCTCGGCGTGACAAACTGTGAGGTAGAATTCCATAGCCGTATCCATAATTCCCTTCTTTGTTAAAGGAATTGAACGACTTTCCTTGCTTGAGATCCAGCTATTGAGATATTGTTCCATTTTAACAACTCTTCGGTCGCGTACACGCTTGCGACCATCGACTGTACCACCACCGTATGCCTTCACTGCTTTCTTAATTTCGTCCTTTTTTTTTCCATATGCACCTCACAGTTGATTCTCCTAGGTCCATAGCTCTACCGATAGCACTGTTTCCCTGGCCATCTTCCTTCCTCTTAATCACTTCAAGTTTTATTTGGAAAGTAATGGCTTTGTTTTTCCGCTTACGGGGATTCGGAGGCGGCATTTTCAAGGAATTTCACAAGGCACGATCACGGCTGTATGATGCGAGTATGGGGAAAGATGGCGGACTGGGGCGGGAGGAACGCTCTGGGTGGGAGTACCAAGCGGCGCAAATGCTGTGACGTCATACTACGCAGGTCTGAGCCAGCCAATGGCATGCGAACTCCCGCCTAAGGCTCGCATTTAAAAAAAAAATTGCATCTTGAGGTTTCTCCTCGGATTTAGCCCATTTGAGCCTCCGATTCGCAAATTATGGTCAGTCTCGCATCTTAAAATAATTTATATTTATTATTTGGGGGTCCTCGCATCTTATGCGAATCGCATCTTCTGATCTCGCATCTTACGAGACCCTACTGTACATTAACGACATGCCAAAGGATATAAATGCATATATGAATATGTTTGCAGATGATGCCAAGATCATGAAACGTATAGAAGATGAAAACAGTGGTAGGGAATTACAAAGGGATTTGGATAGGAGAGATCAATGGAGCAAGAAGTGGAAAATGGAATTCAACACAAATAAATGTCATGTAGTGGAAATGGGAGTAAGTAAAAGAAGGCCTCATATGGAATATAAGTTAGGAGAAAACACTATTAACCCATCAGAGAAAGAAACGGACTTAGGGATAACTGTTAGGAGTGATCTTTCACCTGAGAATCATATTAATAAGATAGTGGGAGAAACATATGGACTGCTAAACAGAATAAAAATAGCCTTTAACTATATAAACGAGGAGATGCTGGAGAAAATAATAAAAACATTGGTGAGACCAAGACTGGAGTATGCGGCAGTGGTGTGGGCACCACATCTAAAAAAGCATATAAAGAAGCTGGAGAAGGTTCAGAGAGCTGCAACTAGGATGATACCAGAACTGAGAGAATTACCATATGAGGAGAGATTAAAGAAATTAGATTTACCATCTCTAAAGGATAGGAGGGAGAGAGGCGATATGATTATGATGTACAAATGTGTGAGAGGACTCGAAAAGGTGGACAAGAAGGGTTATATTGTGAAAGATAATGGTAGAACTAGGGGGCATAGATATAAGCTAATGAAAGGAAGATGTAAAGGAGAAGTGAGAAGTATAGTTTCCCTTACAGAAGTATAAGTAAATGGAATCAGTTGGAAGAGGAAGTGGTGTGTGCCAAAAACATTCATATTTTTAAGGCAAAGTTAGATAATTGTAACTCAGGAAGCGGGACAATACGAACCTAAAAAGCTCAACTCCTGTATACTACAAATAGGTAAATACACCCACAAACACCCCCACACACACCCGACCATACCGTCAGACGCGCCGCTAGCCTCGGGCCCTCGGCGCCAGGCCCCGCGAAGCGGCGAAACTCCAACACAACCTAAGCCAAACTAGCTCTACAACCTAAGCCAAACTAGCTATACAACCTAAGCCAAACTAGCTCTACAACCTAAGCCAAACTAGCTCTACAATCTAAGCCAAAACTGCTCTACATCCTATGCCAAACTGCAGCCGAATCCATGCAATAGTTTCGGAGATATCGGCGTTTGGATGCAAATTATTAGCGTCGCGGCAAAATTACCCCATCTTACCCTACTGTAACAACAAAAACTCTCCCTATTGACGGCAGTGAAACTCTTATTAACCTCTCGGCTGCGCATGGGGGATATGAGACACCACACGCCTGTGCGCACGTATTTGAGCTGTTCCCATCACTAACATCGTTATTTTACCATAAATATCGTTAATACTTATTCATATGCGCCTATTTTACCATTAATATGAAGATATTAACCAGTTACAACAATAAAACAAGTGGAAACAGTGTTGGCTGGTCAAAATCGCGAAATGAAAGCGAGTGTGTGTGAGTGAGTGTGAGCCAACCTTCCACTCACGAAGCTTTGAGAGACACTGGAGGTACCTCTCAATTCTCTTCCTGACTTCTCCCCTAATTCCCATGCTTGGTAACACTGATGACAATGCCCTGCTAGCAACTGCAAATGTTAGCACGAAAATAGACCACAGAATAAGGGAATAACAGGGAAAATAGGAGATAATTGAAGGAGGGGGGGGGAAGGAGGGGATGTGGAGGAGTGATATTTGGCATGGCCCAGGGAAAAAAAAAAAAAAAATTCAAGTTTTTTGGGGGTGTTTTAAATGGATTTTTTTAGGCCCAGGATCTTAATAGTCTTCCCGTAGTCGCCCGGGGAAACTCTTAAGAGTCTTCCGGCAGCTCCTGGGTTAAGCCCCTTACTGTCAAAATAGATGCTGATTTCAATAAGTCATGGGGGGTGAGGGGGAGGGCAAACTTGGCAAAGCCCCCCCTCAACCCATCCTGTATCCAAAGGCAAAACAAATTGTTTTTGGAAGGACATCAGATCCATGCAAAATTGTAACACACCATTACCTGTCAGTGTTGAGGGGGTACGGGTGAAGAGAACATTGCTGACTTATGGAAAACTCATTTTAACCCTCCAGCCCCGGCTATGTATTATATATATATTCCTCGAAACCCGGGTGTTTTGGCCGAAAAACGTCTAGGCTAGGCTACCGTATATTTGTTAATCAGACTGCTTCCCGCATTGCCGCGCATCCCCAAGCGTAGCTGTGTTATTTACCTGTAGAATGGCATTAAGTAGAGCTCTCTAAGTCAACTGGTTGAGCTGTGATGATGATTTCATTGGAGATAACTTTATGGCCAAAACAGCCACTTTACACTACTTTTCGATACTTAACAACAACATACAGGCACACACGAACAAGCGACGCTCTCCTTCTTGTGGCCGGAGATGCGGGGCGTCGGTCCAGCCGGCTGTTGTTTACATGCGTCGGACCGACGCCTCGCACACGAAGCTCACAGGCTTTCAACCACTGGGCGTTCAAGAGCCCTTCCGGGTACCTGTTATATGCTTTTTTATGGGCGTTCAAGAGCCCTTCCGTGGTGAGAGGTTTAAGGAACTACTTAACAGTGTAAACCAAAGGTCTACTAATGGTACAATTCATTATGTGATGGATAGTAATTATGAAGACATTAAGGTGACTGAAAGTGATCTTGAGAAGGCCATAGGAAAACTTAACCTAAACAAAGCTTGTGGGCTGGATGGTATATACAGTCAACCCTCGAATGTGCGGACTAATAGGGGGGGACCCTTGTTCGCACATTGGAAATAGCCTACATTGGGGAAAAAAATAAAAAATAAAATAAAAAAAGGAGGATATCCCCGCCGCTGTAGGCCTACTCCCTCCCCTCCCCATCCCGGGCCTCAACCACGACCCCATATTTGTTATTTGATAAATTTCACATAAAAAAAAAAAAAAAAAAAAAAAAGGATATTCCCACCGCTGTAGGCCTACTCCCTCCCCTCCCCGACCCGAACCCCGACCCCGTTACTGTAATGATGTTGATAAACCTTATGCTACACCTTATTTATAATGCAAAACTATTGAACACACTTAAAAGTGTATGTTATTTGGTCTCTATATAATCTGTGAATCATTTCCAATATGATAGAATTAAAGAACACATTTTTCCACCAACTCATAATCGGCAAATATTACACAAATGTCAATTAAAAATATGTTACAATATTTCCCAATCAATTTGTGAAGACACACTTTCAAGGCGAAAATAAACCGTGGGGGAAAAAAAACTACAGTAAATAAATAAAATAAAATCTCCCGACGCTCGGAACTCGAAGACGGGGGAATATTTGTTGTTGCCTGTATCTTATTTCTTGTTTATGTGCTGGAAGGATATTATATTTTTCAATTCCATCGCATTAGAAATTATTCAAAGATTACAAAAAATCCAAATAAGACATAGTTATGTTAATGTATAAGGGAGTTACGTAGATGCATTAGAGAGATAGATATATAGAAAGAGAGAGTTGCAGAGAGGGAGTGAGCGATACACACGAACTATTATGAGACAGACTTAATTGGTTCTGAAAAGACAAAGGAGACTTTTATATTGACTCTCTTTTTCATGTTATTATTTGTGTGCTAGAAGGATAATATTGTTTTCAATTCCATCGCATTAGAAATGATTTATAGATTACAAAAAGCCCAAATAAGACATAGTTATGTTAATGTATAAGGGAGTTAGTTAGATGCATTAGAGAGATAAATAGATAGAGAGAGAGTGGCTAGGGGCGAGCGAGCGATAAAATACTAACATATATGAGACGGACTTATGTTTCTGAAAGACAAAGGAGACATTTATATTTACTCTCGTTTTCATTTTATTATTTGTGTGTGAGAAGGGTAATATTGTTTTCAATTCCATCGTATTAGAATTGATTCATAGATTAAAAAAAAAAAAAATAAGACATAGGCCTAGTTATGTTAATGTATAAGGGAGTTAGGTAGATGCATTAGATAGATAGATAGATAGATAGATAGATAGATAGATAGATAGATAGATAGATAGATAGATAGATAGAAATAGAGTTGCAGAGGGGGAAGTGAGCGATAGACAAACACGAACTATTAAAATAACGGACAACTTTTAAATTAACGGTCTTTTGCCCGATTTGTCCGATCTTTTGGGGACTTGTCCGCATCGGCTGTTGGGTCCGCACAAACCGAAGTCGGTCAACTGGGGTCCGCCCATGCGAGGGTCGACTGTATGCAGAACATCTTAAATATGCAGATAAGTTGGTAATAGATGAACTTAGTTCTTGCATCACCAGTCTATTTACGCATGGTGTCCTGCCGGAGTCTATGATATCCGTAATACTTGTTCCAGTCATTAACCCTTAATTAGCGGCTCACCACATAAGTCGTATTTAATAAAGCTGGACTATGTGGCGGCGCTCGACATAGGTCGAGTGGCAATTTCAGCACGTAATGTTGCTGAGAGAGAGAGACAAGTGGTGGCAGGAGAGTAGCGAGCGTATGACTGCTCCAGACCACCGCGGCGAACATACTGACACGAATCCCAGCTCCCTCCTCCCTCTCTCACTCGCTATATAAGGAATTGTATCGGGAAAGTGGCTAATTACATGCTTTTTGCACTCGCGTTGCACGGTTATTGCAAGAAAACTAGCCATCATAAAAGGATCGTTATGGTGTCATTCGAAAGCTCTGTTTATGCCCTTTCAGGGATAGATACTTGCTTTACGTTCTGGGTCTTATTTAGGCATGAAAATGATCACGTAAACAGCCCTATTTTGGCTAAAAACACCCCGCTGGGCGGTACATATAAATAAACCGCATAGGCCGCTCTTAAGGTGTTAAAGATAAATCAGGTAAAATTACAGCTAAAGACAACTACCGCCCAGTAGCACTTGCTAGTGTGGTGAGTAAGGTAGTTGAAATGATATTGCTAGAAAGAATGTCTGCATATATTGTCACCAGCAGCAATCAGTTTGGCTTTAAGAAAAATCATGGCACAGACCAATGCATATATGTGCTGAAAGAAGTGATTGATACATACAACATGGGCTGGTCTATCAGAGTGAGAACTGAGCGATCTCTGCCATACCCATAGCTTACTCTGACTGTTCCTTTTACTTATATATTTTCTAGATCTCGAGTGACGGCGTCTCTTCCGTGGATTGACCTCCCAATCTACCAAGATTGGAAGCCAAAGCGTCACATTTTTCCTCTGCCCCTCAACTTTCTCTTCATAATTGCTGAGGGGCACAGGGCCCTGGGTGGGGCTTTGGTTTCCCGGGCGTTTCCGCGCCCTCCTCAGCTCCGCGCCATGGAGTGGCTTCGGTCACCCAGGATTTATTGTGGTCGGCAGGGAGGGTTCTGTGGGGGCGCTCGGTTATGGCCTTGGCCTTGCTTGGGGCCTTGGGGCTGTTTGGCCAGGCAGCTTGGGGAACAACAACAAGCTAAATAGCTAAATTTTCTCTTGTTTTCTTGATGCAAGTAAGGCTTTTGATAGGGTGTGTCACAAAACCTTATTTGAAAAATTAGTTAACAGGGGAGTGCCTAGCTATATTATTAGGATACTTATTTTCTGGTATGCTAACCAAAAAATGTGTGTAAGATGGGGCAACATCCTGTCAGGCTCTTTCGCCGTAACCAATGGTGTTAGGCAGGGGGGGATATTGTCTCCGTATCTTTTCAATGTCTACATGGATGATCTTAGTCTGGAGCTGAACAAGAGTCGCACTGGGTGCTGCATTGGCAACTCCATTGTAAATCATCTCATGTATGCTGATGACCTAGCCTTAATCGCGCCCTCTGGAGGAGGACTGGATAAATTATTAAGAGTATGTGAAATATTTGGAATCGAACATTCAGTCTAATTTAATCCGATAAAGAGCAATATCATAATATTTAAATCTAACCTTCTATTGAAATCAAAGCTACCTAAATTCCATTTGTATGAACAAATTATAAAAGAAGTAAGTAAAGTAAAGTATCTAGGACACTATATTTCAAGTGATCGCTCAGATGATGAGGATATGGGTCGTCAGCGAAGGCAACTTTACATGCAGGGAAATTCAATATTAAGATAATTTCATATGTGCACATGGGATACAAAAATAACATTGTTCAACTCCTACTGCTCACCAATGTATACAGCACAACTATGGTGGAACTATAAGAAAATGACAGTAAATAGACTAAGTATCTCATATCACAATATCATGAAAATGTTTCTGGGGCTCTCAAAATATGAGAGTACAAGTACGCTATGTGCCTATTTTTTTTTTTTTTTTTTTTTTTTTTTCTATATTCCAACTTACTTCCTCTCGGGCATAGGCTGAGAGCCTTAACATTCACCGCTTTACAATGAAGCCTGTGAGGTCTTGTTCCAGTCTAGGGAGTGAGACATGTGAAGCACGTAGAGTACAACGAGCACCTGCCATCTTGCCTTCACATGAGGCACGGTGCTCACTCATGGCCCGAAACGACCCCATCTCTGAAGCCACCTCGTTCCCGTGCTTCACTGTCTCACCCCCTACACTCGGACTCTCACACTTACACACACACACAACGCCTCCTGTTGAGCAGATAACTCACCAGGCATTGCACCCCTATAGCATATTTTGAATATGGGAATATTCATACAGTGCTATTTAATCAGGGAACAATGAGGATATTTTATTGGCATTTCGGTGGGCTTGTGGTAATGCACTGATACAGCACAAATTCCATCCCAATAATATCTTCCCATTGATACATCGGGATTTGAACCCGGGACCTTTGGATTACCAGGCCAGTGGCAAGACCACTCCACCACACCTCCCCTAAAACAAAAACACAAAACACTAAATTCGCTATGAAACCGAATCTAGAATTTTACCCTATTTTCAAGTTTTGGAAAATAGGCTATAACCAAAACTAGGCTACCACTAATTTTCCCATAGTTTTCTTTTTGGTTTTAGGTAGTTTGCATCATTATACAGTAGTTGAAATTAGTTACAATCCCCGGAAAATTTTATTTCTCCCATTACTGTATCCAACAATCTTAAAACACTCAGATGTAGCCTAAGTCATTTTCAGAGTAAATATAATAATAATAATAATAATAATAATAATGCTTTATTTCAGACTCACACAGTACAGAGGGGACCATACTGGGGTCCATATATACCTTACAGTAACATAAATATATATATAGGCTACTGTACATAGGCTACATAAAATAAAAATAAATTAAATAATACCCAGCTTGCTACCATGTAGTTCACAGCACTGCCTCAACCAAAAACAGTGGTCATCAAACTACTGTGTGAACTTACACTGTTACCAATCACTCATTAGAAAGCTAACATATAAATTAATTCAGCGCCTTAACACTTCTGAGAACAGTATCATTAAAATGCTACAAACTCCCAGCATAGTGTACACCTCTAGGATTGAGGCACACTGGAGGAAGTTGCTCTGTATTTAACCTTAAGTAATGTATTCAGGTCTGCTACTCTACAGAATTAGCATACCGGTACTGAACCTCATAGTGCAGTACAGTACCGGTATTCCTAAACTGTACTGTAGCAATATACTGTACCGGAAGCTATATGATGTGAGGCATGGAACTGTACACAATTAGGACAGTGGTTTTGGTAACACAGTAGTTTGATGACCACTGTTTTTGGTTGAGGCAGTGCTGTGAACTACATGGTAGCAAGCTGGGTATTATTTAATTTATTTTTATTTTATGTAGCCTATGTACAGTAGCCTATATATATATTTATGTTACTGTAAGGTATATATGGACCCCAGTATGGTCCCCTCTGTACTGTGTGAGTCTGAAATAAAGAATTATTATTATTATTATTATTATTATTATTATTATTATTATTATTATTATATTTACTCTGAAAATGACTTAGGCTACATCTGAGTGTTTTAAGATTGTTGGATACAGTAATGGGAGAAATAAAAATTTCCGGGGATTGTAACTAATTTCAACTACTGTATAATGATGCAAACTACCTAAAACCAAAAAGAAAACTATGGGAAAATTAGTGGTAGCCTAGTTTTGGTTATAGCCTATTTTTCAAAACTTGAAAATAGGGTAAAATTCTAGATTCGGTTTCATAGCGAATTTAGTGTTTTGTGTTTTTGTTTTACTCAGTTTTCTTTAATAGGCCTATATAGTGTTGTTTTACACTAAGGACTGGCGGAAATTAGTATTTACCCATTATCCAATAATCTAAAAACATGGCCCCCACTAGTGGGGAGGGCTATTATGAAAATCAGGGAAATTGCGGGGTAAAAGACAAAAATAAGGGGTAGGCTAATATTAGCCTAACCTAACAGCCTTACCAGATTCCAGAGCCTTACCAGATTCCAGAACCTAACCTAGTACATTCCTCCCTCGGGTAGCGCGGGTATATCGTACTGGGACAGCGCCGCGCTACGCAAACACGCGCTACACAAAGCAAAGAACTTATGGGATTAATTCTATTGGTTCTGACGACTTCCCCAAAGTCACCTTTTTGACCATTTACCACCCAATAACCTTACCAAATATGGATCAAACATTAGTAACAGACAACCTAACCCTATTTTTTTTTTTTTTCAAGAGACAATGAACGGAGGAAGGAAAAACACAGATAAAACAAAAAGGTCCATGTGCCTAAAGGCATCCTCCATTCATAAAATGTTTGTAACAACTGGATTTAAACATTTGTAGATTGTAAGTTTGTGGAAAGCAATTCGAGGGAAGTGAATTCCAAAGAGTAGTAGTTCTAGGAATAAATGAATTTTGATAAGCAGAAGTTCTGCATTGTGGAGGAGAAAGTGTAAATTCATGGGCGCTCTCAGCTGCCCTAGTTCTACGGGGAAAGATGTGGAGAGGCGGCACAATTGAAGCAAGTTCCTCGGAACAATTGCTGTGAAAATATCTGTAGAATAATGCAAGGGATGCAACGTTTCTTTGTATGGATAATGTAGGAAGGTCCTGTGTGATTGCAGGGTTATTGATTAATCTAATAGCTTTATTTTGAATTTTGTCCAACTGCCTCAATGCAACCACTCCACTTCCACTCCACAGAGGTGAACAGTAATCCATCTGAGAACGCACATGACTTTTATATATTACGGCCAACTGCTCGTCAGTGAAGAATTCTCGAACTCTGTACAGGAGTCCCAGTTTTTTAGAGGCATTCTTAGCAATGCTTCTAACATAATGTGTCCAGCTCAAGTTAGTAGTTAATGTTACACCGAGAATGTCAATACTAGGGGAAGTGGGAATATTTACATCATTAAAAAATATATGGGAGTCAGTGAGATTCTGTCGGTTAGAAAATTGAATGTACTTGGTTTTCTGTGCATTAAAGGAAACTAGATTCTTTTGTCCCCATTCTTCAATTCTAGAAAGGTCCTGGTTCAGAGAAATTGCAGTGCTTATTTTTGAATTTATAAGATCGGGTTGGGTGAAAGAATTGGTAAATGTGAAGGAACTGTGGAGTGTTGAGTCATCTGCATAGGAATGTATTGGATTATGAGTGGTAGATATGAGATCATTGATATGAATGAGGAACAGAGTTGGGGCCAAAACTGATCTCTGGGGAACACCAGCATTTATTGAGTGAAATTGAGAATAAAGGCCATCTACCATTACACGTATTTTTCTGTTATGAAGATAAGAAGAAATTAGTGGAACTAATGATGCAAGGCCGTAGTGTGAGATCTTCGACAATAAGGATTGATGCCAGACTCTATCAAATGCCTTTGATATATCCAGTGCTATTGTATGTGTTTCACCATGTTGGTCTGTAGCTTGGTTGATTTGATGCGTAAGAAGGCAAAGAATGTCTGCAGTTGATCGACATCGTCTAAAACCATATTGCCTATCACTGATTAATTTATTTATTATTCTCAAGATGCTTAATTATGTGATTATTTAATATAATTTCAAAGACTTTACCAAGAGTGGAAGTTATAGCTATTGGTCTGTAGTTTGATGGATCTGAAGAGGCACCTTTTTTAGGAACTGGATGGATGTTTGCTTCTTTCCAGGGTACTGGGAAGCATGAGGTATGAGTACATAGACGGAAATTTTTTGCCAATACAGGAGCGAGCACCAAGGAGCAATTCTTAAGCACTATTGGAGGAATTTCATCTGGACCAGGAGCCTTATCTACTATTTTACAGATCATATCTATGAAATGAGACACACAGGTAAGTTACTGTTCATTAACTTGTCGAGTGGTGCTGTGGATGTGGTGCATCGCCTCCCTCTCTCTCCCGCCCGCCCGCCCGCCTGCCCCCTCCCCTCCCCTCCCCCACGACACCAAGATGGGCGTCACTGAGAGGAGGTTGAAGGCCTTGAGGAGGTTGAAGGCCTTCCCAGGTTCTGGTCGTCATCGCCGAACCCTGAGAACAATGACATGTTGTCGTCAATGTCAACGTCAGAAGGGAGGGAGTCCGAATCATCACCCAGCTGGCGTTCTTCCTCCTCCGAATCGTCACCCTGCTGCCGTTCCTGCTGTTCCTGGCGGTCACGGAAAAACTCTGTGATCCTTCTCTGTTGGCGAGCATTGACCCTCTCAGTAAACATCTCGGAGTAGTGTCTCAGCAGAGTTGAGAGTTGCATAGACGTTGCTCGAGCCCTATCCCTATTTGGATCCTTGTTCTGGATACGGTCAGCCAAGCGATCAGCCAACTCGACGATCTCACATAAGTCACTGGTGACAGGGTCTCCATCGTTAACTCCATCTTTGGCAGGCGCTTCTTCATCCGCTAGTTCCTCATCCAATTCCTGCAGTAAGTCCTCGGGATCCTGCTCAGGTGGAACAATCATCTCTCGGACGTCTTCCTCGTTGATATCTTGTAGGCCTGCCACGTTACGAGCTGCTGCCACTGCCTGTTCAACCGCCGCTTCTACTCTATGACACTCACCTGGCAGGTCTAGCTTGTGGACAGGTAACCCCTCCAGAATATTCCTCCATGCGTGGTGGATAGTGGGCTGGTTGATTGAGTTCCAACTCTCGACAATGAAGTCAATTCCCATTTTTATGTGGAATTGCTTCCAAAATTGGAAGACTGTAAGGGTGGCTGGATTTTCAGGGGGATCTTGGGCTTGGTCAGGGGCTGGATCTTGGGCTTGTTGTGGGGCGGCATTGGGGTCATCAGGCTCAGAATCCAGGTCGGACATCTGATCGATTTCTTCATTTGTGTCGGTTGCAGAATCCAACATTAAGAAGGTCTTCGTAGCATAGGCAGCTTTAAGACAGGCGATGATCTCCTGATCTAATGGCTGTAGAAGAGAGGTTGTGTTGGGTGGCATAAACATCACCTTTATTGAAGGGTGTCTGTCAACTAGCAGGGGCGAATGACCAGGTGCGTTGTCCAGCAAGAACAGGATCTTAAAAGCTAGATTTTTCCGCAGACAAAACTGTTCAAGTTCAGGTACAAGATATTTATCAAACCACTCAAGACTGAGGGCAGCTGACATCCAGGCTTTCTTGTTGGATATCCAATGCAGGTTGAGACGTGACATGTCTAAGTTCCTGTAGGGGCGAGGTTTCTTAGCTCGGTGGATGACTAGGGGCTTCATTTTGCAAGACCCTGAAGCATTGCACGTCAAGAGCAGTTACCCTATCCTATGCCCCTTTGAAACCCTTGGCGCTCTTCTGCTTCCTGTGGAAGTAGGTGCGTTTGGGCATTTTTTTCCAAAAAAAGCCTGTCTCATCGGTGTTGAAAATCTGGTCAGCTGAATATCCACCCTCTTCATAATCTGGCGTAGGTAGGCAAGAAATTCTCGGGCTGCTGCAACATTGGCACTTGCGACTTCTCCAGTTATTCGCACATTCTTAACCTTCTGCCGATTAAGAAAAGACCAGAGCCATCCGTGTGACGCTTGATATGGTGGCGGGTTAGGCACGCTCAACTTGACAGCAACTTCTAGATAAAGTTTTTTGGCCTTCTGACGAATAGCTTTTCCATCAAGAGGGACCCCCTTCCTGATTTGGCGATCTATATAACGACCAACAAGTTTCTCAGTCGTCTTGAGAACAGGGTTGGCTACCTTAAAGGCATGTTGACTAGCTACGCCTGGGTTACCCTTGAGAACTTTTCGTATCTTGTCTCTATTCTTGAAGATTGTTCGTATTGTCGATTCATTCACCCCATAAGTATGGGCAATATGTGCCTTCTTGGTACCAGATTCCACCTTCTTCACCACCTCTAGCTTCTCTGCATAGGTGAACTTGCGGCGCTTGAGTGGTGGGGGCATGGTTGCGGTGATACTTGGTAGAACAGAAACAATTTGGGCGGGCACTATGTTATCACGGAGACACGCGGCGTAGGACTAGGCCTACCCAAGCGTGGGGGAGGCCGAGCCGAGCCTAGCCTAGCCGAGTCTGACGTCACGGCCGAGATATGGCGAGAGATGCCGAGCCCCCAGCCGACCACAGAGCGCGCTACATAAATAAAAGCGTGTTAGATGCTGACTCGGCACACTAGGGGTACCCGCGTTAGACCAAAACCGCACTGTCCAAAGCCGCGCTACCCGAGGGAGGACTGTATATTAGGTGGGGGCTGCCGCCCCCACACCCCTGCTGGTTTGGTACTTGACCCTTTTGGTGCGGGTGACGTTCTGGAATGCATAGGCAATATACAGCAATTTCCTGGCTTTAAAAGCATGTAAAAGCCATAGAAATCTTGTGTCAGTGGGCAGGAGCGTAAGGGACCTCCCTCCGACCAGCCAGCCGTTCACTGAGGGAGAGCCTGGGAGACTGTGTCTCGCGCGGGTGTCTCACAACAGTGTTGCCGAGCGAGCGAGAGCTAATAATTAGCAAGTTTTCCCGAATATCTATGGCAACGCTGTTTACACTCCGGGTGAACCCCGCCACCTACGAAGCTCGTTCTGGTCTCATTTTGAAGCTATTTTCGCCTAGTTTTCGGCAGAATAGCCTACAGTTCATTTAATGCAGATGCTTGATTAATCATTTAGGAGTGCCTGAATAGGCTATGCCCTAAATAGCGCAAATAAGCCCGCAGAGAAAGGGTTAAAATAATAAAAGATTGACGGTCGCCAAAAAAAAAATTGATGAAGTCTACAGTATTTACTCCGCAAACTTCAGCAGTTCAGCTTTCGCTGTGGATAACTGTAGGCCTATAACAGGAGGTAAATATTAACTTTTTCACAGTAATTATAATTCCATTTCCGCCGCTAATGACCTAGGTAAAACGCCGATAAAGGTACTCCGGTCTCGCCTACCGTAATTGGGTGCCACCAACTTCAGCTGGGGATTATACTTCCTTTCTTTCTTCATCGATTGGTTTACACATGCCAGCTGGAAGCACACACTCTCACTCGTCACTTTAAAGGTAAAATATATCATATTTAAGCATTCCATAGGTCCTACAAGTTATTTAGTGAATATATGTGTGAGGCAGAGCAAGATTCGCCGATTCGCGGTGCGGACAAGGTCTATAACTTTCTGAATAATCATAAAACCACATCACCTGCACTCAAAATGGCAGTTCCTATCGAACTAGCAGTAAACAGCTGACTCTGTGTACGATGCCAGAGGTATGATGAGCAGCCTGTGGCAAAATACAGATTTTTATAAAAACGTACGCGAATTTTACGGTCGGTCAATAAATGTACCATTGTTTTGGGTGGCCTGATGCTACCTTTATCGCATAAATCTATCTCTTATAGCCTATGTTATATTCTATATATTTCAAAGTAAGATATGGTCACCATAAGTGAATAAAGTTGAAGCCAAAGCCATTTTCCGAACTACGATGTCTAATGGTAATTTTTTTTAATTACACTCGACGCTCGATTTAACGGACCCCGATACAACGGATTTCGGATTTAACGGACTCTGTCTGTAGCCGGACAATGGACCCAGCAACGGACAAAGTCCGTTGCTCGAAAAAAAGTTGGAGCAAAGTCCGTTGCTCTATCTATTTATCTCTCTAATGCACCTACCTAAATCCCTTATACATTAACATAACTATGTCTTATTTGGACTTTTTGTAATCTTTGAATCATTTCTAATGTGATGGAATTGAAAAATATAATATCCTTCCAGCACATAGATAAATAATAAATAAGATAGTCAACAAAATATTTCAACTCTCCCCTCCGTGCGAGCAAAGACGGAAGATTTACGTTTGATAGATTTTTTGTTTTGTTTTTTTCCCTCGATATACACACTCTTTCTATCAATCTATCTCTCTAATTCATCTACCTAAATCCCTTATACATTAACATAACTATGTCTTATTTGGACTTTTTGTAATCTTTGAATAATTTCTAATGTGATGGAATTGAAAAATATAATTCTTCCAGCACATAGATAAATAATAAATAAGATAGTCAACAAAATATTTCAACCCTCCCCTCCGTCTAGGCGCCGAGCTTCCGAGACAAGACGGGAGATTTACGTTTGATAGATTTTTGTTTTTTTTGTTCCCACGGTATACACAAAATGATGGGGAAATATTATAACATGTTTTTAATTGACATTTGTGTCGTTTTTGCTGATTATGAGTTGGTGGAAAAAAATGTCTTTAATTCTATCATATCGGAAATGATTCACAGATTATATAGAGACCAAATAACATACCGGTACACTTTTAACCCATCAGACCCGGAAGGGCTCTGAGGCACCCATAAAAAACACGGCCCGCGCAACCCGGAAAGGTGCTGAGGCTCCGGGAGCTTGAAAGCCTGTAAGCTTGGTGTGCGAGGCGTTCGTCTGACGCATGTAAACAACAGCCGGCTGGACCGACGCCCCGCATCTCCGGCCACAAGAAGGAGTGCGTCTGTTCGTGTGTGCCTGTATGTTGTTGTTAAGTATCGAAAATAGTGTAAAGTGGCTGTTTTTGCCATAAAGTTATCTCCAATGAAATCATCATCACAACTGAACCAGTTGACTTAGAGAGCTCTACTTAATGCCATTCTACAGGTACGAAACACATCTACACTTGGGGATGCGCGGGAATGCGGAAGCAGTCAGACTAACAAAGATACGGTAGCCTAGGCGTAGACGTTTTTCGGCCAAAACCCCCGGGTTTCGGGGAATATATATATAATACATAGCCGGGGCTGGAGGGTTAAGTGTGTTCAATAGTTTTGCATTATCAATAGGGTGTAGCACAAGGCTTATCAACATTATCACAGTAACAGGGTCGGGGTTGAGGCCGGGACGGGGAGGGGAGGGAGTAGGCCTACAGCGGCGGGGATATCCTTCCTTCCTTTTTTTTTTTTTTTTTTTTCCCATGTGAAATTTATCATATCAATGACAAATACGACCTTTATTATGTTTTCAGGGACAGTACAGCATAACGTGTCCCACAATCACAAAAAAAAAAAAAAAAAAAAAAAAAAAAAAAAAAAAAAAGCGAAATACGAAGGCAATTTTCCAGCTACAGACTTTTTCCTGCAACGGACTCGGTCTCCCCCCTATTAGTCCGTTAAATCGAGCGTCGAAGGTACCTTGGAAATAATGGCTATAAATCGCGAATTGTGTAATTAATATGCGTTACATTTATTTATTGACATGCTTTTATGTAGTTTTCGTATATAGCCTAATCGAAGAATAGTATAAGGGGGTTTAGAACTATCAAGCCAGTTTTACTCATTCAGTGAAGAAAAATGGCGGACTTTCGGTTTCTTGTCATATTTCAGGCTAATATGGAGAATGTAGCTTTAGTATCAGCATTTCCACACATGATTTACAATTGTGAATAACTGAGCATCTTGTATGACAACGAGGAGGTGTGTAAATTGGTGAAAATAGGATAATATTGAGACAATTCGGATGGCCTTAAATCGACTTTGGTAAGTAGGCTATTCTATTCAAATTACGTATTAGCCTATTATGTGCCCTAGGTACAAAATATGCATAGCCTATATATGGAAAGCTGAAGGCTTTCTGAATCATATGTAGGGGGTATAAGAAAGATATGAATTAAATTACCAACGTTATAGGGTGGTTGTTGTTGTTGTTGTTGTTTTTCCCCAAGCTGCCTGGCCGAACAGCCCCAAGGCCCCGAGCAAGGCCAAGGCTGTAACTGAGCACCCCCACAGAACCCTCCCTGCCGACCACAATAAAGCCTGGGTGACCGAAGCCACTCCATGGCGGGGAGGCGAGGAGGGTGCGGAAACGCCCGGGAAACCAAAGCCCCACCCAGGGCCCTGTGTCCCTCAGCAATTATGAAGAGAAAGTTGAGGGGCAAAGGAAAGATGTGACGCTTTGGCTTCCAATCTTGGTAGATTAGGAGGTCAATCCACGCAAGAGACGCCGTCACTTGAGATCTAGAAAATATATAAGTAAAAGGAACAGTCAGAGTAAGCTATGGGTATGGCAGAGATCGCTCAGTTCTCACTCTGATAGACCAGCCCATCACCACATGACTAGAACCCAATCCTCTCAGCATCAGCTAGGAAAGGCCCTAGAAAGCCACCTTTGGCGGGGGGATAGCTCCCCTATTTCAACCCCTTTCGGGGTTGGGCACCCACCCAAGGGTGGTAGCAATATCCGGTAAACCCAGAACCTTCCACCATCCACCAATAAATTTCACGTTTTGCGCCACTTTCACGAAGGTTCACCATGTTATTAAATGGCTACCGTAAGCCGATTTTATTGTTTTAAGTGACTTATGAATAGCTTAGAGTGTGCTCTTTATGAATATACCAATGAAAGTTATATACAGAAAGTTTTTATAGCCTATGCGTAATGTGCAAATGAAATTTGGTATTTTTATTGACCGACGGCTAGGCTATATAGGAATGAACTTAATGAAGTATGGTAGCCTAGGCTATATGACAAGTTGGAAAAACTCCATTTTTATGTCACAAATTTTCCCATGGATTTTTTATTTTTCCCTGTTAGTTTTCATCAATATATAGTGTTTGGAAATAATTACAACCCTCGGCGAAACCATTTTCCCCAATATACAACGATCTTAAGACACGCCGCCCGATAGTGGGGAGGGATATGAAGTACTGTACAGGGAAAATGAGGGGTTAAATGCGTAAAATTGCGATAAAAACGTATTTTAGCAAAACTTGGCTCGGGTTTTAAGGTATTTCAAAGGCCTAAAACCCGAATTTTGGAAAACCTGAGCCAAGTATTGGCAAAACTTGGCTCGGATTTTGCGAGTTTTAAGAGTAAACAAATTACAGTAACCTAATTTAGAATTTTGGCTCATGTTTCTCTAAATTGCAAACCCCAACAAGCATAATTTTAGAAAACCCGAGCCAATTTTTGGCAAAACTTGGATCGTATTTTGAGAATCGAAAAAGACTAACAAAATGTAGGAAATCGGCTCATGATTTCCCTAATTGCAAAGCCAAATAACCAGATTTATCGAAAACGTAGCACTTATTTAAATCATAAATATCCAGTAACATAGACCTAGTACATTGGATACAAGCCTAATCCACACCTAATGCCTACAATGTGTCCGTAGTACCTAGTAGGCCTACGTGGGATACAACACGAACCCTTACCGCCGCCCATTTAGTATTCGGGCGTATCTGTAAATACTACCGCAACTACGAATCTTGTTTCTGAGACCTAGTATAAACTTAACCAAACAACCTAACCTAACCTAACCTAGACCCAGTACGTGGGATACTAAACTAGCCCTTGCATGCCAGCAACAGCGGATTCATAGTACCCAGTACGTGGCATACTAAACTAGCCCTTGCATGCCAGGTAGAGCGGATTCATAGTACAGTCGACCCTCGATTTAACAGACCCCGATACAACGGACTTCGGATTTAACGGACTCTGTCCGTAGCCGGACAATGGACCCAGCAACGGACAAAGTCCGTTGCTCGAAAAAAAGTCTGGTAATTGGCTGGCGCGGCGCACCATTTTCCCGGCAAACCCCTGTACAGCTCTCTTTCTATCTATCTATCTCTCTAATGCATCTACCTAAATCCCTTATACATTAACATAACTATGTCTTATTTGGTCTTTTTTTAATCTATGAATAATTTCTAATACGATGGAATTGAAAACAATATTACCCTTCTAACACAAATAATAAAATGAAAACGAGAGTAAATATAAATGTCTCCTTTGTCTTTCAGAAACATAAGTCCGTTTCATATATGTTAGTACCAGTATTTTAACGCTCGCTCGCCCCTAGCCACTCTCTCTCTATCTATTTATCTCTCTAATGCACCTACCTAAATCCCTTATACATTAATATAACTATGTCTTATTTGGACTTTTTGTAATCTTTGAATCATTTCTAATGTGATGGAATTGAAAAATATATTCTTCCAGCACATAGATAAACAATAAATAAAATAGTCAAAAAAATTGTTCAACCCTCCCCTCCGTCTAGGCGCCGAGCTTCCGAGACGGGAGATTTACGTTTGATAGATTTATTTTTTTTTCCCCACGGTATACACAAAAGATGGGGAAATATTATAACGTTTTTAATTGACATTTGTGTCGTTTTTGCTGATTATGAGTTGGTGGAAATTTTTTTTTTTAATTCTATCAAATCGGAAATGATTCACAGATTATATAGACCAAATAACATACACTTTTAAGTGTGTTCAATAGTTTTGCATTATCAATAGGGTGTAGCACAAGGCTTATCAACATTATCACAGTAACAGGGTCGGGGTTGAGGCCGGGACGGGGAGGGGAGGGAGTAGGCCTACAGCGGCGGGGATATCCTTCCTTTTTTTTTTTTTTTTTTTCCCCCCCATGTGAAATTTATCATATCAATGACAAATACGACCTTTATTATGTTTTCAGGGACAGTACAGCACAACGTGTCCCTTAACCCGCTGAGTGCCAGCCAATTTTGACGGTGTGCTTCTGCCAGTGCCAGAGTTTTGTTTTTGTTTTTTTGTTTTTGGCCAAATCTATCAAGTTGGGAGAGAAAGGAAGGATAATGGTAAAAAAAACACTCCCCTCGCCAGAAATCAGGTCCCCGATGGTCCCGAAAGTACAGTAGCTGAAAAGACACTACTGTATAGACTACAGAGACTTTTATGGTATCGGAATGTATGGGTGGGAGGGTGGTTTTGGGGTTGGTGGGGGGAAGGTAGAAGGGTAATTGACTTGTGTTACACATATGAAGCCGATTGGTGAGGTAGTTTCGCCACCACGGATTTTCCTTTTTTTCGTACGGATACGCAGGAAGTGGGTGGTGAGAGGCGGTTGGGGGTGTGGTGGGGGGAAGGCAGAAGGGTAAGGGACTTGTCACACAAATATGGAACCGATTGGTGCAGTCGTTTCGCCGCCACAGATTTTCCTTTTTTTTCCTTCTGATGGGCGACAGTCAGCGAGTGGGTGGGAGGAGGGATTTGGGATTTTTGTGGTGGGTAGCCAAAAGGGTAAGGTACATGTGGTAAAAATATGAAAGCCATAGGTGCAGTCGGTTCGCTGCTACGATTTTTTTTCGGCGAGGACGTACATATACGTCCCTGGCACTGGGCGTGACAACACCCTAGGACGTATATATACGTCCCTGGCACTCAGCGGATTAATAAAAAAAAAAAAAAAAAAAACGGCGAAATCCGAAGGCAATTTTCTAGCTACAGACTTTTTCCAGCTACGGACCCTCTATGTCTTTAATATGTCTATATCTATGTACAGCCAGTACATATTCCCCCCTATTAGTCCGTTAAATCGAGGGTCGACTGTACTCAGTACGTGGCATACTAAACTAGCCCTTGCATGCCAGGTAGAGCAGATTCATAGTACTCAGCGTGGTATTTATTACCCATTAATTTCCGGAAGTTTAAACCTATGCGTAAAAATCTTACCTCTTACACGTCACATCAGTAGTCAAGCACCCATGTTCTAAATGGCGTGTGTACGAATCGGTGCCGTCTATAGGAAGGTATTGACAACCATGTTACGAAAAAATTCCATTTTAGTACAGTACAGTGTACCAGGGGTAAAACGCCGATGAAAGTACCGTCGGTCAATAAAAATATAGATTTTCATTTGCACATTATGCATATAAAAACTTTCTGTATATAACTTTCATTGGTATATTCATAAAGAGCACACTCTAAGCTATTCATAAGTCACTTAACCCGTTGAGCCCCGGCTAGTTATAATATTTTGTTCACCCCAGTCCCAAGCCATTTTCACTTATTTTTTTTGTTTGCTAAAATGGAAGACAAGGATGAGAAATGAAAAAAAAAACAAAAAAAAATCACCTCTGACATTTTTTTTTGGGGGGGGGGGGGGCCGGTGGGGGGTTGGGGGGGGGGGAGCTTCAAAAAAATGTGTTGAGCCAAAATGGAAGAGAATGGTGAGAAATGAACACACAAATAAAAAAAAAATCATTTCGGTCATTTGGGGGGCGGGGGTTTCAATAGTTCGTCTCCCCCGCATGACCACCCGCCCGGGAGCACTAGGGTAAAAACTGAGTATGGCATTGTACGGCATACATCCTAAGGAGTATCTCACATAAATCTCAAGCCTCTAGCTCCCATACGACCGGAGTAATGAAGGTTCAAAGTGGCGGTAAACTAGGGGTGTAAACTATCCCCACTAAGCCCACCACCACCAGCCGCGCGGCTGTCTCGGCCCGCTCACACCTACTGGCCCGGCTCCCCAACACACTACGGTACCTCCCCCTCCTATTCTCCCGCCATTTCCTACCTTACGAGCCACGTAAGTGTTTTTTATATGTCGGACGCACGTGATGCGTCGCTGGGAGTTGGTGATCAAAGACTGCCGACGCAACACGTGCGACGCTGGGTCTCTGCGGGTTAAAACACTAAAATCGGCTTACGGTAGCCATGTAATAACATGGTGAACCTTCGTGAAAGTGGCACAAAACGGCGAATTTATTGGTGGATGGTGGAAAGTTCTGGGTTTACCGGATGTTGGTACCACCTATAACATTGGTAATTTAATTCATATCTTTCTTATACCCCCTACATATGATTTGGAAAGCCTTCAGCTTTGCATATATATGCATATTTTGTACCTAGGTCACATAATAATACTTAATTCGAATACTTACCAAAGTCGATGTTAGGCCATCAGAATTGTCTCAATATAATCCTATTTTCACCAATTTAAGCAGCTCCTCGTTGTCATACACAACGTTCAGTTATTCACAATTGTAAATCATGTGTGGAAATGCTGATACTAAAGCTACATTCTCCACATTAGCCTGAAATATGACGAGAAACCGAAAATCCGCCATTTTTCTTCACTGAATGAGTAAGACTGGCCTCTTAGTTCTTAATCCATTTCACTATTCTTCAATTATATACGAAAACTACATAAAAGCATGTCAATAAATAAATGTAACAGATATTTATTACACAATTCGCAATTTATAGCCATTATTTGCAAGGTACAGTGGAGCCCCCATCCTAGCTGCTAATCGGTTCCGCAGAAATAGAGCTAGGATTGAAACAGCCAAGATCGGGGCACTGTTCTTATGGGTAAAATTCAATCGGTTCCGTGCTCATGCCAAAATTTGCGTCTTTTTCTATTTTTTGCCTATGAAAACATGTTTTATTGTACACGAATTAAATTTTATGCATTATACTGTATCATATAATACACCATAGAATAAGTTTTTAATAACTAGAAAAAAAGGCCCAATATCTAAACAATTACCGCACTTTTTCCCAGTGTTAGGCTATGAAAACATGTTTTTTGTCTAGGCTACATCAAGTAGCCTAGGCCTAAATCTTATGCATTGTAAATAATAATGTAGACATGGCTAAATGACAGTCCTAACCATAAATACTATAGATTGGGGCATTGTTTCTATCATGCGATTTTTTTTAGGCCTAGCCTAGGCCTAGGTTCTAAATTCGTCCAGCCACCCCTCAAGTACCCATTTCGCCCCAAATACATCCAATAAATACATATTATGAGGAAAAGACGTATAAATACGTATTATGAGAAGATTACTTACCACACAGATTTTATTATAAATCATTGTCATATTTAGCCTAGCCTAGGCTAACATCGTCTAGGCTAGGCAATTCAATCGCTTTCGTCTGACATGGACTGGTCTTTGCTGTGTTTTGAGCATGAAATTCCTTCATTGCTACCACCAGGCCTACCATCCCTATCACTAGATGTACTAGAGGTTATAATAAACGCGAGAGATAAGGGGTTCAGGCACAAAAAGGCTTGCAAACGGTTGTTTTGTCAACACAGATACTAGCTAAACTGCAAGCGTCTGCTTAGTGATGACGTCATACAAAGATGGCGGCATCTTGCGCATTTGACGATCGGATCTCGGATTCACTCGGATTTCGTCTCTAAACGGCAAGCTACTGGCAGATTCTTTCGTTATGTTAAAACAAAATTATTGTTTTTGTTTGTTTTCTAGTTTTATGTAGAGTTTTTTGTTATTTTTGCTATTTTTTTGGGTTTCGGCTGGGATTTTGATGCGAGGAATGAGGCTTTTGGCGCGAGAATTGAAATGGGGAATATTTGGTGTGTGGTGCGAGAATTGAATCAACGAAGACTGGTGTAGCGAGAATGGGGGCTCCACTGTAATTACAAAAAATTACCATTAGACATCATAGTTCGGAAAATGGCTTTGGCTTCAACTTGATACACTTATGGTGACCACATCTTACTTTGAAATATATAGAATATAACATAGCCTATAAGAGGTAGATTTAGGCGTATGCGATAAAGGTAGCATCAGGCCACCCAAAACAATGGTACATTTATTGACCGACCGCAAACATCGCGTACGTTTTTATAAAAATCTGTATTTTGCCACAGGGTGCTTTTCATACCTCAAGAATTCGAACACACTCAGCCAAAACGTTTTCAGTCCTGTCCCGGTAGCCATTTTGAATGCAGGTGATCTAGTTTTGTGAATATGAAGAAAGTTTTAGACCTTGTACGCACCGTGAATCAGCGAATCTTGCTCTGCCTCGCAGATATATTCACTTAACCTAAGAAGTGCGCATGGGGGTAATTAGAAACGTCCCCCTGTGCTGACGTATTTGAGCTGTTTCCATCACAAAAATATTAATTTTACCATAAATAGCATTAATACTTATCCATATGCGCCTATTATGGGTTGATTATAAAGGTATTAACCTGAAACAACAATAAAACGAGTGAAAACAGCGTTTGGATGGTCAAAATCGGAGATATAGGCCGCGAGTTATATAATGTATGGGTGAGGCAACCTGCTTTCCCGCCAATTTCCCCCAAGGCCACTGAGACACAGTCGATCGATATTCTCTCTCTCTCTTGCACTCGCTTGCTAACACTGATGACAATGCCCTGCTTGCAACTCGCTAATGTTAGCACGATAATATACCTCAGAATAAGGGAATAACAGGGAAAATAGGTGATAACTGAAGGAGGGGAGGAAAGTGGGGAAGGAGGGGAGGTAGAGGAGTGATATTTTGCATGGCCCAGGGACCCGAAAAAAATAAAAAAATAAAAATAAAATGTTTTTTTTTTCGATGTTTAAAGTTGATTTTTTTTTTCTCTGACTCTTAAGAGTCTTCCCGCAGTCCGCCGGGGGAACTCTTAAGAGTCTTCCCGCAGTTCCCGGGTTAATAACATGTAGGACCTATGGAAATGCTTAAATATGATATATTTTACCTTTAACCCTCTCACCACGGAAGGGCTCTTGAACGCCCATAAAAAAGCATATAACAGCTGCCCAGAAGGGCTCTTGAACGCCCAGTGGTTGAAAGCCTGTGAGCTTCGTGTGCGAGGCGTCGGTCCGACGCATGTAAACAACAGCCGGCTGGACCGACGCCCCGCATCTCAAGAAGGAGAGCGTCGCTTGTTCGTGTGTGCCTGTATGTTGTTGTTAAGTATCGAAAAGTAGTGTAAAGTGGCTGTTTTGGCCATAAAGTTATCTCCAATGAAATCATCATCACAACTCAACCAGTTGACTTAGAGAGCTCTACTTAATGCCATTCTACAGGTAAATAACACAGCTACGCTTGGGGATGCGCGGGAATGCGGGAAGCAGTCAGATTAACACATATACGGTAGCCTAGCCTAGACGTTTTTCGGCCAAAACACCCGGGTTTCGAGGAATATATATATAATACATAGCCGGGGCTGGAGGGTTAAAGTGACATTTGATAGTGTGTGCTTTCAGCTGTTTTGTGTAAACAACCCGATGAAGAAAAAAAGGAAGTATAAACCCCAGCTGAAGTTGGAGGTTCGCAATTATGGTAGGTGAGACCAGAGTACTTTTATCGGCGTTTTACCCCATATATTTTTATTAGGTTTTGCCGAGGGTTGAAACTAATTTTAATATGATGCTTAGAGCATAGCCTATAGATTCCATATCTGTCTTCAAATATGTCAAAATAATTGGTGACAAATAAATGGAGTCAGGCTATATTGACAAGTTTAGGCTAGGCCTATAGCCTAGAAGCCATAGGCCTATAAATTGATGAGTGTGCTGTGAAACCGGATCTAGCCTAGAATTAGCCTAAACCTAAAATAGCTGTGGTGCGTCTCGTGATAAATCTACAGTTATACTACCCCTATTTTGTCGCTATTCTGTTGGTACTAGGCCTAATGGGTTAATATTATTAGTAGTAGACTTAGGATGGTTTGATGATGCACAGAAATGTATATTGGATTTGAAATAGATACATTGACAGGGTGCCAAAACAGAAATTATCCAGTTCTGGATAATTTTTCTAAGCTTACAAGGATCAACTTTGCGTGGCGTCCGCGGGGGGCACAGCCCCCTGCTATATAAGAGGGGGTCCGGGGGGCGTAGCCCCCCGGCCGCCGGAGAAATTTTGAGATGTGAAGGTAAATATACGCACAATACATGCTCAAAATTTATTAAAAGGAATGTATAATATTGTAAGTAAAAGGGATGTTATGTATGTTTACTGGTGTTTAATCAGGATACTAGGGGAGCTGGCTGCCTGTACTTCAGTCTCAAAGGGATTCACTTCAGGTCCACTAATATAGGCATTGAAAACAGGTTTTTAAATTATTCTTAGCAGTCCCTGTTTTAGTTTTGTAACTTTTGTTCAATAAAGATTTCATGTATATTTGTTGTTGCATTCCAAGAACTATTACATACTTAATTTATATCCTTTCATATGATACATGAGTTACTATAGAGTACTGGTTAAAATACATACCGGTACCAAGTTTCAAGAATAAACTTTGATTAGAACATTTGTTTGTCTATTATTTTCCCTGGGCCGAGTAAAAAATACCTGGGTAGGCTATTCCCATCTCGGGTTAAGTACAATCAGTAGGAACGTAGAAACTTACTTTAATTTTCACAACTTTAAAAGACTCAAGATTCTGCTAGGCTAATTCCGAAAATATTCAATCAAGTCTCCGTTACCCCCATGAAGTCAGGTTATAGTAATGACAAGACATACCAATAATATATGATAGTTAGCGGGTGTGTGGACTGTGGGGATAGTGGCAGCCCCCACTTTGGACACTAAGACTAAGTAAAGTTAGGTTAGGGTAAGGTAATGCAAATTATCTACTCATAACATGATAAACAATTGAACAATAAACTACTGTACTATATTCCTTGAAGAATGAAAACAAACAATTGTACATAAGGCTGCGGAAAGATTCTTTAGTGATACCCAAGTCATGGCCGGGATTCCGGGAAATCTATAAATGCACTGTAGGCGGTAGGCCTAGCTGCTGGCTGTACACTTATTAAATTGTACCGGTAATCTGGCTAAAAAGTTACCGGTATACAAAATGAGAACATAGAGGCAGGGTGCAGATCCCACTTTGGACACTAAGTTTGGACTTTGGTTAGGGTAAGTTATTGCAAATCTTCCACTCATAATATAAACTACAATAAAATAAGATACCAGTAGATAAGATACTACTGTAGCCTATTCTGCCTATAGCCTATACCTTGAAAACAAAAACAAACGGTAAGACTGCGAAAGTATTCTTCAGTGACAGGTCTACCCCAATCATGACCGAAAACTCTATAAATGCACTGTAGGGTGGCAGGCTTAACCTAGGCTAGGCCTATACAGTACAGTACTGTACTGGTACAGTGTACACTCTTTATTAAATTGTGCCGGTACTTTGGCAGAAAATATTATAAGAACATAGGCTAGCAGCAGACCTCACTTTGGACACTAAGTTAGGTTAGGTTAGGACTGTGTGTTACGTACCGTTCATAAGATCATGTGTAGCGGCCCGCGGGAACTGTTTTTCAGATGCCTATTTACTAAGAAACATTGAACAATATCTTTAACCTAGCCTATCCTAACCAAAACCTAACCTAACCTTAAATAACTAGTATAGCCTATTAGTGGAATATTTATGAATGTAAAATGTAAAAAAAAAAATGGTAACATTACCAAATTATTGAGATATAGGCTAGCCTATGTACACGTTCACCCCCCCTACACAGGATTATATCCGTACCGTTTCATAGGCTTCAGCTTATATACCGGTACCGTACCGGGTACCTAAAAAATAATGGTAAGGATGTAGTATTCGGGCGTAGGCTACCGCCTGCCAGGCCGTGCCTTGTTTACACTACTGTACTTGCATGTTCGCATCTATTTTGACTGTCGTGGGATACAATAATAGGTTGACCGTTGAGGAACTAGGCAGTAGGCTAGATAAGAATTTCAACAAGCCCTGGGGAGGGGCAAGGCGGTGGTGAGGGCTACTCAATAAATCCTATAGGCGGCCCCTATAATCCCACGGTATGACGGCAAACTGTTATTGTCATAGGCTATAGCCTAGCCAGGGTGTCGAATGACGCTGTTTTTTTGAGTGATAACACAAATTAACTTTCTGTATAATGATAAAAAAATAATAATCCTAGGCCTAGCCTACGTATTTTTATATTATCATTTTAAAATTTAGACATCTAAAATAGGCCTAGGCTTAGGCCTACTGTGTTCCAAAACTCAAGAGTAGCCTAGGCTAGGTTAGCCTAGCCTAGCCTTACCAAAAAAAAAAAAAAAACAGGAATGTTGGTCTAGGCAAAGTTTAATATACACTTCCCAGGTCATTTTAACAGTTCTATTGCTTCTATATATCATATAATACACCATAGAGTAAGTTTTTAATAGCTAGAAAAAAAGGTCATCTTCTAAATAATTACCATAATTGAGGACCTTCGCCGTTCCCGGGTTAAGAGTGGGCTCTGAGTCTTAGTCTACCAGAACCAGATTCCCAGCTAACCTTATTTTTTACTGTCTTTAACCTCAAATCTTCCTTGATCTTCATTAGCCTATCAATACATTATACATAGCCCCACTAGTGGGGGCAGTCCTAAGATTGTTTGATAATGGGTTATCCTAAGCCTAATACGCCTAGCCTCAGCCTAGGCTACTCATTTCTGCTTCAAATCATCATTATCATCATAGGCCTAGGCCTAGGCTTATCTGAAAAAATAATATGCTTGGCTACTTACAAAATCGCTGTTTGGTGCTTGCTAGAAGTCAGGTTTATCCAAAGTATCACCTTGAACTTATACCTTATATATAAAGAGTTCCCCAAGATTAATATGCACAATTTTAGAATGTGTAGGGCACTCGCAATTCACATGAAGTCAATGTTATATTCCAACCCCTTAATTCACTCTATTTTCCACAAATATATCGGTAAATAACAGCTAAACACATTTCCAAGTGTTCCACAGTTGATTGGCGGCAAGCTAATTTGACGTCATCATTGGATTATTCTCGGAAACACCACAATGGAAAACATAGCTGATATTGGTTCGTTGTTTTCCATTGATCCAACCACATATATACCCCTGAAAAACCAATAATTCATCATAAAATCCTACTAATTTATAGCTTACCTTATGCCTCAAGGTCTTGCGCTCTTTGTCAAACACATAAAATTGATATTCATTCACTATTTTTGAGAAATTAGAGACCCCATAAAATTAATACATACGAACAAATATCGTGTATTTTGGCGGGGGGTTAACTGGGATCATTTTTCATCAGAAAACTAACATTCAAACTTAAAGTAATATTTTACATTACTCATTTCAGTGAAATTCAGTCAATATATTAAACACATGGAGTAGTTTAGTTAATATATACATAGTTTTTGATAAATACCTATTATTATCCTTTAATCTACATATTATTGAGCATTCGAGTGCCAATAAAATTACGGTAGTTATGTTCGTCTTGACTCAGCCTTCGGCGCAATATAACATCGGAGTGTAGGGGTACATTGGTTGTTTGTTTGTTTGTTTGTTTTAGCGGACTCTCCCATCCAGGAGTTCGTTCTATGAACGATGGCTGTTTCCTTATTGTAATTTATATTTGTTATATTGGTGCTAAAGTCACTCACTCCGAACCGAACAAGTTGTGTTTTCACAGTGTAAACAAATAGCTCGCATGACTCAAGCTCTGGATTTATCCGTTTATATTTACATTAGTAGCTGCATTTGGACTTCAATACAGGTGATATATAATAGTTCTAAGATCATAGCCAATGTAGAGTACAGTGTAGAGCAAAGCAACTATCGTTTGATGAGTTTAATGTAGAAATAGAATGGCAGGTTTAGCGGGGCTCCCGGCCGCCCCGGGACAGTCACAGGCTCGCAGCCAATTTCAGTATCAATATTTTTTCAGATGTTAGGTTCGGGATCACGAAGAAAATGGGCGAATTTTTGCACACTGTACATTGAAGTATAACAAACCTTCGCGAACCCATAAACAGGGAACGTGAGCTGGGTTTAGACCGTCGCGCACCCATAAACAGGGAACGTGAGCTGGGTTTAGACCGTCGTGAGACAGGTTAGTTTTCGGTTAGGTTAGGTTAGGTTAAGTCAGGGTGTCAATCCACAAAATATGAATTGTGTTATCATTATGGTTTATTATTTCGTTATCATTATATAATAGCGCGAACGACGGAGAGGCGAGCGCCGAAGCCGCGTGCTGTAGGGGGGGTCCGGGGGCATGCCCCCCCCAAATTTTTTTGAGAATGTAGGTGTCTAAAACAGCATTTCCTGCAATCTAAAAGCAATCAAGATGGAAAATATGGAGACTAAAATTTTGTCAATTTTTTTTTTAATTAGACTGAAGCACGGAGGCAAGGCGGCTTCAGAGATGGAGTTGCTTCGAGCCATGAAGCTTCGCATGTCTCACTCCCTAGATTGGAGCTAGACCTCACGGGCCTCACCCCGTGTTCAGCGGTAGAGTGTAAAGGCTATTAGCCTAGGGAGTAGTTGGACTATAGAAAAAATAAATAAAAATAAAAATAAAAAATAGTGCGACGGAGCAGTTCGCGCCGAGCTATAGGTGGGTCCGTGGGTATGATACCCTGGATTTTTTTTGAGAATTTAGGTGTCTAAAACAGCATTTCCTGCAATCTAAAAGCAATCAAGATGGAAAATATGAAGACCAAAATTGTGTCAATTTATTTTTTTTTTTTTTTTTTTAATTAGGCCATAGGCTACTGTATATATATTGTTACGTATCTTGATCCTCAAGTGGTTAACTTGATGAATCTAGATAGCACAGAGATATATATTAACACCTTACGAGCGGCCTATGCGGTTTATTTATATGTACCGCCCAGCGGGGTGTTTTTAGCCAAAATAGGGCTGTTTACGTGATCATTTTCATGCCTAAATAAGACCCAGAACGTAAAACAAGTACCTATCCCTGAAAGGGCATAAACAGAGCTTTCGAATGACACCATAACGATCCTTTTATGATGGCTAGTTTTCTTGCAATAACCGTGCAACGCGAGTGCAAAAAGCATGTAATTAGCCACTTTCCCGATACAATTCCTTATATAGCGAGTGAGAGAGGGAGGAGGGAGCTGGGATTCGTGTCAGTATGTTCGCCGCGGTGGTCTGGAGCAGTCATACGCTCGCTACTCTCCTGCCACCACTTGTCTCTCTCTCTCAGCAACATTACGTGCTGAAATTGCCACTCGACCTATGTCGAGCGCCGCCACATAGTCCAGCTTTATTAAATACGACTTATGTGGTGAGCCGCTAATTAAGGGTTAAGGTATCAGTCAGCTGAAGGCAAAACAAAAGTAAAATCTAATAAAATAATTTCCTGTTGTTGCTTCCTTTCCTTTTGGATCTTAGGACTTAGTATCCTTTATTGACTGATACTCTTTAATTATGAAAAATACTGAAACTAATTAAAGTCATGTAGTATTTATAAAGAATTATTATTTAACCGAAGCTTAGTAGGCTATGGTTATGAACCGAAGAAGTTATAATTAAAGGACTATTAATTATATATCAAGTCTTGAAAGATAAATATTAAAGTAAGAATATTTCTGTCTCTTACCCTTTTTGAAATGAATAGATAGTTTTCTTATATGTCCTTTTATTTATATTTAATGTAATTATTCTTGGTTCTTGTCTTACGTTAATAGTATTATATTATTATTATCATCAGGAGTAATATCAAAGTCACATAAAAAGTTAGATATATTTAATAATTAGTTAAATGTATTTCTTAACCACGTAACATTGAGGTTTGATTATGAGTAAATAAAGTTACAGGATCGCTTCATAGATTCGATTCAGGTCTCACTCAAATAATATGAAAAGCAAAATATAATATTTTGAAGCAAAAGAATTTTCTTCAGCTTAGGAAATCACTAGAAGCAATATTAACACAGCCATGTTAGTCTAAGGCGATATTACTAATACGAGACAATAGCATCACCGTACTAAGCACCGTTAAGCAATGTAAGCTTAATTCAAAGAAAATGAAAGAACTCGTAAGTATTAATATAAAACAATAGTATTACTTTCACCATAACCCAATTACTTAAAGAGTTGCTTTAGTCCACAAGTTAGTCAACTAAAATAGTTAAGCACATAATAGTAGCGTTAACGTTAATTCCCAATCAAATAGTTAAGCACATAATAGTAGCGTTAACGTCAATTCGCAATCAAATAGTTAAGTACACAATAATAGTAGCGTTAACGTTAATTCACAATCAAATAGTTAAACACATAATAGTAGCGTTAACGTTAATTCCCAATCAAATAGTTAAGCACATAATAGTAGCGTTCACGTTAATTCCCAATCACATATCTCACTAACCAACATAACGTAAGTGTTTACACCGAACACACTTAACACACATTTATATAATCTGACTGACAGTCACAATCCCATTATAATACTTCACCCCGTCTTCCTCCAGCTGCAAGTTCACCTTCCCCAACTCCAAATGAGACTGATTTGAATGCCCACAACTCGGGTCTTATATACTAAACAATGATGGTGTAGGAACGAATCAGGAGGCGGGGGGTGGTGCCCGCTCCAATCATAGCTCCTCGAGTCGCATAACAGGTGCCTGGTCCACTCACAGCTCCTGGCGTTGATCATACGTCATAGTGGCGGGTCATCGGAGTAGTTTGCAGGGTCCCCTATGACGCACGCAGGTGTGAAGGCTTGTACATATATAAGGCCGAAATCACCTAGATATTGGAGACTATTGCCTGAATAGTGATAAGTGATATTCGTGTGTATGCTGACCTGAAAATATAGTGTTAAATTTATCAGGATTATCAGGGCGGGCACGATGACCAGATTGAGATTCCAGAAGTCGACCCCCATTGTTTAATTCAATGTTAATACAGTTAATTTGATAGCCCTAAGGCGGTTGATAAGTGATATTCGTGTGTACGGTATGCTGACCTGAAAATATAGTGTTAAATTTATCAGGAACAGGATTATCAGGGACAGGGCGGGCACGATGACCAGATTGAGATTCTAGAAGTCGACCCCATTGTTTAATTGTTAATTTGATAGCCCTAAGGCCCTAATGGACTGTGTAAATTGTAAAAATTTTAATGTCTGAATGTCAGTGTTTTAGTGTTACTGAGATTTTCTCATTATTTCTGGAAATTCTGGGAATCTGGTAATTCTGGTTCTGGTATGCTCACTCTCAGAGCCCCCACGGTCACCTCTTAACCCGGGATCGGCAAAGGTCCTCAATGCTCAATTAAGGTAATTATTTATAAGATGACCTTTTTTTCTAGTTATTAAAAACTTATTCTATGGTGTATTATAATATATAGAACTTAGAAAGTTAGAAGCAATACTGTGGACAGTGTGGTCCGAGTGGACTGTGTCACTGTGGACTGTGGACACCCTTAATTCCAAAAGTGACAAGTCCAAAACAAATTTGGGGGGGGGGGGGCGGCCCCCCCCCCCCCCAACCCCAATCACTTTGGCAATTAGGCACTCCAAATTCTTGTGAAGTTGTTTTCTGTAACATTAATACAAACCCCCCCCCCCAAAAAAAAAAAAAAAAAAAAATAGAGTTTCTGTTATCATTAGGCTATACAAAAAATTCATTTGCGTTATCACTAAAAAAAAACAGCGTCGTTTGACACCCTGGACCGTTAAGTTAGGTTAGGCTAGCCTAGGCTAATGTTAAAAATACTAAAATGCGACGGTCCTCAGTATTAAACAACACAGTAGGCCTAGGCTAGCCTATATCAAATAAAAAATAAAAAATAAAAATTAGGCCTAGGCTACCTGAAAAATTTGTATCTGGTTGGTGATAAATTGTTATCAAAATAGACCTAGGCTAGGCCTAAGTTTGGTCAATATACAGGAGGCGCTACAATATAGGTAGCAAAATTCTAATGGTAGGTTTGGGTTCCTATCATAATATGCTTCATTTCTATATAATTTTTATTCCCGGGAAAAAAACAAAAAATCTTGGGTTTTTTATTTTTTTCTTGGATATTGTTTTTATTTTTTTGTATTAACCTAACCAAATAACCTAACCTAACCTAACCTAAATGTATTTGGGGCCTATTAGGTTAGGTTAGGTTAGGTTTTTTGGTTAGGTTAATGACCAAAACAAAAAATCCCAAGAAAATAGGCCTAGGCCTAGGCTATATGAAAAATCCCAAGATTTTTTTTTTTTTCCCGGGATAAAAAGTATAAAGGCCTAGAAATGAAGCATAGGCCTAGGCTATGATGATAGGAACCCAAAACGGTAGCATTCAAGGAGACTACTGCAGGACTCTTCTTCTTCTTCTTCTTACCCCTGACCGGGTATAGGCTATCCTGGTGTTTACTACCCTATACCCCTTTGAAAGGACATTAGCCTAACCTAACAACCTTACCTAACCTAACCTACTATTATAGGTGGGGGCTGCCGCCCCCACACCCCCGCTTTGACTTAGATTTTTGGTGTATTTGTCTGTGAAGTGGGTATTTTTCAATTTGTTGATAACGAAAATCCTCCATGCGGACTATATGGAGAAAAATATGGCGAATCTATTGGTGCCTATTTTCCCTAATAAATTGTTCCTCATAACGTCGCACTAGTGTCCTTGAATATTATCCCCAAAACTACCATTAGAATTTTGCTACCTATATTGTAGCGCCTCCTGTATATTGACCCTAAGTTTTTGTTTTCAGTTTCCGCGTCTACTGAACCATCCAAAAACACGCTAAAAGGCGTGTTTTGAAGGTGAGGGGTAGTGGGGGAGGGGTAGCCTAGTATAACTGTAGATTTACCCGTCTCGTAAATATTGCCCCGTAACTGAAAATAATCCACCATCATATTTAGGCTATTAGGCTACCCATTAGGCCTAATTACCGGAAGTTTAGGCTAAACGTAGGCTAGGCTATGCGATTTTTGTTTTACTTTAGGCCTAGGCTATGTTAGCCTAGTTTGCGATCACCCATTAAGATCCCCGAGCTAGCTAGGCTGTGGTCCGGCTATTTTATATTATCCGAAATAATGTATATTGAATCTTACCTTGCTATTAATTAGGTGCACGCAATTAACGGAGTTCGGCTAATCGTTGCTGTTGCTGTTACAGTTTCAGGGCCTTCTTACATCAGATGAAGGTAGGCCTATTAAGGGATAAGCCTTTACAACGGCACCAATCACCCTGTAATTGTTATATTATGACATTGTTGCAAGCTTTATTTGCGGTTTTTTTGTCGGAATTTAGTCGGATGACGGCTCCAAAGGGCAGAACGCCTTAGCAATGGCAGCTACCTGAAGATTTAAGTTTATTTAATATTTCCTAGTTTACATTCAACTATTTTATCTTTCTTAACCTCTCCGCGGCGCACAGGGGGTTTTCTACAGGGTAAGACTGTGCGCACCTATGATGATTTTGGGACCTATTGCCAATTTCGATAAAAAGTACATCATCGTGTAGGGAATGTTTGCGTGCATCGGCCCATATATATTTGACCCCCCAAAAAATGTCTGGGGGGGGTGGGGGAACGGTCCGTAGTTGAAAAATGTGGAGCGAATGGCACCGCGCGTCTATTTGTCATCGAGCGGCGAGATTTCCCTGCCGAATTTTCACGCGCCCAGGGGATAGAAGGAGGGGGTGGGTTACCGCGTATTATCACGTATATCTCCTTTTTTGAGCCCTTTTAGGCTATTTAGAGTATGTATACGTGTGTAGGCCACCCATATAACAATGAATATGCCTCATAGTGACCAAAAATTGCAATATATAAGGGAATTATAAGAGAATTTTTAGGCGGGAATGAAGATGTGTTGGAGGTTTGGCGGCAATTTATGAGCTGAGAGTGTGGTTTACGCCATACATATCACGTATATCTTGTACGTAGAGCACTGTCATGCTATAATACAGACTTGTACGTATGTATACGTGCCATATATCAAAATATATACCGCATATAGACCAATTCATGCGATATTTACGCACATTATCAATGAGTTTCTATGCGTGAACCAAGGTGTGAGTGAGTTGTGCTGGGAATGAAAGGGGGAGAGGGTGTGTTACGCCATAAATATCACGTAAATCTTGTATTTAGAGCACTGTCATGCTATAATAAAGACGTGTACATATGTAGGCGTCCCATATAACAAGGAATATACCGCATATAGCCCAATTGATGCGATATTTACGCAAATTGTGAATGTGTTTCTAGCAGATGGAAGCCTGAAAGGGTGGGTTGGGGGTGGGTGGGTGGGAGGGAGGCATGCAGGGGTGCAGTGAGTGAGTGAGTGAGTCGTTGAGAGATGGAAGTCAGGCAGATCTCTAGATAGATAACCAGCTTTGTGATAATTGTGGAGGCGCCCGAGGCGTATTGATGTCTTGGTATTTTGAACCTTATGTCTACCAGATGTCTGGTGTTCGTTGCCACCAACAGGTCTACAATAACATGAGTCAGGAATGGAGAGAGAGAGATAGAAACTGAGACATGCGTATGTCGTACGTATAAATGGACTTCAGAATTGCATTTTTATGCAAGCAGACATTGCATTTTAGACACATGTGAAGTACCACAGAAACATGTAGGCCATTGACTGTAAATAAAGTACTATATTATAGACCACCAGCGACGGTGGTGAGTAAACACAGGCAGATTGCCTTTTGTGATAAAGGGCTAAATATAGAATGGTGTCTCCTTACACTTGCGAAAGGGTAGATTGCCACCAGAGAAACGTTTACTTATTTATTTCCAAGTAGTATGCAATCTAAATGTATATTCGAGACCTACTGGAATTATTTGTATGACAGTCATGACTATGTATAATCCAATATACGCGCGTAGGCGAGACATAAGAAAGCTGGTTGAGCAATTTTCGACACCCACGCAGTTATTATTCTTTTTTATTTACAATATTATACAATACAAATGTATTTGTGAAGAGTATTTTATCCATTATTGTATTTATACACATTTTGTTCCCAGACAGAGCTGCTATTAGCTGTTGCTGGTGTAGCTGGGGCATAAAGGATTGGCAAGGGTCACCGCTTGACCGTGTGAAAATGAGTGGAGTCGCACTGAGAGGGGCAATTTTGCTGAGTGTTTGGGCAATTTTTGACAGAATAAAGTTATATAATTACTAATTCTTGACAGAGACAAACTTTTATAAACCTTGGCATGATATAATTGATAATCCCATCAATTTACAAACGTAAATTGGTGGGATAATTCATTTTTTTTTGTATATTGTCATTTCGATTGTAGACACGAAGTTTTGAGTGATATTTGGTATGAGCTCCTGTGGCATGGTTGGTAAGGTCGCGGACTGGAAAACTCAAAGTGTCGTAGGGTAGTGGGATCGAATCCAGGAGGGGGTTATGGGGAAGGTTTTATATTGTCTAGAAATTTTTTGATAATTTTTTTTTTTTACAAGATCATGCCATTGTATTCAAACAATATGAAATATTCATAGAATATATCATATTGTAAGAATACAATAACATGACCTTGTTTTTTTTTGTTTTTTTTATTGTTTTTTTTTATTATCTTTAGGTTTGACAGGATTTATTGAAACATATTTATTTTTGTACAATTCATTTGAGGTAAGAAAATAATTATATACACATTACTTTGGCTAATAACAAACATATATATTGATATACTAAAAAAATAAGGCATATTACATGTAAATCTTTGAAACTTATAAACTAAATAATGAAACATACAATTATATAATGTAAAAGCTATATCACAGGGACATCTTTGGAACTTATACATTACATAATATATATGTTACATTATGAGGTAGCGTGATCAATTAGGTCAGGTCAGGTAAGGTAGGGCGCGAGTCCAGGACAGGGCGGGGCAGGGGGCGACTCCAGGGCAGGGCACGGGGCGAGTCCAGGGCAGGGCAGGGCGACACTCAATAATTCTTGAAGGTGTGGTAGTCCCTGAAGCAGTCACCCAGGCAGAGTGGAACTTTGCACTCGGCGCACATTGAGGTGACTCTTTTGGTGACATGGGGTTTCCTGACACTGGAGCTGCAGACGGTGCACTGCGCCTGCCTGTGACGAGTGCCAAGCATCTCAGTGTTGATGGGGTAGTGTCTTTCGACACCCAGCTGGATGCGGTCAGGAACGTGATCCCCACGCCATGCCGTACGTCTGTGAGTGGTGGTGCCATACTTCTCCAGGAGTTGGTATGAGACGTTGTAGACGAACTCCCGGAATTTCAGCTTCTGGTTTGGGGACATATCCTTCTTCACCAACCACAAGTTGTAGGCGTTGAGCATCGTGATATCAACTAGGTGGAGGAAGAGCTTGTGATACCACTTCACAGTCTTCCTCAGACACTCAACACCTGACAGCTGACAGTCAGACTTGTCCACCAGGCGCATGTTCTTAGTGTAGTCCACTACCATGTCGGGCTTGTAGATGGTCTTCCTGGTTCGGTAGTGGATTTTGCCAGAATCCATCTGGGCACCTGTGTGGACGGTGGAAAGCAGGTGGACGTCTCGCTTATCCTTCCACTTCAGGGCTATCAGTTTCCCACACTTCTCGAGCTGCTTGAATTTCTGCCCCTTTCGTCGCCTTCTTCGCACATGCCTCTCGCGGTGTTCCTGGGCCAGGTCGTCTTCTGAAGGTGTGTCACTGGAGGAGGCATCTGTGAGAGAAATGACATTACCTGTGAACTTTGGCATAAACTTTCTTGTCTTTCTGACAGTCCCACATGACCCCGTTTGGTTGTCATGAAGAAACTGGCAGAGAGCAGGAGAAGTATACCAGTTGTCAGTGTAGATGATGTGGCCTTTGCCCAGGTAAGGTGCCAACATTTTCCTGACGATGGCACCTGACATGCCCATGGGGTCATTGGCAGCGGCTTTCGGTATGTCAATGTCAGTGCCTGTGTACACGATCATGTCAAGCACTATTCCAGTTTCGCAGTCACACAAAACGAAGAGCTTGATTCCGAACCTATGCCTTTTCAAGGGGATATACTGCTTGAAAACAAGACGTCCTTTGAAGAGCACGAGCGACTCATCAATCACCAAATTGAGGAAGGGGTAAAAGTATTTCCTATACCTCTCCAATAACATGGTGAACACATCCCGAACTTTCCATATCCTGTCAATCTTGTTAGGATTTTCGTTGTCTGCAAAGTGCATAAATCTTAGCAGCAACAAAAATCTGTCACGAGTCATGAACTTATTGAAAGTTGGGGTGGCGATGAGAGGGTCGTGCTTCCAATAGTGTTGCAACACATGCTTCTTGATCAGAGGCATGAGGAACAACAAGGCAAAGAACGTCATAAATTCTTCCACAGTCGTATCCACCCAGCCTCGTATTCTCGCTTTTGGAGAAAGGACGTCCAATCTGCCAAACACCCACCTGTAGTAGGCGTTTGTTTGGGCAACGATGTACGTCATTACCTCCATGTCGAAAAAAGCGAGGAAGAAGTCGCTTTCGTTCGCTTGATCGTCACAGGGCCAGTCGTCAGTTGTTCCTGACGTCCCAGGATTGAACTGGGGCACGTCAGGTACAAAATTGACCCCGTCAGACCAATCGAACGAAGGCAGCTCAGGGATCGGAATGTCGTCTGCGTCTGCTTCATCGTCTGAAATATCGCTTCCATGGTCGCGATACAGCACTTCATCATCATCACCCTCCTCTTCACTTGACAGACGATGCCCTTCCTCATTTTCGTCACCGACGTCGGACTCACTCCCACTGTCCACTCCCAAATCCCCCCACCCTTGGTCCCGTGCTAGGGCTTCGTCGTCGAAACCTGGGCTGCCAATGTCCTGCGAATCACCATCAAACAGCAGGGCGGCATACTTTGATGGTGTCAGAGTTTTCCGGGTCACTTTTGCACGTGCGGGAGTCTTATGGACAGGGACAGCAGAGGCGGTGGCAGGGGCGGCGGCAGGGGCAGCAGTGGTGCGTGGCCTTGATGGCAAGATGATGGTGGTGCCTGTCGCCCTTCTCTCTGTTCCTTGGGCAGGGGCGGCATGGGCGGCAGGGGCAGCAGGGGCAACAGGGGCAGCAGGGCCGGCAGGGACACCAGGGCCAGCAGGGCCAGCAGTCGCTTTCCCTCTCCCTTTCCCCTTCCCCTTCCCCTTCCCCTTCCCTGTTCCTTGGGCAGGGGCGGCAGGGGCGGCAGGGGCAGCCGGGCCAGGGGCGGCTGGTGGTGGTGGTGGTAGGGGCACTGTGGCTGGCGTACGGGTTCTCTTCCCTACGCCCGTGCCTTTAATTTTTCCTGCCCCCGCAGGTTCTGCAGCCCTAGGGCGGCCTCCTGTGTCGCTGGTACCGGTGGCAGGGGTGGCAGGGGCGGCAGGGGCAGCCGGGCCAGGGGCGGCTGGTGGTGGTGGTGGTGGTAGGGGCACTGTGGCTGGCGTACGGGTTCTCTTCCCTACGCCCGTGCCTTTAATTTTTCCTGCCCCCGCAGGTTCTGCAGCCCTAGGGCGGCCTCCTGCGTCGCTGGTACTGGTGGCAGGGGTGGCAGTGGTGGCACTGGTGGTGGTAGTGGTTGTTGTAGTGGCCTGGGTCGTGGTGGCAGTGTCCCAAAACTCCAATGACCTCTGTACCTTTCTTGTGCTTGCACGTGTTTTTCGTGCTTTGGGTGCAGGTGTTTCGTCCTCCGAGCTGTAGGGCGTGTCGTACTGGTAGCTAGGGTCTTTAGCAGCCACCCTCTGCCTTCCACGGCGGCTAATACCACCAGAAGGAGGGCTGGTTGTGTCATCAGGGAGCGAGCGTGAGGGACGTGTGGGCTCCATGACTAGTGCGTGGTTACTGGCGCGGTGGTGCTTGCACGAGTGCGGGGCGAGCGTTTGGCGGGGTGGTGTCGAGAGTTGACATGTAGTACTATACCCACACCAATTTTCAGCCGCCTGGCTATAAACGCGCGGTTTTGGTACGCGTTCAAAAGCTCTGCTCTTAAGAGTCTCCCCGCAGTCCGCCGGGGGAACTCTTATGAGTCTCCCTGTAGCTCCCGGGTTAACGCCTTGCGAGCAGGCCCGTCAGTAACTTCTACTACCCGCCAAGCGGGTGGTTTTACCCTAAACAACCTTGTTTCTGTGCGCTTTGTCATGCATAAACAAGAGCCAGAGCGTAATACAATTATGTATCCCTGAAAGGGCGTTAATTGAGCTTTCCAATGACACCAGAACCATCCTTCTACGACCAGTGGTTCTCTTGCAACGATCGTGCAACACGAAGGAAAAATCGCTAAAATAAGGTAATTTTCTTACATAATTCCCTATCTAGCGAGGTAATGGTTGAGGATGAGTGAGGAGGGGAGGTTAGTTGTGGCGCGGGGACCGTGCCGAGCGGTCAGAGTGAACCTATGCTCCTCCCACCGCTCGTCTCTCTCTCAGAGCCAATTATGTGCTCAAATTGCAGACCGCCTTAAGTCGGGCCCCGCCACATACTCCTTTCTTCTCTAGACCAACTTAAGTCCGGCCCCGCTAAACAAGGGTTAATTAGATGTCAAACTTTTAATTATTATTTCTGTCTTCTTCCACGTCTCATATAAAATCTCTTTTTTTCTCTTCTATATTTTCTTCTCTGAACAAATAATCTATTATTCCCAGTTCATCTTTCTGGTATGGCTGTTGTAGTTCTTTAGATTTCATTCTTTCATTATTTATTTATTTATAACTACAAGCAATGGGCATTGGGTCAGTGAACTGGTTTAGATCTTATCTTAGTGGTAGAACACAAAGAGTCAAAATTGATAATAATATATCTGATCCTATGCCAATTACTGTGGGGTCCCGCAGGGAAGCATCCTTGGTCCCTTACTCTTTCTCTGTTATGTGAACGACATGGAACTGAGCGTCTCGTGTAAATTATTACTGTATGCTGACGACAGCGTGCTTCTGGTTTCAGGAAAAGACCCAATAAGTAATGCAGCTTCACTTTTCAAAGAACTAGAATTGTGTAGTGATTGGCTAGTGGACAATAGACTATCTCTTCACCTGGGCAAGACGGAATTAAGCCATCTTATGTGGAACAAAACGCAAACTGAAAGACATTGTGGGCTTCTCGGTCAACTGTAATGATATATTACCATAACAACAGTGTCACAAGTGAAATATCTCGGACTAAAACTGGACTCGACTCTGTCAGGTCAAACAATTTTGGAATCTATCCTGAATAAATGTAGAGCACGTATAAAATACCTGTATAGACAGGTGGGATGCTTGCCAGCGGCGACCAAAAAGACACTATGCCAAGCGCTTGTTCAATGTCATTTTGACTATTCTGTGTCATCCTGGTACTCTGCATCATCTAAATCAGCACAGCACAAACTTCAGGTCACTCAAAATAAAATGGTTAGGTTCATGCTGAACCTAGGACCCAGATCGCATGTTGGCCAGGAACAACTTCAGTCACTTGGTATGCTCAATGTCTCTAACAGGACCAAACATATCAGGCTTCAAGATATTCTATGACAGAGCTCCAGAGTATCAAAAGAGTAATTTTGTTGAAGCAAATGAGAGGAGTGGACATAATTTAAGACATAGGATGTTTAATTTTACGGTCCTGAGAATCCAAGGATAGGGTAAGCTAACTGTTATGCCCTGTTTTTCTACAGGTTTAACTTGGGTAATGTGAGTTCTAAATTGACTGGGTATATAAGGCTGCATGCACAATACAAGATATGAGGAATAGAGAACACAAAGAAACACATGGTAGCAAATTACATGATCACGTTTATTGATATACCACTGCAGAATACTTGTGTAAGACAATACAATAGAATTGAACAACACTAGCATAAGTGGATCTGAATGGAGCCTAGTCTCCCACTTCCAACGTTCAGGTATTAATCTTCTGATCACTGGCTTTGATTCCACAGGTTTATATACCGAAGACCATCAATGTTACTTATAGATTAATATTCACTGTTAGATTTATTACTGGTAGCTCTGGTGCACAAGTAGTAGTTCACAGACTAGATTAGACACGCGTATTTTAGAGCACGAGAATTCTAGTAACCTCAGGGGGTACTGATCTAAGTTTTATATCCTTGTCTCAGAAATACATAGAACGCAAATCAGTGGGCGAACGTTAGATATCACTAGAGTTTTAATATCTGAATAAGGTAATTACGAGAGTCAAGGTCGCCTGTTAATTAAAGAGCACTGATCGCTTAGTACGTCCCCAATGGAATGGTTAAGTATGAATTACACTGGGCAAGGTCTTAGCCACTTCGTAGAAATATTAATTAGTGAATCTCTAAACAGCACAGTAATATGTAGTACTGCTAAAGGGAATCTTGGGTAGTATCTGATGGGTCTGGTCCTGGTTATCTTGCGTCCATGATGTTGGGGGCTAACGACTGGTTCCGCGGCCGTCCAGGGTGAAGTTCTCAAATACGTGGGCAGGTCCTTCTATCCAAATCTGCCACGGAGTCTGCCGGCTCTGGAATCTCACTCCTGAACAACACAAGGGCAGAGCTAGAAGTTAACTGCAGGGTAGTGACCACTGGTTGGTGTCTAGCTTTCAACTGATTTGACTGGGGGCGGGAGTTAGATTTATAGGCTCGGTTCTGAACCCTGTAGACAGTAGGGATCTCGAGTCTTATGGACTTAATTGAGCTCTCAATAGATATGGGGACTAGGTAAGATGGTATTTACTGTTGTGGCACAGGGCTATAGGAAGCCTTTATATTTTCATATAACTGAGCCTTAGTAAGAGGTACTATTTTGGCTATACTGGAAGTATTTAGGGGTGGGAGACTGGATCTACTTTGCGAGGAGGATGGGGACAGCTGTGATAGGAGCGTCTCTCTTAGATTGTGCAATCTTCATTCTATGGTATAGCTGAGGTGCTAATTTAGTGACCAGAGCATGCAAGAAAGGTAAATGGTTTATTGTGAGTAAATAGAGGTTAGTAAAGGTGTTAGTCAGGCATGGTTAGTTCATTGATAGGAAGAATTCCTGTGCTACCTGGCAATGACTCGAAAGTCAAAACAGGGGCCAGGTATACCTCCGCGGGGGTGGGGGTCTCCCTCCTCGGGTGGGCAAAAAGGGGGAGCTGGGCGCCCTCTCTCTGTGATAGTCGTCCGGCGGCTGTGGCTAGGGGCTTGCCATATCACCAGTGTTTGTAATAACCCTCTGTGTATGAGACAGATGTGGGTGTCCTTAATACCAAAACCGAAGGTGCCTTAGCTAGCTGGTTCTACTCGGCTGGTTGTTAATTGTAGGGTTTGCTGGATGTGGTGGAGACAGGGTTGCTAACTCTGCCACATTTATCTGGAAGTATGGCAATAGAAGTTAGTTACTGGCGGGGCGGCTAGCCTCGCACCGACGACCATTGGGTGCAGGGTTGTGAATGTGTTGTAAGAGAATAGATGGCATGCAAGGGGCTAGTAAAGTTCTAATGTTGTTTTGGCCTACTAAGTGAAGGTAGGCTGGATAGGAGTATATATATAAAAGGTTGGAGAGCGTTAGCAACGGATAATTCAAGGATCTTCAAGAGGTATGAGAGAGAGGCTAGGTCGGACAAGAGTCGAGAAGCGCGGGTGTCTTAATGAGAGGGGGGGGGAGAGTTCAAGGGCAACAGGGAAATTTTGCCCCTAAGGTCCCTGGGCGTGGGGGTGGCATTAGGCTACAATTGATATGGAAGTTTGAAAAGGCAGTAGAATACGTTAGCCAAATGCTACCGGGGAATGCAACTATGGGGTGGTATATGAGTCTGGAAAAGATAGAGTTATGTGATCAGTCCGAGGGGTTATGGATACTATTAGTTGGCCCTGGGAACTGCGTTTTCTATTAAATATAAATATACCCACAACAGCGGCAGTTCGTAGGGGTACTTAGTAATTGTTTCGGGGTACTTATGACAGATACTGGTAACAAGGTTATCTTATACAATCTCTGGTTGGGGTAAGAGGTGTATGACACGAAGTAAATTGGCGTAGTGTGGACTGTGGATACGAAGGAGGCAAGGGGAAGACGTATGACAATTGTGGAAAAGTAGATGGAAAAAGGTGAACACAATGGCGGATAAAAATACTTAACCTAAGGATTGCATACATCGATGAACGACGACATTATAGTCGTCGTCCTAATAAGGTGATGAAACGTGGTTGATCTGTACTTGGCACAATACGACACAAGGACAGTGCCGCTATGTCGTATCAATGCTGGTGGCAGTTAATATTATAGAGACACTTAGTTACTAGAGGAACAATGCAAGGGGGCGACTGAGCACGGGTTACATATATCTATACTCGTCATGGGAAATGATATACAAGGTCTAGGGACAGGCGTGGGTGTTTTAACTTCTAAGATATATAACGTCTACTTCTCGGATGTAAGAACATACATAGATATAATTATGGCTGTCTGATGTGTTGGCATTGGCTCAACGTCGGGACAGGGCATGGGTGTTTTTAATATGAATGTATATTCCTGTTCATCATCTTTGTAGTTAGGAGTGTAGGACACGAGGGGGTTAGTGTACGTGAGGTGTGGAAAATGGTCAGTTTAGAAAAGGTATGTAGGTGCGGCCTGGAGCTGCTTAGCCCTGTGGGCTTGGGCCTGTCTGCAATGGCTGGCTCGGTCAGCTGGTCCTTTCGTTCTGTGGACCTTTCTTTCAGGTGTTTCTGTGTGGTGTTCGCTCGTGGCTTCTGTGGTGGGCTTCTTGTTCTGGGGCATTTTATGAACTGTGTGCTGACGACAATAGTGACCGGAACAGGAAAAGACAGGGTCCCAACAAAAATAGTGAGAATATTAAAGACATAATTAAGCTGATTCTGGAAAAAGGTAATAATATACCCACATTTGTTGCCCATTACCTTGGTAAACTCCCACCCATCCAATTTGACCATGTTGACGTTACTGTGCTCCTTAGTGAGATCAAGAAAACTCAGTCAGAAGTTGCTAATCTGAGAAAGTGTTCCTCAGCCCAAAATGACTGTATGAAGGACTTATTGAGTGCAACTGGTGATCTGAGTAGTAGAGTGCTAGTGATTGAGGACTACAGCCAATCCCAAGGAAATTTAATATCTTCAGGTGGCTTTCCCTCAAATAGGCCTGGGCCTACTGCATCTGTAAATGACACTAATCCAGAGCCTATAAATACCACACCTGCAGTGTCCACTACCAGCCGCACTACATCAGATAGCGCCCCCTCCACTACACAGGAGACCACGGCCACATCCACAACTGTTCACGACACAACGATCAGAACCGACGGCGACGACTCCGACGAGACAACCCGAGGGAGGCCTAACTCCGTTGAAACCTTTGCCACAGGGGAAATTACTGATGCCACCACCAGCTGCTCCACACCAGGTGCCGGTGGCGCCTCCTCCATCACACAGGAAGCCACAGCCATAACGAGTAGAACCAACGAGACAACCCGAGGTAGGCCTAACATCAACGTAACTTCTGCCACTGAGGAAATTAATGAAGTCAACCCTGCAGTGAGGAGCGTCGGAAGCGGTACACCCGCTATAATGAGTATAGCAACACCTGGGGCCTATAATGTAGCTGTACGTACAGGCAACGCGCAAGGCATCACTACAACACCTGCGACGGGAAGGAGCTCGACGACAACCCCTATCGACAGGATCACAACGCCTCCACCCTCAGGTGATGATAAGGGGGAGGGTACTGTTCAAGGACAATGGTTTAGGGTACATTCCACCAAAGGTAAAACTCATCACATACCTGAGGGGGAACAGAGGCTGAATGGAGGTACCGGTACTGGTACCACAAACAATGTTAGGAATTCTATGGCTGTGCAAATTCAACCAAGGAACTTTATGCATCAGGGGATTAAGGGTAAAAATAAAAGTACGGGGATAAGTACAGTTAAAAAAGTGAAAAGATCACGCATAGCCAAAGTATTCGCGACAGGTTTTAAGCCAGGAGTGACGGCATCCGACTTGAAAGAATATCTCTCCAATAAACTCAGTCTTAGTATGGATGTTGAACCAATTATTCCCTGGTCTGATAGGCACACATATATTTCATTCAGAATAAACTGTGAGTGTCCAAATCCCGAGGTGTTTATGGATGAAGAACTTTGGCCAGAGGAAGCATCGGTGTACTGGTGGAGAGAACGTAGGGCACAGGTACCGGTATCAACAAATGAGGACTCTATAACTACGGTAACCCACCCTCCCAACAACTCTTAATCATGGATATAAAGTCTACTTCATCTCCCAACAATTTGCGTATTGCTACTTATAACTGTAGGGGGCTCCCTAAAACCAACAGAGGGCTTCTCCTACGCCCTGATGTAGTAGACGTATTTAATACCAGTGATATTGTGTGCCTGCAGGAGACTTGGTATTTTAAACAGGATTTGGGTAACCTCAGTACTATCTGTGATAATTGTCATGGGTTTGGGGTCTCGACAACCGATGCTATGGATGGTCTAGTAGCAGGTCACCCACCGGGAGGAGTAGCTATTTTGTGGAGGGACTCTTTAGACAGCCGGGTTAAACCACTTGTAACAAATTTACCATGGTGTACAGGTATAGAAATAGAAGATATCCAACGGAAAGTAGTTATTCTTAGTGTGTACTTGCCCTACCAATGTAATGAAAATGAAGAACAATACCTGGAATGCCTTGGAGAGCTAAGTGCTCTTTTACAAGAACTAAATACCACCTGCTACTCTGTAATAGGGGACTGGAATGCTAATCTGAAGGACATGAGTAACTCTCTGTTTGCTAGTCATATGACTAACTTCTGTGGTGAGCATGATCTAATTATCTCTTCTCAGCTCATGCTCCCTCATAGTAGTTACACATGTGTCAGTGCAGCATGGGCTCAACGTCTTGGCTACATCATACCATAGCTAGTGCTGATTTCCATGATATGATAACAAATATGGAAATTCAGTATACATATACAGATGAAGATCATATCCCATTGACCTTAACAGCTAGTTTGGAAAGAGCGCCAGAATTAACCCAGTCAAACAATAGTGTAAATCCAAAACAGCCATGGGGCGGGCTTGACGAGGAGGAGTGTGAGCAATTTTGCACTTTAACACACACTCTCCTTTCTGAGCTTGATCCTGGCAGTGAGGATGCCATTACCTGTAAAGACCCCAATTGTGTTAATGCTAGTCATCGAGAAGAGGTCAGCAAGCTGTGTAAGGGGGGGTTTTCGTAGTCTTTACTTTTCTTTTCTAATGTTCCTGGAACTTTGCTGTTACCCCCGCCTTATTTATTATTTCTCTGTTCATTCCATTATTGTGTTTCTTCCTTACTTGATGATTGGTCCAACTTATTACTCTGGTAGCTTAATGGCCGTTGCATGCAAGGAAATACATGTGAATGAATGCAAATGGTCTACATGACAGGATAAATAAAAACACAATATACCGTTTGGTATTCTTAACTATATTAAAATACTGTAAAGAGAAATACACTTTTCACTGTGATACACAAATCAATAGGATTATTACTTTAGTCAACCACGGAATATATCGGTATTATTGGCGCAATGAACTACTTCTTATCACCACATCAAAGTTAACTAAAACCCTTCAACAGGTGACCCCAAGGCCACTACCCTAGTAAACACACACTCGGTCACTAGGTTCATAAGGCGTACAACAGCTCACAATGGGGTGAAGGTTAGCTCAAGGCTCAATAACACCAACAGCATCCTGTCTCAGTACAGCCACTAGGTCATGTCCACTGGAGTGGACACAGGACTCTCTGCACCTGGTACTTCTCCTGGGACTTCGCTCCTGACCTGGGACCTGGTATTAACATTACCATTAATAAAACTGACAAAATTCTATATCTTAATTCATATCAACATTACAAAAGTGGTCAAATGTATCAATTAAGAGACAACAAAGGGAGGATGTACATTATTGGGTTACAGATAAAATTTACTTAGTTGACCCTCAAAAATATATACAAAAAATGGTCCAAATAGAAAACGGAGGGTTGGAGATAGATATAATTTACTTGAAAGAATATCTCTCCAATAAACTCAGTCTTAGTATGGATGTTGAACCAATTATTCCCTGGTCTGATAGGCACACATATATTTCATTCAGAATAAACTGTGAGTGTCCAAATCCCGAGGTGTTTATGGATGAAGAACTTTGGCCAGAGGAAGCATCGGTGTACTGGTGGAGAGAACGTAGGGCACAGGTACCGGTATCAACAAATGAGGACTCTATAACTACGGTAACCCACCCTCCCAACAACTCTTAATCATGGATATAAAGTCTACTTCATCTCCCAACAATTTGCGTATTGCTACTTATAACTGTAGGGGGCTCCCTAAAACCAACAGAGGGCTTCTCCTACGCCCTGATGTACTAGACGTATTTAATACCAGTGATATTGTGTGCCTGCAGGAGACTTGGTATTTTAAACAGGATTTGGGTAACCTCAGTACTATCTGTGATAATTTTCATGGGTTTGGGGTCTCGACAACCGATGCTATGGATGGTCTAGTAGCAGGTCACCTACCGGGAGGAGTAGCTATTTTGTGGAGGGACTCTTTAGACAGCCGGGTTAAACCACTTGTAACAAATTTACCATGGTGTACAGGTATAGAAATAGAAGATATCCAACGGAAAGTAGTTATTCTTAGTGTGTACTTGCCCTACCAATGTAATGAAAATGAAGAACAATACCTGGAATGCCTTGGAGAGCTAAGTGCTCTTTTACAAGAACTAAATACCACCTGCTACTCTGTAATAGGGGACTGGAATGCTAATCTGAAGGACATGAGTAACTCTCTGTTTGCTAGTCATATGACTAACTTCTGTGGTGAGCATGATCTAATTATCTCTTCTCAGCTCATGCTCCCTCATAGTAGTTACACATGTGTCAGTGCAGAGCATGGGGCTCAACGTCTTGGCTAGATCATACCGTAGCTAGTGCTGATTTCCATGATATGATAACAAATATGGAAATTCAGTATACATATACAGATGAAGATCATATCCCATTGACCTTAACAGCTAGTTTGGAAAGAGCGCCAGAATTAACCCAGTCAAACAATAGTGTAAATCCAAAACTGCCATGGGGCAGGCTTGACGAGGAGGAGTGTGAGCAATTTTGCACTTTAACACACACTCTCCTTTCTGAGCTTGATCCTGGCAGTGAGGATGCCATTACCTGTGAAGACCCCAATTGTGTTAATGCTAGTCATCGAGAAGAAGTCAGCAAGCTGTACAATAATATTATATCTTGTCTTACTAAGGCTAGTGACATAGTATTTCACAAGCATAACAAAAATTACTCTTTTAACAAACCTGGGTGGAATGACCATGTTTCAGAACTATACCAGGCATCGCGAGATGCTCGTAGTGTATGGCTGGATCATAACAAACCGAGACAGGGACCCATTTTTGACATGTTCACCAGACTAAAGGCTAGATGCAAGTATGCAATCAGATATATAAAAAACAATGAAAATGTATTAAGAAGAGAAGCATTGGCCAAAAACTTTGCTAGCAAAGACACATTGGCCTTCTGGAAGGATATTAAAAAAATGCATAATAGCTGCACACCTCTACCCGTTAGTGTAGATGGGATCTCTGGTACTAATAACATAGCCAATCTTTGGAAAACACATTACCAAACTTTGTTTAACTCTGTTGGGCACCAACCATTGCTGCTACAACAGAGTGTAACAAAGAAGAAAAATATGACACAATTAAAGTTACAAGTGAAAAAATCAAGGCTGCAATAAGTAGGCTAGATGCTAACAAATCCTGTGGTTTTGATTGTATATATGCTGAACATTTGAAGTACTCCTCCGCTCTCCTCTTGGAGAAACTCAGCAGTTGCTTTACCAGCTTTCTAATCCATGGTTTCCTACCAGAATCTATGATGTCCGTTACCTTGATACCAGTAATTAAAGACAAGGCTGGCAAAATTACATCAAAAGACAACTATAGACCTATTGCCCTTGCCAGTATTGTAAGTAAGATACTAGAGTTAATCATTTTAGACAGAATCTCAGTGTATATCTCAACTAATAGTAATCAATTTGGTTTTAAAAAGAATCATGGTACGGACCAGTGCATCTACACTCTGAAGGAGCTAGTGGATGGGTACATCAAAATGAACAGCTCTATTTTTGCATGCTTTCTTGATGCTAGTAAGGCATTTGACAGAGTCTGCCACAATATCCTGTTTGATAAATTAGCAACAAGGGGAGTGCCATCCTATATACTGAGAATCTTGAAGTACTGGTACGCCAATCAAACATTTAATGTAAGATGGGGTAACATTATTTCGGATTCCTTTACAGTAACCAATGGAGTGAGACAGGGTAGTATTCTCTCACCTTACTTATTCAATGTATATATGGATGAATTAAGTGATAAATTGAATAAAGAGCAGATTGGATGTTATGGTGGGAATAAAATCATCAACCATCTCATGTATGCTGATGATCTGGTCATTATTGCACCGTCTTCTGCGGGTCTGAGCAAACTTCTTGATATATGTGAATCTTTTGGTAATTAAACATTGTGTTAAATTCAACCCACTGAAAAGTGCTGTTCTTATATTTAGATCAAAATTACTGTATAAAAATAAACTGCCAAATTTCTCACTCAATAATCAAATTATTCAAGAAGTAAACAAAATAAAATACCTGGGACACATTATCTCAAACGATTGCTCAGATGATGCAGATATCGGCCGTCAGCGCAGGCAGCTATATTTACGTGGTAACACCATCTTGAGAAAATTCCACATGTGTAATTGGGAAACTAAAGTCACTTTGTTCCGGACATATTGTTCCTCTATGTACACGGCCGATTTGTGGTGGAAGTATAAGAGAGCCACCATAAATGGTCTGTGTACATCCTATCATAATATACTCAAGATGTTCATTGGTCTCTCTAAATATGAAAGCACTAGTATGGTGTGCACACTGTTGGATGTGCAGTGCTGTCGGGCTGTCATCAGGAGACTGGTGTACAGCTTTTCGCAGCGACTGCAATCCTCCAGTAACACGCTGATTGTAGCTCTTTGGTCTAGTGATCATATCTATGAATCCCGTATTATATCTCACTGGCAGAAGCTGCTGCACACATAGTATGTAATGTAATATATAGGTCTAATTGAACTATGAGCAATGATCTGTGCAATAGGTGTCAACCAACATTGAGCAATAGCCTTAGTTAGCCTATCTGTGTTATATTGTGACAAAATGTGATATGTGCTCTATTCTGTAAATAGGCCTACTTTATTTATTTTTGTTATGCCCTGTTTTTCTACAGGTTTAACTTGGGTAATGTGAGTTCTGAATGACTGGGTATAGAAGGCTGCATGCACAATACAAGGTATGAGGAATAGAGAACACAAAATAAACACACGGTAACACGACACAAGTTCACGTTTATTGAAATAAAGAAATAAAGAGCATAGAAAGATAGTTATATTCGCACAAAACAAATGATAGAAGGGAACTGCTAGCATTAGCGGATCTGGATGGAGCCTAGTCTCCCACTTCCAACGTTCAGGTATATTCTTCTGATCACGGGTTTAATTAGCAAGTTTTTATTTTACTGGAAGACCTCAATATATTCGTATAATTCAATGTCACTGATTTGACCTCTTGCTGGCTGGTCGCGTGCCCAAGTAGCAGCTCACAGTTAGGATTAGACACGCGTATATTGTAGAACACGGAAATCTCTAGTAACCTCATGGGGGTACTGAACTAAGTTTGATATTCTTAAGGCAGAAATACGTAGAACACAACTCAGTGGGCGAACGTTAGATATCACTAGAGTTTTAATATCTGAATTAGGTAATTACGAGAGTCAAGGTCGCCTGTTAATTAAAGAGCACTGATCGCTTAGTACATCACAAATGGAATGGTTAACTATGAATTACACTGGGCAAGGTCTTAGCCACTTTATAGAAAGTTAATAAGTGAGTATCAAGCTAGTACTATAACACTTAGTACTAGCAACATGAATCTTGCATAGTATGGGTAGATCTGGTCCTGGTTATCTTGCTTCCGGTGATGTTGGGGGCTAACGACTGGTTCCTCGGCCGTCCAGATGGTCCAAAATGTAGGAAGTTCTCAAGTCGGATCTCTTGACGATCGTTGCTGGCTACACTTATATACCCACGAATTTGTGTGAAGGTTATAAGGCGCACGTTAGGACTTGTACATGGACAGATGCTTCTATCAGTCTTCTCTGCCACGGAGTCTGCCGGATCTGGAATCTCTCAACTCCGGAACAACACAAGGGCAGAGCTAGAGGTAACTGCAGGGTAGTGACCACTGGTTGGTGTCTAGCTTTCAACTGATTTGACTGGGGGCGGGAGTTAGATTTATAGGCTCGGTTCTGGACCCTGTAGACAGTAGGGATCTCGAGTCTTATGGACTTAATTGAGCTCTCAATAGATATGGGGACTAGGTAAGATGGTATTTACGGTTGTGGCACAGGGCTATAGGAAGCCTTTATATTTTCATATAACTGAGCCTTAGTAAGAGGTACTATTTTGGCTATACTGGACGTATTTAGGGGAGAGAGACTGGATCTACTTTGCGAGGAGGATGGGGACAGCTGTGATAGGAGCGTCTCTCTAGATTGTTCAATCATCATTCTATGGTATAGCTGAGGTGCTAATTTAGTGATCAGATCATGCAAGAAAGGTAAATGGTTTATTGTGAGTTAATAGAGGTTAGTAAAGGTGTTGGTCATGCATGGTTAGTTCATTGATAGGAAGAATTCCTGTGCTACCTGGCAATGACTCGAAAGTCAAAACAGGGGCCAGGTATACCTCCGCGGGGGTGGGGGTCTCCCTCCTCGGGTGGGCAAAAAGGGGGCTGGGCGCCCTCTCTGTGATAGTCGTCCGGCGGCTGTGGCTAGGGGCTTGCCATATCACCAGTGTTTGTAATAACCCTCTGTGTATGAGACAGATGTGGGTGTCCTTAATACCAAAACCGAAGGTGCCTTAGCTAGCTGGTTTTACTCGGCTGGTTGTTAATTGTAGGGTTTGCTGGATGTGGTGGAGACTGGGTTGCTAACTCTGCCACATTTATCTGGAAGTATGGCAATAGAAGTTAGTTACTGGCGGGGCGGCTAGCCTCGCACCGACGACCATTGGGTGCAGGGTTGTGAATGTGTTGTAAGAGAATAGATGGCATGCAAGGGGCTAGTAAAGTTCTAATGTTGTTCTGGCCTACTAAGTGAAGGTAGGCTGGATAGGAGTATAATTATATAAAAGGTTGGAGAGCGTTAGTAACGGACAATTCAAGGATCTTCAAGAGGTATGAGAGAGAGGCTAGGTCGGACAAGAGTCGAGAAGCGCGGGTGTCTTAATGAGAGGGGGGGAAGAGTTCAAGCGCTACAGGGAAATTTTGCCCCTAAGGTCCCTGGGCGTGGGGGTGGCATTAGGCTACAATTGATATGGAAGTTTGAAAAGGCAGTAGAATACGTTAGCCAAATGCTACCGGGGAATGCAACTATGGGGTGGTATATGAGTCTGGAAAAGATAGAGTTATGTGATCAGTCCGAGGGTTATGGATACTATTAGTTGGCCCTGGGAACTGCGTTTTCTATTAAATATAAATACCAACAACAGCGGCAGTTCGTAGGGGTACTTAGTTATTGTTTCGGGGTACTTATGACAGATACTGGTAACCAGGTTATCTTATACAATCTCTGGTTGGGGTAAGAGGTGTAAGACACAAAGTAAATTGGCGTGGTGTGGGCTGTGGATACGAAGGAGGCAAGGGGAAGACGTATGACAATTGTGGAAAGTAAATGGAAAAAGGTGAACACAATGGCGGATAAAAATACTTAACCTAAGGATTGCATACATCGATGAACGATGACATTATAGTCGTCGTCCTAATAAGGTGATGAAACCTGGTTGATCTGTACTTGGCACAATACGACACAAGGACAGTGCCGCTATGTCGCATCAATGCTGGTGGCAGTTAATATTATAGACTTAGTTACTAGAGGAACAATGCAAGGGGCGACTGAGCACGGGTTACATATATCTATACTCGTCATGGAAAATGATATACGAGGTCTAGGGACAAGCGTGGGTGTTTTAACTTCTAAGATATACAACAACTACTTCTCGGATGTAAGAACATACATAGATATAATTATGGCTGTCTGATGTGTTGGCATTGGCTCAACGTCGGGACAGGGCATGGGTGTTTTTAATATGAATGTATATTCCTGTTCATCATCTTTGTAGTTAGGAGTGTAGGACACGAGGGGGTTAGTGTACGTGAGGTGTGGAAAATGGTCAGTTTAGAAAAGGTAAATGGGTGTGTCCTGGAGCTGTTTAGCCCTGCGGGCTTGGGCCTGTCTGAAATGGCTGGCTCGGTCAGCTGGTCCTTTCGTTCTGTGGACCTTTCTTCCGGGTGTTTCTGTGTGGTGTTCGCTCGTGGCTTCTGTGGTGGGCTTCTTGTTCTGGGGCATTTTAATTTTATTTTATTGTGTCTTTATTAATATATCTTTGTGTATAATTATTATCTGTGCTCTGACGAGAAGTGTATGTGATATGGACCATTAGGTCGTACTGTATTTATACTGTATCTATCTTATGTGTCTGGAATAAAGAATTATTATTAGGGGTTCGTCCCCTACGGGAAACCCCTATTGTAATCATTAAACCTGGAATTTCATCCAAATTCTTCTTACGCGCCGGTTTCGACGCAATAACTCCAGAACCGCTTTTTGGATCGGGATCAAACTTTCACAAAAGGTGCATTTTTGTATTGGGCAACTTTTGATATGCTAAACATCCGGCATGGTGGCCAAACAGGTCCGTGGCAGCCGATTTCCCGAAAAACTTGACGCTTAAATACCGTCTCTCCCACTCACAGGAAACGACTGGGCTTTGGCATACGCACTCCCCTACTAATGCTCCGCAAATTTTATAGAGATGGTTTTGCTTTTGCACGTGGGTTTTTTTCCGGCAATCTTGAAAAAACCTCGAATTCCACTTAAAATTCCACATCTTGAAAACTACGCTGATGATCAGAGCCATGCTTGCGTAGTTGGGTGAGGCTCGCGATTCCGAACGTTTTGATACCAAAAAAATATAAATGGGTGGAATAGTTTGGCCGCAGCATTGAAAACTGTCTATTCTTAAATTACTTTAAAACCGAATGCGCTACCCACACAAAGTTTACCGTCTACAGTCTATAGGCTTCCACGCATCCCCCAGTTTTGCTTAATAACATAATCTCTTTATTATTCAGTCCTATCTTTTGTTTTTTTATTTAACTCTCTCAAAACCGTTCGAGTCCCTACGAATTCCAGCAATGATTTAGCCAACCTACCTATACATACCTACCCTACCAAATCTACACTCAATGAGAGCTCTGTGGGAAAGCCCGATCGTGGCCATGGCCTTTCTCAGGGACTCAGGGCTGTTCGGCCAGGCAGCTTAGGGAACAACAACAACAACAACCCTACCAAATAATAATGATAAATTCAAATTTATTTTTGGTGAATGACAGAGTATTGTCTAAGGATTTTAACAATTCCTCCCTTTGCCAAATGCTTAGTTTAATAACAATGATATGGACCTTTAAAGTTTTGGCAATTGCCCGTGTGACTCGTATTTTAACCCTCCTAGTGTTACCACGAAATACCGCTAGATCCTTTCTCAAAAGTCGCTAGCATGTTGCTACATAGCCAAACAATGTTAGGATAATGCTGCAATTTCTAAAGAGTTTTGGTTTGTTTGTTTTGCAAATTCTACAATGTAGTATGACTAGAATGTCTGAAATTTTCAAATTATCCCTAGTAAATGTCTCTAGATATAAAAGAAATGGCTGCTAGATTGAAGTAAATAGCTCTACATTTAGCGGTAATATGTAGTTTTACAACTGGCACCACTGCAACCACCACCTCCCTCCCACCCTCCCAGTATGTCTCCACAAAATACCGCTAGATCCTTTCTCAAAAGTCGCTAGCATGTTGCTACATAGTCAAACAATGTTAGAATAATGCTGCAATTTCTAAAGAGTTTTGGTTTGTTTGTTTTGCAAATTTTACAATGTAAATGACTAGAATGTCTGACATTCTAAAATTATCCCTAGTAAATCTCTCTAGATATGAAAAAATGGCTGCTAAATTGAAGTAAATAGCTCTACATCTAGCGGTAATATGTAGCGATACAACTGGCAACACTGCCTAGCCCTTCCTTCCTATCTTCTTCCTCCCTCATATGTATCAACAACCACTCTAGTGAACTTTCGGTATTTAGTTTATTCAGCTTAATACTATTTATCTACATAAAATAGAAACCTATCACGATTGTTGTCTAATACAACCATAGATAATGCTATTACATATTATTTGAACATGATGTCGAATTTAGCAGTTGTGTTTACCTTGAACAGTAATTGACAGTCTGTGACAGAACCGAAAGCTTCTCTTGCCGTGTAGTACTCAGAGAAAGCAGGGGTACTTAAGCCAAGTCAGAGATGCAGAGGTAACTTTCACAATGCATTATAACCCTAGACAGACACCAATATACCACTAAATCAGACAAATATCACTACAAAAAAGATAGGAAAATATTATATTAACCCGTGGAGCCCCGGCTAGTTTTGTAATGTTTGCGCACCAGAACCCGGCCGGTTTTCAAAAAATGGTTTTATTCCAGAAACAATAGCGAATGGGTTAGGAATGAAGGAAAAACCACGAAAAAACGCTCAAAAAGCTTTAAAAATGGTCCTACAGAGCCCCCGAAAACGGATTTTACAAGAGTAAAAAATTGAAGGCAATTATCCCAAAAAAACAGGTTATTGCGCGCGCTCGCGCGCACGCACGTGGACTTTGAGAGTTTTCAACCATCGGCACGGTTGCGTGGGATACGTACACAGTTCCCATACAAATCTGAGCCCTCTTGAGTGGCTACACCTGAGGTTACGGTTGGCGCAATTAGGGTGACGTGTCAGGCGCGTCTCTGGGGCTGTGCGTTACATACATCGCCGACGCGTGAGACGCGTCGCTGGGGCTGTACGGGTTAATGTCCTAGGTATTTGAAATTATGCAAATGAGTAAAATCCATTATGATATAATGATAATGGGATTGATTAGTATCTGGCAACAGTGTTGCACAAAATTTTCTGAACGTATGCGAACTTCGGAGTATTTATCCAATTAATATACACATCTATCACTATTTAAATGTAATACAACCATACGCAGTGCTATTACATATTATTTGAACATAATATAGGATGCTCTTTCCTTTAAACCATTTTCTATATCTATTCACGAAAAATAGGCCTAGCCTAGGCAGCGCTACCGGTAGGTACGAATTTATCAGTTCGAATTTTGATTGAGAGTGGGGTTAGGCCTAGGCCTAGCCTAGGGCTTAACATGGGATACTGTTTGGGGTTTGGGAATAGACTGAGGCTGTTTTAGGCCTAATTAGGTAAAATTAGGCCTAGTCAAATTGACACAATTGCATAGCCTAGGCCTATTAAGCAAATATTTTACCAATCTACAATAGGCCTAGTCTATTCGCTGTAAGTAGGCAAGAAATCATGACCTAGGCTATAACTTCTGTGTTGATATGGGTATATATATCGGGTTCTTAATGAGACACACTGGATAGGGGTTCACATATATTGGGGGAGTCTGGTTACAACCCTCTTGTCGTCAAGGGAGGTTTAGGAAGCCATGCCTTGATATCGGCTCGCCTGTAGATTATATATTTAGCTTACAATATTATTACCAATATTGTAACATCCTCTCTCTTTTGAGAAGATAGCTACCAGTGAAATTGGTATTATAAGAATAATTATATTTTGACATTTTGTGGTCCCCTAGGATTATTAAGTAATGCTTATTCTATTATGGCACATGAGCTAGAGTAATAATAGTACCAATATGATTTATAAAATTGTACAGTACTATGATTTGTTGAGTTACTGGTACTGTACTGTATACAGTATGTTACCGGTACATTAATTAGTATTTTAGTACAGTATGGAATGTGATTAATTTTGTTAGAATATTATTCTATTAGTATGTAAATATGAGATATGAAGTAGATGAGGTATATTAGTCAAATCTATTGATATGGTATTACAAGACTAGGTGAGGTAGGGTAATTATTAGTTGATAATACTGTTCTACATGAGAATATCCACAAATAGTGAATATGTATGATACAAAAATATATTGTATACCCTTGTGCCAACTAAACATAAAGAATCTATTTTATGAGATTATATGGGATTAATAATTGTTGGTATATTAGTAAAGTTAGTACATTAGAACATTAATATTCAATGTTCTGAAAATGACAAAATGTTTCATGCAAAGTTATTGGTTATATCATGCAGGATTAGTAAATTAGTAACAAAGGTTATATGATTGACTTAAATTTATAGATCCTGATACCCAGTACCGTACTCAAAATCATCCAATCTCTTTCCTTTCGCATTACAATTTCTTTGCATACCGATCTGCATTATAATATTCTTACACTCCCATTCACATTACAAAACCTGTATCATTCAGACTGTAATGTTAGGTTACTCCTCATTCAGTGGCTTCAGTCGTATTCTCACTCACTTACTCCATTTAGATCAGTGTTTCTTAACCAGGGGGGCGTGCCCCCCTAGGGGGGTGTTTGACAATGCTAGGGGGGGGGGGGGGCGTGGGGTAATCAAAGTTCAAAATAGGGCTAGGCTATTCAAATGCATACAGGGTAATCGCAAAGATATATATATATAAATAAGAAACTTTGATAGGAAAAATTCACAACCGTCATTCCGAGCAACCACATGTAGTGTTGACATAAAACCATTAATCAGTTTTAATCCTTGCATGCAGATTGGTTATATTTTCGCCCTTTTTACAGTATCTTGCGTCTTAAGCATCCATATGGAATGGATAAAAAAAATAAAAAATAAAATATAGGCATCAGAGGCGTGAGGGAGGGGGGGGGGGGATCACGGATACAGTCCTGACCAGAGGGGGGCGCGGTGCTAAAAAGGTTAAGAACCCCTGATTTAGATAATCTTTCTCATCCTGTAACATTCTCATCCAGCATTTACATTTCTGCCAGTGCCTCATCTCATACCAGTATTGGACTGTTAGTCAGACATGCAATCAGTCATACCGGTACTGTACTCTTACCTGGTCATGTCAAACTCTCGGTACCTGGTAGGTAATACATTCCTATTCCGTCTCACGCTCGTCCTGTTCTCATGTGTAGTGACAGGTTCATCAAGTCTACCGTGTATGTCTCTCACGTGTCTGTTGTTGGTGTAGACTGGAACACATATATCTGTATAATTCCTATCTGTAGATCTAATGGTTGTGGTGTTGTCTGTATTAGTGACTTTTCCATTAATTTCTTATGTCAGCGTTTTCACTTGTCATCCGTAAATGACCTCTATTTCGTCTTATCGCTCCATTTTCTGTCTCCACTTCATACGATCGCTCGTCTAATCTGGTTACAACTCCTCGTTCCCACTTCTTCTTGCCTAGTGATGTTGGCTTGATTCGCACCACAACACCTTCAACCAATGGTTCCAAAACTCTCGAACCTTTGTCGTAGTACTTCTTGCTTTTGAGATCTTTCAGCATCTTCTTCCGCTTCACTCGCTCCAACATAATTCCTTTCGGCTCCAACAACTTGCTAGTAGTCGGCAGTAACGTCCTCGTACGTCGACCAAAGTTGAGTTGCGCTGGACTCTCTTCCAAATCTTGCATAGGCGTATTTCTGTAATCTAGAATCACCAAAAACGGATCTTCACCACTCTCGACAGCTTTCTTGATCAGTTTCTTCGCCGTCTTGACCGCTGATTCTGCTTTACCGTTAGACTGGGGATGATGTGGGCTGCTCGTTCGATGTTCAAAGTCATACTTCTCCGCGAATTCTTGAAATTCTTCACTGCTGAACTGCGGACCATTGTCACTAACTAGTACATTTGGCAGTCCATATCTTGCAAAGTGCGCCTTCAACTTCCTGATAACAGCGCTTGACTTAGTGCATTCCAGGTAGTCAACTTCCCAGAAATTACTGAAATAGTCCACTGTAACAAGATAGTTGTGACTCTTGATTGTCATAAGGTCTACACCTACTTTCTCCCATGGTCAGCTGGTTTGCTCATGAGTCATCAGAGGTTCTTTTTGTTGAGCTGTAGAGTATGTGTTACAAATTTCACACTCTGAAATGAATTGCTTCATCTCTGCATTCATTCCTGGCCAAAACAAACATTCTCTTGCGCGTCGTAGACAACCTTCAACTCCCATATGTGACGAATGTATAGCGGACTTCATCTTCTGACGTAGACTGGTAGGAATTACAACACGTTCTCCCTTGAAGATCAATCCATCTTGAAATGACAGTTCTGCTCGTACATTAAAGTATGGTTTCAGTATGGTCTCTACTTCACTCTTGTCTTCTGGCCATCCTTTGAGAATGATCTCCTTCAATAGTTGCAATGCTTCATCTTCCTCAGTTGCTCGACGGATTTCTTGCAATCGTTCACTTCGGATGGGTACGTAGTCTGTCATGTTGATCTGTTCAAACACCTCTTCCTGCATATCTCTTGTGTTTTGCAGATAAGCTCTTGATAGAGTGTCGGCTAGATACATTTCTTTGCCCTTCTTGTGAACAATCTCAACATCATACTGTAGTATCCTCATCAACATCCCTTGCAGTCGTCTTGGTACCCTTGACAATGGCTTATTTTGGATAGCTTCTAGAGGTTTATGGTCGCTCTGGATTGTCGTCTTCCTCCCAAAATAATACTGATGAAACTTGTTCAGTGCAAAGACGATTGCCAAAGTCTCCTTCTCTATCTGCGCATATCGTGTCTCCGTGTCAGTCAGTGCTCGACTTGCAAATGCGATTGGTTTACCCTCTTGAAGTAACGCTGCTCCTAAACCTTTTTGAGATGCATCACATTGAATCTCCAACTTTTGCTCTGGGTTGTAGTACTGTAAGATGGGTGTTTGGGTCATCATCTTCTTGGTCCTCTTGAACGCCTCATCGTGTTCTCTTGTCCACTTCCACTCGGTGTCCTTATGGGTCAGCTTCCTCATAGGCTCCATGACATCCGATAGACTGGGTACAAATTTACTCAAGTAGTTCACCATTCCAGACAGTCGTCGTACTGCAGTCACATCCTCTGGTGCTTGCATCTTCACGATTGCTTCACTCTTCTTTGGGTCAGCCATCAGACCATCCCGCGAGATCTTGTGACCTAGAAATGTGGTTTCTGTACTACCAAGCTCAGTCTTTGCTCTGTTCAGCCTCAGACCCTTTGCTTGGCATCTGTCCAGTAGGTTTCTCAGCTTTGAGTCATGATCCCTTCCAGCTTCTTCATCAGTGTCACCAACTCCAAAGACCAAAATGTCATCAGCAACACAAATTATGCCTTGTAGATCATCCAGAACCAGTTGTAGCTTCTGAAAAATTTCGCTGCTTACAGCCAGACCAAAAGGAAGTCTGTTCCACCTGTATCTCCCATACGGTGTTTGAAATGTTGTCAGCTTGCGTGATTCTTCATCCAACACACAGTGCCAGTAGCCATTCTTGAGGTCAAGCTTGGAGAAAACTTTGGCTTTTGCAAGGTCAGGCAGAATGTCGTCGATTACCAGTAGAGGGTGCATCTCTCTTATGAGTGCTTTGTTCAGAGCTTGAGGGTCAATGCAAATTCTCAGATCCCCCGACTTCTTGGTTCCTGCTACCATTCGACTTACCCATTCTGTAGGCTCGTCGACCTTAGTAATGACATTTTCCTGCTCCAACTGCTCCAGTTTTTCTTTAGCCTTCGACTTGATGCTCAATGGTACTCTACATGAAGGAATTGCAATAGGTTTCACCGACTCATCCACTGTTAGATGAACATTTCCTGGTATCTTGCCAACTTCATCAGCAAATACGTCTTCGTAGTCTGTTAGGATGTCATTCATTGCACAGATGTTTTCATAGTTAACTGTGATGAATCCCATCTTCTCAGACGCTCGCTTACCAAGAATTGGTGTAACAACCTGTTTTACAACAACAAACTCAACAGAATAGTACCTTTGTGGTTGCTTGCAGTTGCGGACATCAATCCTACACTTTCCCAACGGCTGAATTGTAGTAGAGTTCCACATTTGAAGAGTTGACTCACACGGCTGTAGCTCTGCGTCCGGTACCAGATAACTTGGAATGGCATTCACACTTGCCCCGCTGTCGATCTGGAACTTCACTTTATTACCGTTGACCATGAGTTTAGCCATTATGTGTTTTCCTCTGGATCCGGTCGATACGTTCATGATGTATTCCCGTCCTCTTGAGTTATCTTCTGAGTCATCGCTTTCTTCTGTGTCTCCATCTTCTACCGCATGGACTCTGCGCGATGTCTTCTTTTTGCCTCCTGTCGCTGCGCTTCTTGGTGCTCCGCCGGTCGCTGCATTACTTGGCATAGTGTCCCGTTTTCTTGCATTTGTGACATTTGGCATCAGTTGCAGGACAGTTCTTCTTACCCCAATAATGTGCTAAACCACACTAGTCGCACTGCGTGAGGTTAGGCTTAGTCTTTGTTGTTTGTGGATTACTCTTCTTCTTGGGTTTTGCACTGAGTTTGTGTAGAGACTCCTGCTTGTCACTTCGAAATGCTGTCATTGATCTCCTTGAAGTTTCATAGGCAGTACACATCTTAAGTACAACATCTAGAGTTAGGCTATCCTCCCTAAAGAATTTTTCCCGAAGTGTATCCTCTTGGCAACCAAAAACAATTTTATCCCTCAGAAGTTCATCTTGAAGTTCTCCATATCCACAGTGTCTTACCAAAGTCTTCAGCCTAGTGATAAAAGATTCCAAGGATTCATCTTTCCTTTGCATGCTATCATGAAAGCATCAGCTGCTCATCTCTTGGTGAAAAATGCTTGTCAAATTTCCCAATTAATGTTGCATAAGTCAGGGCAGATTCATCTTCTATGCCAAAAGATTCGTAGATATCTAGCAGAATGTCACCTCCAGTCAACAATTTCGCTATTTTAATATCATCACTCTTACCCTTCAAACCGTTGCCGATGATGTAAAGATCGAGTTTCTTCTTGTAACGCCTCCACGCCACTGCTTGCTCAATCTCAGACATGCAGACGAATAAAGGCTGTGGAGTAGATGCCATGACGTCACTCATATCTTTCGACTTTTTTAGGTTAAATCCAAGGATAACTCACTATTTCAGCTGTAGAACTTAGTCAGCAGTACTTCATTCACACGTACACTGCTTACCCAGCTGCCACCATGTTGATATGGGTATATATATCGGGTTCTTAATGAGACACTGGATAGGGGTTCACATATATTGGGGGAGTCTGGTTACAACCCTCTTGTCGTCAAGGGAGGCTTAGGAAGCCATGCCTTGATATCGGCTCGCCTGTATATTATATATTTAGCTTACAATATTATTACCAATATTGTAACACTCTGTAACTAAAAAACAACTAGGCCTAGAGTGATCAAGCTAATAATTATGTGATGTCGACCATTTGGGAAGAGTCAGTCAAGGAATAGCCTTGATGTGGAAATTTGCAGCCAATTTGCTCTAGCCCTATTTGATAACGGAGGTTAGAGGTCATTGTTGAGGCCCCCCCCTCATGACATATTGTCATCATCTTATATATTGCCAGCAGGGGGCAAATAACCGAAAAAAATCGCCGTCAAAATAGACGCGAACTTAACCACGGCGATCGACACATGTAAACATGACGGTGGAGCGGCGACGAAAGCTTGCCATCATGTTCCCGTCCATTTTGAATGCCGTTGGATACAATAATATGTTGAGGGGGGCAAATAGGCCTAACCAAACTGTGGCGATCGACCATGTAAACATGACGGCGGCGGCGGCAGTCGACGCTTGCGATCATGTTCCCGTCTATTTTGACTGCCATTGGATACAATAATATGTTGAGGGAAGGGCTTTGCGGCAATTTTTTTGGTTGTTTGCCCCCTACTGGCAATATATATGATGATATCATGTCATGGGGGGGTGAGGGGGGGCTTTCAACATATTATTGTATCGAATGGCATTCAAAATAGACAGGAACATTATCCCAAGCGTCCAACGCCGCCGCGGCTGCTGAAGAACAAGGAAATTAGCAATAGGTTTCATTGTGAACTGGAGGAAATTAATAGAAATAAGGAAGCTAGGCCTAGCGATGTAAATAGTCAATGGAATTTCCTTAACCTGACAAGCGCGAAATAGACCTAGGGGCTAGGGTAGTTATTTGTGCATTTCTAGCCTTGGATTCTGACAGAATTCGTTATATTTACAATATAGAGCATTATTTGTTTTCGGTATGCTTTTATTTTACATATATGATGTATATATGAACCTTCAAGAGTGCTAAAATAAGTGGGAAAAGCATTTGGGTGGTGAAAAACGAAGATATTGGCCACCCGGTCATAATCTCAGGCGAGAGAGAGCCACAGGCAACCCTCCTCTCTCGCTGTCTGTGAGGTAACTGAGACGAGCGGGGCGGTGTGGGCCGGTGTCTGGGTGTTACATAACGATCTTTTCTGCAACCCACTTGTGCTACATTATCGCGGGAGAGAAAAATAACCGATAAATGATGATAATAAGAGGAAAAATAGGTGATAATTGAGGAGGGGAGGGAGGGGGGAATAAGGTGGGGAAGGAGGGGAGGGGGGTGGGTGAGATTTACATGGATGAGTACTGGAGGGGAATTATCTCACCTAGAGACAAATTCCTTTGTTTTGATAGGCCCTTTTTTTTTTTTGGAAGGCTTTTTTTATGGTCTTGCTTCCGTGAGGCCTATCGCGTTCCCTATAGGAAGCCTTCCGTGAGGCCTATCGCGCTTGCCGGGTTAATAATGACAATTATATGTATAGGTATAAAGTAAAAACAATATATTTTACATAATTTATTGCATATCTTACATATTTAAACATATATATTAAAAATAGTTTAACCACACCACTGAGTTCCCCCCAAATACTCTAATAGGGCTGGCCTGAAGAATTAGATCAAAATGGACAATCAATCAACACATGATAGGTAGGGAAGGGCAGGTTAACAACGGCGATCGACAAATGTAAACATGACGACCGTACACTCGGAAACTACATCCATCCCCATTAGCCTAACCTAAGAACCTTACCTAACCTATCCTAGTATTATGGGTGGAGGCTGCCGCCCCCTAGACCCAGTACGTTGGATACAAAACTAACCCTCACGTAACACCTAGTATATGTCCCTAGTACCCAGTACGTGGGATACCAAGCTAATCCTCACGTAACACCTAGTATATGTCCCTAGTACCTAGTATTTGGGATACAATACTAACCCTTACATAATACCTAGTATATGTCCCTAGTACCCAGTACGTGGGATACAAAACTAACCTTCACCTAGCATATGTCCCTCACTCAGTACACCTTTCACCCTCACTACCGTTCGTGAGTCTTCATACATCTTCATTATCACACGCACCAGCCACTCCTCTACGCCAAATTTTCTCCTAGCCTACTGCACAACTTCTTACTTTCAGTAGAGACATGATTTTCCGGGCCCGTCGCAAGACCACCGTCTCAACCGAGCCGTCGCAAGATCATCACAGGACAGGAAAAACAACACAGGCTTGCTCCAAGCCAGTACACATCTTACAAATATATAGGCTAGGCTATACAACTTCCATTTCATCGGAATAACATTCACCGCCAATTTAATTATCATAAGGATTATATAAATGCAATTCTGATATGAAAAACAATCGGTAAATAGCATAGCCTAGGCCTAGTCAAAGCTGGGGTTTGTTATTGTTTCATGGACAAAATTTAACCAAGCGTACTGTCCCACATTAATTTATTATCAACAATTGGATATACGTTACTGTGGGCTCTTATTACTCTACTTCCTAATAATAGGCAAGTAAATTATAACATAATGTTTGGATAAACAAATATACCGAAATAAATTAGAATGGAGAAACAGTAAGTTGAGCGAGATGTTTCAGCTTGCCGTCAACCCAGCTCCGGAGCTCTCTTGCCGTCGCAAGAGAATATTGGTGTCTCGCTTGCTAAAGGTAGGCTTGCGACGGGACCAGAAAAACAGTTGTTACGGCTGGATCGGCACTACATATTCGGGATTCTTGATCGTAGGACAGAAATGGCTTAAGTGACAACGACACGCTCGATTCCAGTCCCAAATACTATATGCTCCAGACAACAAAAGCACCAACGCCCTACAGAGTTATCGTCTACGGTAACGAGGTACCTTAACTCGGCGAAAGTGTACAACAGGGGTAGGCTATGAGGCTAAACTCCCTCAGACATTTATAGGTTACGTTATTACTAAAGAAATGCAATACTCAAGAAACTACGTTAATATTAAGCCTCTAATAATGTAGAATAGAAGCAGGCTAAAGGTATGACAGTGAAATGCTAAATGACAAATGTACACGCCTACTTGAAAGCGCGTGCACTACACTAACTGTCCCCTACTAACATGCACTAGCATGTAGCATACAAGATGTTCATGATCCAGTAGATACCTAATAATACACATGGGAGGAACATAAACAGTAGTCACTTATTATAATAATGAATCTATACTTGGAATAACTAAAAGGTTGCAGGCAACAGTACTGCGCCGGTAGCCTACTACCGCATAGGCTACTTCGCTTCTCTCACTCTGTCTCCCCTCCGAGTCCGTATGCGCCCTACGCAACAGAACTCCGGACACAGCAGCAAAACGACAGTGCAGTTAATTGATACATGAAAGTATTAACCCGTTGAGACCCAACGTCGCACGTGTTGCGTCGGCAGTCTTTGATCACCAACTCCCAGCGACGCATCACGTGCGTCCGACATATAAAAAACACTTACGTGGCTCGTAAGGTAGGAAATGGCGGGAGAATAGGAGGGGGCGGTACCGTAGTGTGTGGGGGAGCCAGGCCAGTAGGTGTGAGCGGGCCGAGACAGCCGCGCGGCTGGTGGTGGTGGGCTTAGTGGGGATAGTTTACACCCCTAGTTTACCGCCACTTTGAACCTTCATTACTCCGGTCGTATGGGAGCTAGAGGCTTGAGATTTATGTGAGATACTCCTTAGGATGTATGCCGTACAATGCCATACTCAGTTTTTACCCTAGTGCTCCCGGGCGGGTGGTCATGCGGGGGAGACGAACTATTGAAACCCCCCCCCCCCGCCCCCCAAATGTCCGAAATGAGTTTTTTTTTATTTGTGTGTTCATTTCTCACCATTCTCTTCCATTTTGGCTCAACAAATTTTTTTGAAGCTCCCCCCCCCCAACCCCCCACCCGGCCCCCCCCCAAAAAAAAAAATGTCAGAGGTGATTTTTTTTTGTTTTTTTTTCATTTCTCATCCTTGTCTTCCATTCTAGCTAACAAAAAAAAAAGTGAAAATGGCTTGGGACTGGGGTGAACAAAATATTATAACTAGCCGGGGCTCAACGGGTTAATAGTGTTGTCTTGTGTGTGAGTAATGTGTATTGTAAAGTGTTATAGATATATACTTAAAGAGAGCTGCAATGCATAGTAAAATAAAGATATATCCCACTCATCATCCCCATGTGTTCTAGCTAGCAGGCCAAGTCACAGGAACAACGAGTCCCAGCACCGAAAGCGAGAACCCAGGAGAAGACTGTAGAGAACACAAGGACAGATAAATTACGTTACTCTACTATACCGGCACT